>CM060394.1:188990690-189379044 GCA_030545235.1 Helianthus tuberosus
AAACCAACAAGTTAACTAGTCACATAACGTTCAAGCATGTTACATCAAGATACAACGAAAGGTTCTAATTTTCGAGTTGTCACAAGTCCCACATTTTACCTATTTTTCCTACACCGGTCCACCGGTTAAAAAACTTAATGGAGTTAAGTTTTTTTTTTTTTTTTTTTCCAAATTACAAACAAATTTTTAAGGCTTTTGATCAGAACGACGATACAAGTCCGTTGATTTAAAACTTACCTCAAAATGGTGCTACAAATGACTTGATTTTTGTTAATTGGAAATTTAAACACCCGAATTGAAGCATCGTTTTCATCGTTTGGAGCACCGTTTCGATGAAATTTTTACATCATTGGACTCGTATCATCGTTTTGATCAAAAGCCGTAAAAAAACTGTTTGTAATTTGGAAAAAAAAACATAACTCCGTTAAGTTTTTTTAACAGCGGACTGGTGTAGGAAAAATAGGTGAAAGATGGGACTGTTGGGGGAATATTTAAAGATGAGACTGTCAATGGCCAATGACTTCTGATTGAGATTATTACATGCCAATTCCCCTTTAAAAAAAGTGTTGCGACTTGAATAACTCTTATGTGATATATGTGAAGTCACAAAAAAAAGACCTTATGTGATCTCGTTATTAAATGCATCGAGCAATGAGGAAGATCACAAACCAAGATCAACTATGGCTAAATTTCAAGAGAAGCTCAAGACGGTGCGAAACATTGCCTGGGAACCAAATGATTTAAGAAGATATAAAGGCTTGAGTTTGATTGACATGAACTAAGGACAAGACATGATTTGATATTTTGATTCTCACCTTCAGAATTATTTTTCTTTATCTAAAACTTTAGTAACTCTTGATTAAGCTAATTCATGACCCACAATTGTTTACATTGTTCTTATTCAAAATAAAGTTTACATTAATCCTTACATGTGTGCGCACACGATATATATTATGAATTGTTTATGTTTATGTTTATATATATGAAACAAATTGTTTTTAAAAAAAGTTTATGAAAGTTCAGTTATCATTCTATTGAAAAATAAAGTTAGTTCTATCATCCAACATTACAAAAAGCGGCCTTTCACTTTAAACAAAGCATTGAAAGCCAAAAGTTGCTTTACACTACATTTTCTCTCATTTCTTCTTGGCATAATGGAATATATGGACCCCTTTACACCCTTTGTCCCCGATATACACCATAAACTAATAAAATAAAAACTTCTTCTAGATTTTAAATTCCAAGATATTAGAATAGAACATTTACTTCCTTTTTACCAAATAAGTGTAGTAAATATAATCTTGATTAGCTCCGAGTCTGGACCATTAAAAAACATAGAAATGACATTTTGGTTACCATGATTTTTTTATCGAGTATAAAAACACGTAACTATGAACACTTACATTGAAGTCTTTTTTTTTTTAACGGCCAACAGAATCAATCCCGAGCACTCTCGGGGCACCCACTGGACCAAACGGAGTACTCCGAGAGTAACCCGGGTCCACCACCAATTCCGGGGAAAACCTGGTAACCCACCCGCCCGTAGGCACGACGATGAAATTACCGGTAAAACCCGTTTGGCTCAAGGATCCAACCCAGGTTTCCCTGGGTCTCTTATCATTGCCCACCAATACCCCACTCTGCACCAAGTGGGAGTTGAACTTGCATCTCCCAAAAGAAATACAAGTCTTCTACCACTTGATCTAGAGATCATTGGCCTTACATTGAAGTCTTCGTCTGCTTATCCATCTTTAAAATGTGAAGAATTCTCCTATTTTATTTCTTCATTAGAATTTCTATCTTTCTCCTCATCTCTAAAACTTAGAGAATAAGGAATAGTATATCTCTATATATTGTACTTTGATTATTTCGCTTTGTATCTCATGCATTTTCGTTCACGCTTTAAAGAGGGAAGAAAGAGAAATACATACAGTGGCGGATCCAGGGGGGGTTCCTGGGTTCCCAGGAACCCCCTCGGTTTGGAAAAAAATGGAAAAAGTTAGTGGAAACTTGATCGATTTCGAAAAAATTAGAGAGAATATACGAAAAGGAACCCCCCAGGAAAAATTCCTGGATACGCCACTGAATACATAGTAAAAAAAAGAAAAAATATAAAAAGATAGAGAATGAGATACGGAGGGTTTTAGAATAAACAAAAGATTAAATTACTTTTTGAGTCCTTATATTTTAGTGATTTTAACTATTTACGTCCAAAATCAAAATGTTTAACGCCATGAGCCTCTAGACTCTTTTATTATAACATTTTGAGTCCTTTTGGGTATTTTTTAGGAAGATGCTTTAATGGTTATCTTATATCATGATAACCTTCGTTTAATAGCCATGTATGAACAACATATATAAAACTCAAACGACTATAATTAGTAGCGGAACCAGAACTTCTTTGTCAGGGGGTCATCATAAGACTCTTTTCTACCGGCTACAACTAGAGAGTCTAAAACATGTTTTTTCCTAGAAAAATCTCAGATTGTACATATAAAAATCTTACAAATTTCTATGTCCGAGAGTCAGCGGACCCTCTTGACCCCCTCTGGTTCCACCCCTGACTATAATGACATTAGGAAAATCAAAAAACAAATTAAAATTGATTATATATGTAACTTCTAAGATGATTATGTTAACTTAGGGGCTGTTTGGCAACATCTGAACCAATAAGTGCTGAATGAATAAGAGGCTCTGAACCAGTAAGTGCTGAACTAGTGAACTGCTGTTTGGTTGCACATCTGAATGACCGTGTGAAAATACATTTTTACCCCTCTAAATAGTCAAACCAAACAACATACACACATAAACAAAAGGTGCAGACTCTCATATTCTTCATCTCCTTCCTCTCAAAACCTTCTTTTTCCTCTACATATACACACATACATAACTCAAATCAAACACAAAGAAATCAAAACCTTCTTCTTCTTCTCTGCTGATGTGCAACCGGGGACGACAACAACCACCACCACCGTCTGGTGGTGGTGCGGCGACGCACACAGGGGCGGAGAGAGAGAAAGACAGACGTAGAGGAGAGAGAGGACGACGGCGGTGGAGCCAGTGACGGTGATGGCGGCTGTGGAGGAGGAGGCCGGTGATTGTGGAGGAGTGGAGAGGAGATGGGACTGTGGAGAACTCGTGAAGGAGATGGGGGCAAAGGGCATACAAGTCCAATGTTTCATTCAGATGTGGTAACTAGCTGACCCATTCAGACTGAATGGAACCCATTCAGAGGTGATGTCTTAATGAACCAAACACCTTCACCTCTGACCAAATCAGAGGTGGACCTCTGAATGATTTCATTCAGAGCCAACCAAACAGGCCCTTAATAGGATAGCAAGTTGAATGCGAACGTAGAATCATCACATTGTCATTGTAAATCATCATAAATGCCAGCCATCCATTGGTGTGCGTCATTTCATTTATTTTTGTCATTTCCATCCAGACAAAACCATAGTAGGCAATTGGTTGTAGCCTTCCGTATTCGATTACTAACATGGAAACCTTTGAACCACAAGATGCCTAACACATGATTGCAAAAGGTCCAAAGTTGTATCATTGTCTCCATTCTGTTTTCATCATAAGAATTTCTTGAAAATAATAGAAACACGTAATGTTTCAACTCATGTTCAACTTCATAAATCTAGTCGATTGATTCTCGTGAACTTTAGTATCAACCATTAGGACATTTTCAAACTCTATCATGAATCATTATGAAAAGTTTTATACACGTAATAAAAACATAATAGAACTTCATCAACTATATCGAGCAGGGGCAGAGACAGTGATAAGGAGGGGTAGCCCCTCAACGCCGTCTCCGTAGTGTAAAGATACACTTCAACTCTGTCTATGTAGTGTAAAAGTTTTATTTTTTTATACAAAGAATACCTTGATCACAAAAAAAAAAAAAAAAAAAAAATTAAGATAACCTTGAATATTGAGCTAGCTCCGCTACTAAATTATCGAGTTAAAATAATAAACCGCCGTTGAGTCACGAAATAGTTGTATGCGGGTATGAAAGAGTGTGAATTAAAAAAATGTAGTTTTGCAAATACCCCTTTTTGAAATGATGAAAAAAGAAATAATATTATTTGTATACTTAAAGAATAAGCATAAATATCAAATTTACAACAACAATCGTGTTTAGTATAATTTCACGTATATCAAAACTATTGGTTTGACATGAGAAGGGTATAATGCAATCGTATTTAGTATAATTTCACGTATAGCAAAACTATTGGTGTGACATGAGAAGCATGGGCGGACCTACCCTTTAGCTAGGGTGGGCGGCCGCACCCCTTGAAAAAAAAATTAGTGTATATTTTAGGCAAAAACCCGACCACAGCCCTTAAAAATATGATTGAACACCTCATTCGCACCCCCAGCAAATAATTTTTGGGTCCGCCACTGATGAGAAGGGTATCATGTATACAAATCTTGTTCAATATAACTCTTCTTACATAACATTAATAGTTTACAAAGATAAGCATAAATACCAAATGTAAAGAAAATGAAAATAATTCTTATATAAACAATATAAAATCTAACTTCTTACTTAACATTAATAGTTTACTTAACATCAGTTGTGGGATGGTCTCTCGGTTTTGATTAACTCGTATGGGGTCAGTAGGTGCTAGCAGGTGATTTTAACGTTCACTTTTTGGAAGAAAGGAAAAATTCCACGTTTAAAGTAGCTTGTGCTGAAAATTTTAATAATTTCATCTTTGAGAACGGTTTACAGGAATATCCATTGCAGGGCCGGAAATACACGTGTTACAGGGATAATGGCAGAAAGCTAAGTAAGCTGGATCGTTTTTTGGTTTGCGCTGGGTTTTTTAATACATGGCCTTTGGCGTGTGTGAGGGTTCTCCCGGGTAGACATTCAGATCATTGTCCGATCATTTTAGAGGTTGCCGATCTTAAATTTGGTCCTCGTCCGTTTCGGGTTTTCAGCTCATGGATCGGTCAGCCTGGCTTCGAGGAAGCAGTCACTGAGGCTGCGGAGAGTTTTATCTCTTTTAATCCTCCTGATATGAGTCTCTTATCCAAGTTTGCCCATATCAGAGCTCGGTTGAAGTTATGGAGGGATGATTTTTTAGCAAAAGAAAAAGAAAGTGAAAATCAGGCTCTTGCTGAACTGGAATTTTTGGAAAAGGAAATGGAGATTAGGGACCTATCAGAGGAAGAAGAATGGGCCTTGGTTGAGAATAGGAAAATTGTGAAAGAAGCAGATTACAGAAAGAATTCGGATCTCAAGCAAAGAGCACGTTTGAAGTGGGCTTTAGATGGTGACGAGAATTCCAAATTTTTTCACGCTATGGTGAATAATAGGAAAGCCGTTAATTCGATTCACGGCCTTTGTATAAATGGGGAATGGTGCTCCAAACCGGCGTTAATTAAGAAACAAGTGCTCTCTTTTTTTCGGGATAAATTTAAAGACTCTGTTCATAATAGGCCTGAATTGTTGTGCAGTAATATCAAGAAGATTTCGGTAGAGGATAGCAATTTTTAATTGAACCTTTCTCCGAGCGTGAAATTAAAGAGGCCGTTTTTTATTGTGGTGATGAGAAGGCTCCGGGTCCGGATGATATGAATTTCAGGTTTATTAAACATTTTTGGAATTTATTCAAGGGTGATTTTTTGAGAATTTTTGAGGGGTTCCATAATTCCGGTGCCATAAACTTAGGTAGTGGGACTTCGTTTATTGCTCTCGTTCCTAAGGTTAAAGATCCGATCTCTTTAAATAATTATAGGCCCATAAATTTGGTTGGAGCTATTAGTAAGGTGATCTCGAAAGTCCTTGCTAACCGTTTGCGGATGGTTCTTGACGACGTGATTTCGGATTCCCAGTCGGCATTTCTCAAAGGGAGATACATCTTGGATGGTCCTCTTATCGTCAATGAGCTTATCTCAAGGATTAAAAAGAGGAAATCCAAGTCATTCTTATTTAAAATTGACTTCGACAAAGCTTATGACAATGTGAGTTGGAGCTTTATTGTGAGTATCCTTCAACAAATGGGTTTTCATAGCAAGTGGTGTTCTTGGGTTATGGGCATTCTTAAGTCGGCTAATTCTTCGGTGTTGGTCAACGGCTCTCCTACTTTCACCTTTAGATGCGAGAAGGGCATGAGACAAGGTGACCTGCTATCTCCGTTCTTATTCTTGGTTGTCATGGAGGCTCTCTCCTGTATGATTGTAGGATCGTTTTCACGACTAAACGAGTCGTTCAGAAGAATTCTAATCAATTCAAAAGGCGGAAACAGATGAATTGACTTGAAAACAGCTTGATTCACTTCTAAATGTCTTGTAAATTGATTTAACAGGTTTACAGATCACTCGACACGTCGGCAGCACTTCAGTACCGGAATCTAATTTCGTTACAAATGATTTCGCAGCTAGCCTATTTATAGGAGATCTAATTTCGCATGAACCTGCCCAAGTGAAATTAGATACAAGCGAAATTTGATTTCGTGCGAAATCACTATGTGATTTCGTACGAAATTACCTAAGATACATTTCATGCGAAATACTCATAAATCCTATTTTCTCGAACTACGTGCCCTGATCTAACAATTCTAGTACAAGACTCGATACAAGACGAAGTCGACAGACGTATGCACCAACAGACTCCCCCTCGAATGTTGACGAGTCTTCAGTGTTGAGTCTTCACAATCTTCAGTCTTGATTAGTCTTTGGGCTCTTTCAAAGTATCTGACAGAGTAAAGCATCCTCAATCTTTCCTCTTCTCTTCATCTTCAGGATCTCGACCTGACTCTTATCATTCACTAATTCTCTTGATCAGATTCAGGATCAAACTCTGACTCTATCATCTACAGACTCCTCTCAACTAGCAGACTCCCCCTAAAGTTATGCTGGAATCGTAGTCTAGCTTATCGTGATCTGGCTCACACTCTGCTCAGGTATAAACACGACTATCCTGCACAAATTTCTAATCACACATAAAATTTCATAAATTTAAAAATTTGACAAATTTATACTCTGTTTACCACTTGATTAATCCAGCTCAAAACGTCAATTATTGATATAACAATTTTAATTTCTGATGACCACATGTAGGCAAAACATTTCAAACACACTCTCCCAAACCTATTCATCATGTCTAGCACTTGGAATTTTAAAAATCAGCTTTTCAACATCAGTTGTCTAAAATCTTTTTGAATTTTCAAAATTTTATGCTAAAACACTCCGAAAATCTTTTTGGATTTTTGATATAATGAAATGCAGTAAAGAAATATTTACAGACAATATTTTTGTGAGTTTGTGTAAGAGGATCATATCAGTTTTTGAGACCAATCACTAGCACCGTTAAGCTTTAAACATTTTAAGTTCTAAACGATTCACTTAGATTGTCAGTATACTGATCCACTTAAATTTTCACACAAAGTTCAACTGTTTCGAGATACGATATTAATGTTTTAAGCAGTTAAACTTATTCCCGTGTCCCACCTCAGAATATACTCCCGTATCCAGATCCCAATATTCAGTCTTACAGGTGAGTATACCACAGATGATATCTGTAAAGGGTTAAATGCGAGGGCCATGAGAGCTCAGGCTATTGCTTCCGCAAAATCAGTGAGATGATGGCTTCGACTTTTAGTGTGTTCCCTTTAGAGAATCTTTTCTTCAACAGCACATGATTAGCATTTTGCAATGTTTCATCTTTTTTTTTTGTACTGAGGGTGATGTTATATTTCAAGCAAGCAGAAAGTATTATACGGGGACTAGGCCATTGCTTCCGCAAAATCAGAAGTCCCGGGATAATACCCCAGATATCACTGAGTATAAAGACCTAGTATCTCAGAAAGAGGGACCTTTCAAACAAGATTTCGGGGGTTACCCATATATCCGAGAGATGTTCCCCACAATATAAGTAAGTTTGAAATTTAGGTTTATATCTCGACACAATCTACTAAATGTGCAAAAACCTACTGGCATATCATCAGTGAGACCGTTTATCACATTTGACTTTCCAATTCTTTAGCATGCTGTAATCGTCCACTGATGTACTATCATTTCCTCTTTTCTCAACAAAACTCAATTTCATTTTATCATGTTTTTGACTTTTTCAAAATTTCTAATGTTTTTGGATTTTCTGAAATTTCTTACTCCCCCTAAAATTCAAAATCATTAAAAGAAATTTGAAAACAAACTATACAAGCAAAGTGACAACTGATATTGAATCGCTTCAATTTGCCATCCACTTGGCATAAACAATCAGAACTCCCCCTTACAACAAACTATTTTCCCATTCAAACACTTAAGTTTGTTTTAATAAAATGGTTTTTCCGGAAAATTAGTTTTGTTGATTTTATCAATTTGTAAAATCGGGGTTTCATCACTTTGTTTTCCAACTCTTTGAATGAAAGTTAACTCAAGTTCAACTTAATGACCTTGATCAACCACTTGTAAGTGAAAACCTTCTTCAACCACATGTAGGTTAACTTATCAACCAAAACCACTTGTAAAATGAAAATATAACAATTTCAAGAAAACTACCACTTGTAAGTTTACCAAACAAACATTCGCAAGAATGATGCCGATTCCTGCTCCACTCTTACCAACCTGGGAGCTCCGACAAGTCATAATTTTAGTTTGAAAATGCTGTCACCCAAGCCTGACCAGCCTTGGGTGATTTTGATTCAACTCTATCCCAACCTCCTTTTGATCTGTAAAAATCTTTTGCACTTTTCACTTTCCCATCTACCATCTTTCCAAAAATATGTTTGACTTTCCCATTGAAAGCCTTTTCAGCATCAAATTCTTCTTTACCAGAGAAGAATTGACCTGAAATCTCAAACCTACCTTTTGATTTCAGATTTTCTGCCCGCAATGGTGGAAAATTTTCATCGTTCAACTCAGGAACGGAAATCTCATTCTTTTTCTCAACAAATGACTCCTCTGATTTTATGGAATCAGATTCATTGTCAGAACTACTTTCAGATTTTACAACCCATTTCTGTTTGTTCAAATCGACTTTTCTTTTGTAAAAACGTTTTGAAACATCACCAGTTTCGAAAGTCGAATTTTCAAACACTTTAGATTTATCAGTTGATTGTTTCTTTTCATCAATATGTATTTCTTCCAATCTTGAGTTAAAAGAAACTCCCTGTTGTGTGTTGTTGTATTGTTGACAGTTCCAAGCAATATGTCCAATTTGGTGACATTTGAAACATTTTCTTCTGTCAACTCTTGAAACCAACTTCTTCTTTCTTTCAGCAAGAAACTCTTGGTTTGACTGTCTCCAGAATGGTTTCTTCTGTTCTTCTTCAGAACTTCCTCCTGCAACAAATTTTGTTTTTGGTTTATAATTTTTCTCATTTTTATAATTTTCTGAAGAATTAAAACCTAATCCTTTCTTTTTAAAATTACCGTTATGGTTTGGTTTCTTTCGATAACCTGAACCAGAACTGTAACCTTTTTTCTTGTTCAATCTCTGTTGAACTCTTGAAGTGTGCTTTTTAGGTTGTTCATGAAGATTTAAATCTTTTATTTCAGAAATATTAATTTCTGTTAATTTGAAAACCTGTTTAATCATTTCCGATTTGACACTTCTTATTGGAAATTCCTCATCAGAATATAATTTGTCTGAATCATTCAAAGTATAAGCCACTTTGATTGGTCCATCATTCAAATTAGATTTTGATAACATGAATTCTTTATTGTAAACTCGTTTAACCGGTGAACCCGGACTCTTTTCTGATGAACTCGAACTTTCAGACTTAGACTCCGACTTTGACTCTTCATCCATATCCAACACCTGATCGACCACTTTCTTTAACAACTCAGACTCATGATCAGTGTCAGACGCTGTGAATGTAACATCAATATTATCTGGTAACTCATCAATGGTTTCAGACTTTAACTTGATGTTGAGAGCCTTATTTAAACGTTCCTCATTTGGCTTTCTGGGAAAATAACTATTCCAAATCGGGGGCGGACACTTGTTATATTTGACATTTTGTTTTTTACCAGTATCTGTATCTTCTGTCTTTTTATCTTGAAACGCTTCAAGACCTGCAACAGTAGGATAAACTCTATCAATCAAATAATCACATGTTGTATAACTCAATAACAAACGTTTGATTCTTTCACTCCCAATCTTTTCAAGTTCCAAATCTTGCTTCAATTTTGCACAGTCTTCAATATACTCGTTGATGACCTTCTGCTTTGTCATTAACGTAGAACTCATCATTGTCATAGCAGCATCAACTTCTTTGTTTGTCTTGTTCAGACCATCAACTGTTCTGTTCAGCACATCGTATGACTCTTTCACATACTTCACATCAGACAACAAATTTTCTTTCATCTTTTCTAATTCAACTATCTTCTTATCATTCTCATCACAATCTTTGCATGATTCTAAACATTTCTGACAAGGCTTAAAGACCTCAATTATCTTTTCAACCTCGACAATCTTCTCAACTTCAACAATTTTTTCTACCTCGACGATTTTCTCAATTTCGACAAGTTTTTCAACTTCAACTAATTTTTCGACCTCAACAATTTTCTCTACCACTTTCTCAACTATCTTTTCAAACACATCTGTTTCTTCATCACATTCTATTTTTATCTCACATTTTTCATCTTTGACTTTTTCTGTTGAATTTTCTTCAGCTTTTGCTTTTACAGCTTCCAACTTTGCCTTTTCTTCAACAATCCTTCTTTTCTCTGACTCTCTTTTCAATCTAGCAGCCATCTTCTCATTCAACATCTCGATCTTATCTGCAAAAAACAAATTAAAACTAAATGAGTCTAAACTTTTTCTTGCATTATTAATATACTCTTCCTCGTCATCAGTATCATCATCACTTTCTGATGATCTAAAGATCTTTGTTCTTTTGACTGCTTCTTCTTCTAAGATTCTAGCAACAAGTCCTGAACCCGATGGAATGTATTTATCCCAGCTAAATCCCTCTGCAACCTTTTCATCATCTTGGTCAATTATACCATAACAAGCTCTTTTCTCTTCAATGGTACGTGCATGTGCTGTTTGTGGTTGTTGAGCAATTTGATGAAAAATTGATTTTTGATAATAATTGTTTTTTCCAGACTGATCTTGTCTTCCATCTGCTTCTTTGTTTTTGCACTCACGCTTAAAATGACCTTTTTCATGACAACGAAAACACGTAACCTTTGATTTGTCAAACCCTATCGGGGATTTAGACAATTGATTTAAGTCATCTCTTCTAGTGATTTGTTGAAACTTTTCAGCCCTTCTAACCGCACTGGCTAAACACCACTTTACATCCATCAACTCAAGTTCGTCAGCATCAATTTGGTCATAATACTCTTTGGTAAACATCGGATTTCCAATTTTGCCAGCAATCAAGCTTTCATATGATTCTAACATAGCAACAAGTGATGCCATGTGTTGCTTAGCTATTTCTGGAGAAATATTTTGACCATTTTGAATGTTCAAGGTAACATTGCACTGCAGATTTGTAGAATTCTTTTGTTGAGAACTTGGTGTTGTAAAATTTGGATCAAAGCTTGAATATGAAGATGAAGGTCCACCACTTTGAGTCACAGTACTTCCCTTTGTTCCAGAAGAACTATCAGCACTGAAACCAGTTTGTATCTTTGGGCTTGGAGTAACCTCAAATTTGTTTTCTCTGTAGTATAAACTCACATCTTGTTGAGCATTTGGATTAGACATGATAGCAGTTTTCTGGATATCCAACTCATGCTCTTCAATCTTCTGAATAAACTGTGCCAGATTCATATTTTCAGATTTTCTCATGTGTTTTAGAATCAACAAATAAGTTCCCCATTTCTGTTGTGGTAATGCATCAGCTAGTTTATCAACCCATTCATCGTCGTCTTTCTTTATTTCTAATCTTCCCATTTCCAAAACCAAATGGCAATATCTATCAATGGTTTTTTTTTTTTTTTTTTGTTGTTTCACCTTCTAAGGCTACAAACATATCAAATGACTTCTTCAGTAAAGCCTTTTTGTTCTTGATCATATCTGCACTTCCTTTAAACTTTTGAATCAATGCCGTCCAAATTGATCTAGCAGTACCCTCATGTTGAAGCAAAACAAAGATATCTTCTTTAACTGCTTGTTGAAGAATACTGATCATCATTTTTTTCACTTGTATACTTCAATTTTTCAATCTCTGAAAAATCACAAAAAGCCTTTTCAAGCCCACGTTCATTTTTCGGTTTCTCGTAATCTTTCTCTAATGAACACCATGCGTCAAACTTGTAAGCTTGCACCCAGTTTTCAAACCTATTTTGCCATCCTCTAAAATCTTCGATGTACATAAGCTTCGGCGGTTTTTGATAAGTTCCCGTTTCATTCTCACTGTAAAGAGTTTCAGCAACTGTAACAGGAGCAACCAGTGTAGCAAATGCATTGTAAAATTCTTCTTCCATGTTTCGGTAAATTTCTCACAAAAACACAATTTCAAACGAAATTATAATTCAAACGAAATAGCCTTCTCAAACGAAATCACTATTGGAACGGAATACCCTTTGGTGCGTAATACCCTTCAAACGGAATCAACTTTCACACGAAATAACCTTCCTCAAACGAAATATCCTCTTTGGTGTGAAAACAGTCACACGAAATAGCAACTTGGTACGAAATAACCTAATTTCGTGCGAAATTAGTCAAACGAAATAACACCTTGGAGTGAAATAACCTAATTTCGTGTGAAATCAAGTATTTTTCAAGCGAAATAGCAATTTCAAGCGAAATTAATTGCTAATTTCGTGCGAAATACTGCTGACATCATCATGACCGATATGTTTTTCAAGCGAAATAGCCAATTTTATCAGTTTAAGAACGAATTAAGGTCCAATTCTTTCCAGGATTCGTTAAAACACTGTTTCGCTTATAATGTGTGAAATTCAGACCATTTTGACCGTAAAATTCTATTTAATTTTGAAAAGAAGGTGTAGAAGTCAGAAATTATGGTTGTTTTGGTAAGAACTCTTCCTCCTGAGCTCTGATACCACTTGTAGGATCGTTTTCACGACCAAACGAGTCGTTCAGAAGAATTCTAATCAATTCAAAAGGCGGAAACAGATGAATTGACTTGAAAACAACTTGATTCACTTCTAAATGTCTTGTATATTGATTTAACAGGTTTACAGATCACTCGACACGTCGGCAACACTTCAGTACCGGAATCTAATTTCGTTACAAATGATTTCGCAGCTAGCCTGTTTATAGGAGATCTAATTTCGCATGAACCTGCCCAAGTGAAATTAGATACAAGCGAAATTTGATTTCGTGCGAAATCACAGTGATTTCGTACGAAATTACCTAAGATACATTTCATGCGAAATACTCATAAATCCTATTTTCTCGAACTACGTGCCCTGATCTAACAATTCTAGTACAAGACTCGATACAAGACGAAGTCGACAGACGTATTCACCAACAATGATTAATAATGCTAAGGAGGCTGAAGTTATAAAAGAGATTTCTACCCCTAATAGTGGGCCGAACATTGCCCATTTATTGTATGCGGACGACGCTATTTTGATGGGAGAATGGCGCAGAGCTGAATTTTTAAACATTGTGAGAATTCTTCGTGTTTTCTTTTTATGCCCAGGTCTTAAAATAAATATTGACAAGTCTAACCTGTTCGGCATTGGAGTGGGGTTACAATAAATAGGGTAGATGGCTAATTTGGTAGGGTGTAAGCCGGATTGCCGGCCTTTTGTAACGCCCGGCTCTTTTGTACTTTCCATTTATAGAAAGTTTTGTTCGTATTTCTATTTTTGGAAACGTTGTATTCTTGTAATCGTTCCTTCCTTGTAATCGTTGTAAAACCGAGACTTGAATCATTAATGAAAATCGTATTTTGTTACAAATATGTTATACACACTTTATATATGCTCGTATGTTCGAATTGGTGAATCAATTGATGTTTAATCGTCATTCTTGGAAACTATGTGCTAAACTTGTAATTAATCTAAACTTATGCCTAAAACGTGTATTGAACGTAAATGAAACTTGATTATGATACTTATACGCTTAATTAGACTTGGTTTATACTTCTCGTACTTGAACTTATCTTAAAATATACTTATATGGCAAGAATGGCCCTTAAAAGTCCTAAAAACACCAAATTTAACAAGTCTGGGGGCTAAAGTGCAATTTTTGAAACTTATAACCAATAATCCAACCCCGGGCGGCCCGCTTTGACTTGCATGAAACCTCATGCGGGCCGCATGGCCTTCCTGTTACGCAAAAACTCAACCAGCTTCGATCAGACGCGATTTTGGCACTAATCCCATCATTCTAACCCTCCCCAATCACCTTAAAGCCACCTCTAATCACCTCCAATCACCTTCAAGCTCTTCCACTATAAATATAACCCTTCTCCACACCATTTTACACTTTCACAACACTCAAATCTCTCCAAAATACTCTCTAGTTCTTGCAAGAATCTGAAATTCGGACAGATTCATAACCTTGTACAAAAGTGAGTGTAACTTGCTCATTTCTCAACGAAATCACTTGATTCTTCTTCCTACTTGCTTGGATAATCCTTGGGTTCGATTCCTTGACTTCTCCTTGGAGAAATCAGACCTGGAAATGCCCTGAAATTGTCCATAAACTTTCTGTTTTGTTCAAACTTGTTTAAACTTCATCCAACTTGTGTCTAACACATCTCACACCAATGTCCTAATGCTTACAACCTCTCTTATGGTTGGTTAAGCTTAAAAACATGGTTGAGACATTTAAATCGGAGGATTAAACCTCATAAACTTTCTATTTTGTTAGGGTGTTTTGACCCACAAGTCATGTTCGAGCTAGTTCTTGATGTAGAGTGATTATGGAACAACTTGGGTTGTTCCAAACATACAATCCTCACATGATTTGATGATTTCTCTTAGTTAGATTGTTTATATTATACTAATCCTAAGTTCGTGACCCTCCTTGGTTGTCTTTACATCAAGAGAAGTGGTGAACATTCAAGGGGTTCCTAAATGGAAGCTTGTCTTCCTACCCCATACATGACATCTATGAACAACTTGAGGTGCCTAAATGAAGATCTTATTCTTCTACCTCCTACTTGAATTATTGGACTTAATAATATATAATACTTAACCTAAGTATATATACACTCATTCGAACCTTTAATATTAAACTTGTGTTTATATGTTAAAGTAGTAGAATACCATCTAAGACTTAACACTCCAAGTATGATTCTAATGGGCATACTACCCATGAAATACAATATAACCCTAGTGGTTACGTAGTGTCATACAAGAGTATAAGTTAAAGATGATTATTTTGATATCATACTTTATGTTATGTTAAACTCCAAAATTATAATCTTCCGTTGAACGCCAAACTCACACACCTACGTTTCCTCGTGTAGAAGGACTAGGTGCTCCAAACTAATCCATCCATCAACTCACTCGCGGGATTTCAAGTAGGAAAGCTTGCAACCACCGTGAGTATACTCGATCCCTTTTTCCCCTTTACACTTTGGGATGCAACATGTATAATTATGCAAACATCTTTAAACTAAACTAAACATACTCAATCCTTGTACAAACATGAAACTAATGTGCTTTACTTATGATTCTTGTATGCTCTATTTGAACGATTTGTAACGTATATGCTCATTAACTTTGCTAGCCCACCTTAACAATTATAGCGCTATAGGATTCACGCACCGCCTTTGAGACTTGGGGGTATTGTTAAGTTAAACATTTACTATCCCGCTATCAATTGGGATTAGACTATTTTATGCGTTGGATTCTTGGGTTTGATCATAGTGTACGCCAAAATTGCATACTAGTAATTCACATATTATGAATCATGTTGGATTTGAGCTTTTATTCTATTATGCTATGTAAACAAACTTGTATACTCGCTCATTGCCTTTGCATTGAAACTCTATTTTAATACATGTTGCAGGTTGATTATTGAAGTATGGATGAATGATGAAACAAGTTTAGGGTGGACTAGATACACACCTTTAATCTATTTATCTTTTTATGTTATGTTATTTGTTGAAACAATGTTGTATTTTGTTTTGAATATTGTATGACAATTTAGCATTTGCAATGAAATTTGAATTTAATTAAATATTGTCACATAGTGTTATGAAGTCTCTAGCAATCTATACACACTTCGTCTCATCCCGATGTTTCCGCCATCGGTTGGGGTGTGACAGATTGGTATCAGAGCCATAACTATAGGGAATTAGGAAAATTGCCATGCTTTTGCCCTAATCTATAGTTTTAGGAATTTTGCCTCTTATGTGTCGTTTAAAACTTTTGTACTCTATCATGCATGCTTCCTAGCTACACTTCTTGATGACTAAATTTATATGCCTTTCCTAAGGTTAACATGAATACACTTTTGTTTATTTGTATACTCTTGTAACACAAACGGGACAACTTTACCAAAATAGGCGTGAAACCCACAATTTGGTAAACAACTCTCATTCTACCTTAAACTATTTTGCACGAAATTTCACCATTAAGCTAGGAGTGAAATCCACAACTTAATGGTAATTTCCATTTCAACTCTAGTGGACCCTTGTCAAAGTGTCGAAATTTTATTTTGACCCGACAAGTACCAACCACATTTAGGGTACGAAATCGTCAAGCTAGGGGTGAAACCCGCATCTCGTCGATTAAGTCCCATTCCTCGATTTTCAATCTCGCCAAAGTCCCGATTGTTTCAATCAATTAGAGATGTGTAGTAACCGGAAGGGTAAGATACCGTTAATCGCTTCTCGACGAGAGTATCTTACTTATAGGCTAAAGCACGTTTTCTCTAATTCGAAAGAACTTTCGACCCACTTTGGAATAGTCGACGTTTCTCTACCCGAAACAATCCAATGTTTTATTGAGCCTCTCTTTTATGTATCTCAATTTATATGTGATTTTATACTTGAACGTTCGTCCATTTCAAAATTTCGTTTTAATCATTTCGCACGTTATCGCAATCACAAACAATAATAATCCCTCGTGAACAAACTAAATTTTCAAAGCTTTCAATTATCCATGTTATGCTATGTTGGACTCATGACCATGCTATATGTAAACTCCTTATGCTATGTGAATCAATTTGACACTTTTATGCTATGTGACACTTTATGCTATGTGAATCAATTTATGCAAACAATTTTTCTTAAACAAACATTATGATCAAGTCTCACCTATTCGTTCTTTTGAATCTTAGATGTCTTCTCGTCACTCCAACTCGTCTAAAAAGTCAAAGTCCCGTGCTACGAAGAAGATGATGGCTTTCATGGCCGATCAATTTGCGCGCGTCGTTCCAAAGGTCATTTCCGAAATTCGAGCTTCTGAAACTCCAAACTCCTCCGTCGACTCTAAGGTCGAAATACGCAAGCCCGTTTCGTTCAACTTCAAGCATTTTTCATCGTGCAATCCCAAGCCATTCACCGGCAATGATGGGGTGACCGCCATGCTCGAATGGTTTGATAGCATGGAGGTCACGTTCATCAATAGTGATTGCCCCAAAGAGCTCAGAACGCGTAGTGCGACTGGGGTATTCCAAGCCCGAGCTCTCGAATGGTGGACGAACGAAAGGAACATTCGTTCGAACGAACTGGCATATGCGTTGGAGTGGGAAGAAGTCAAGGCCCTGATGATGGACGAGTTTTGTCCTCCGCATGAGCAACAAAGGTTGGAGGAAGAATTTTGGGCGCTAAAGCAAGTGGGAGATGAAAACCTAGCCTACACTACCCGTTTCAAACAACTTAGCTTCATAGTTCCTCACCTTGTTATGACCACCAACCGCAAAATACGGAAGTATATCAATGGGTTACCCTCTGCTATGCGCGACACGATCGAGGCTGCCAAACTCGACAATATCGAAGCTGTTTATCGTTTGGCCGCTTCCCTTAACAACAATCGTGTTCGCGATAAACAAGCCGCAAACCCCGTTTCTGTCAAGCCAGCTCACCAAATTACCCAACAATCGAGTAGCAATAGGGGGAAGAAGCGAAAGCAATCAAACCCTGTTTGCAATGCGATTGTACCACCCGTTAACCCAAACCCTGTTGCTCCTGATAACACCCAAAGGTCGTACACTGGGATTCACCCCAAGTGTGCCACCTGTAATTTCCATCATCCCGCAAACGCTAGGTGCCGTCGTTGTAACGATTGCAACCGTTATGGTCATACCTCCAACTTTTGCCGCTACAATCAACAACAACAAGCACCACAAGCACAACAAGCACCACCAGCTCAACAAGCACAACAAGCTCCACCTCCTCCTCAAAATGCAAGACCCGCCAGAGCTTGCTTCAAATGTTGAGACGCCAATCATCTTCGTCCTCAATGCCCACTATGGAATCAAGAACAACTACAACCTCCTCGTGGACGCTGTTTCAATCTAAACGCAAATCAAGCGCGCAACGACAATGATGTCGTTAACGGTACGTTTCTTGTTAACCATCTTTATGCTTCGATACTATTTGATACTGGTGCGGACAAAAGCTTTGTGTCCTTAGAATTCGAACCATTGTTAAATTGCACACGCTCTAAGCTACCTAAGTCGTTTTCCGTTGAAGTCGCCAATGGCAAATCCATCCTAGTCGATTCCGTCATTCGTAATTGTCGCCTTACTCTTAACGAGCACGTCTTCCCTATTGATCTCATACCCATGCAATTGGGTAGTTTCGACATCATCATAGGCATGGATTGGCTCCAAAAGAACCATGCCGAAATCGCTTGTCACGAGAAATACGTTCGTTTACCCCTCCCATCTGGTGATGTTTTACACGTCTATGGAGACCGACCTTCAAAGGGACTGAAGTTGATGTCCTGCATACAAGCGAACAAGTATTTACACAAAAAGTACCTTGCCTTTTTAGCCCACGTTGTGGAAGAAAAGGGCAAGGGAAAGAGTGTAAGTGATGTTCCAGTGGTGCGCGACTTCCCTGACGTCTTTCCTGAAGATTTACCCGGTCCTCCTCCACCTCGATCTGTTGACTTTCGTATTGACCTCGTACCTGGTGCGACTCCTGTTGCCAAGGCTCCTTATCGTCTTGCACCTTCTGAGATGCAAGAATTATCTACGCAGCTTCAAGAACTCCTCGATAAGGGTTTCATTCGTCCAAGTACCTCACCTTGGGGTGCTCCTGTGCTTTTCGTTAAAAAGAAAGATGGTTCTTTTCGTATGTGTATCGATTATCGCGAGCTCAACAAACTCACTGTCAAGAATCGCTATCCTCTTCCGCGTATCGACGATCTCTTTGACCAACTTCAAGGCGCTACTTGTTTCTCCAAGATCGATCTTCGTTCTGGTTATCACCAACTTCGGGTCCTCGAAGAGGACGTACCCAAAACCGCTTTTCGCACTCGCTATGGACATTACGAGTTCGTGGTTATGCCTTTTGGTTTGACCAACGCACCCGCTGTGTTCATGGATCTAATGAATCGTGTTTGTAAGCCCTATTTGGATCGTTTCGTGATCGTCTTCATTGATGATATTCTCATTTATTCTAAAACTCAAGCCGATCATGAACGTCATCTTCGTCTTATACTCGAGCTCTTACGTATGGAACGATTATATGCTAAATTCTCTAAATGCGAGTTTTGGATTAAAGAAGTCCAATTCCTTGGACACGTTGTTAGTGAAAAAGGAATCCACGTTGACCCTGCAAAGATCGAAGCCGTGAAGAATTGGACCGCGCCTAAATCTCCTTCCGAGATCCGTTCTTTCTTAGGATTGGCGGGTTACTACCGTCGATTCATCTCGAATTTTTCAAAAATCGCCGTTCCTCTCACTTCGTTGACTCAAAAGGAGAACCCTTTTGTTTGGGGTCCTGAGCAAGAGAAATCTTTTCAAACTCTCAAGGACATGCTTTGCAACGCTCCTATTCTTACTCTTCCTGATGGGAATGATGATTTTGTGGTGTATTGTGATGCCTCAAACCGTGGTCTTGGTTGCGTTCTCATGCAACGAGGCAAGGTCATCGCTTATGCATCTCGCCAACTCAAAATACACGAGAAAAACTATACTACCCACGACCTTGAACTTGGCGCAGTTGTTTTTGCATTGAAGATTTGGCGACACTACCTTTATGGTACTAAGTGTGTGGTTTTCACTGACCACAAGAGCCTTCAACATATCTTCGACCAAAAGGAACTGAACATGCGTCAACGTCGTTGGGTGGAACTGTTGAACGACTACGACTGCGAAATCAAGTACCACCCAGGTAAAGCAAATGTCGTGGCCGATGCCCTTAGTCGTAAGACTCATGCAGACTATATGCGATGTTTTCATATCTCGAGCGACCTTCCTCAACGCATTCGTGAAGCTCAATACGCCTCTATTAACGAAGGTAACTTCCATGTCGAGATACGAGGTGCTAAAGAACACGATCTCGTCTCCAAGGCCGATGGTATCCTATACCTTAACAATCGTGCCTGGATCCCTGAACGCGAAGCACTTCGAGACTTCATTATGAACGAGGCACACAAATCCAAGTACTCAATTCATCCTGGTGCCGACAAGATGTACCATAATCTACGTACATCCTATTGGTGGCCTGGGATGAAGAAAGACATTGCCACTTACGTCTCTAAGTGTCTTACATGTTCAAAAGTCAAAGCCGAACATCAACGACCTTCTGGTCTGCTCGAACAACCTGAAATCCCCGTTTGGAAATGGGATAGCATTGCAATGGACTTCATAACTAAACTCCATCGAACATCTTCTGGTCACGATAGTATTTGGGTAATTATCGATCGTCTAACCAAGTCCGCTCAATTCATCCCTATTCGTGAAGATTTCAAGGTTGAACGACTTGCTCGCATCTATACTAACGAAGTCATACGTCATCATGGCGTTCCTCTCGACATCATTTCTGATCGCGATGGTCGATTTACTTCACGTCTCTGGCAAACCTTTCAGTCCGCTATGGGTACTCATTTGAATCTCAGTACGGCTTTTCATCCTCAAACGGATGGACAGACTGAACGTACTATCCAAACCCAAGAGGACATGCTCCGTTCTTGTGTCATCGACTTTGGTGGTAGTTGGGATGTGCATTTACCTTTGGTCGAGTTCTCGTATAACAATAGCTACCACTCCTGTATTAAAACGGCTCCATTCGAGGCATTGTATGGTCGCAAATGCCGATCTCCTTTAAGCTGGCACGAGATTGGTGACAAACATTTTTCTGGCCCTGAGATCATACAAGAAGCAACGGATAAGATTCACCAAATCCGTGACAATCTACTCAAGGCTCGAGAACGTCAAAAGGTCTATGCTGATAAGGGACGCAAACATATGCAATTCAACGTTGGGGATCACGTTTTACTCAAAGTGTCTCCTTGGAAAGGAGTGGTTCGTTTTGGTAAAAAGGGAAAGCTTGCCCCTCGCTATGTTGATCCTTTCAAGGTGCTCGAAAGGATTGGCGCGGTGGCTTATCGACTCGATTTACCTCAAGAACTCAACAACGTGCATCCAACGTTCCATGTTTCCAATCTAAAGAAGTGTCACGCTGAAGAAAGACTTCACGTTCCTCTCGAAGATCTCCAAATAAACGACACTTTGCATTTCGTGGAGAAACCCGTCGAAATCATGGATCAAAAAGTCAAGTTATTGAGGCGCAGCAAGATTCCTATCGTCAAGGTTCGATGGGAAGGTAAACGAGGCGCCGAATTTACTTGGGAACTCAAGAGCGAGATGAAAAAGAAGTATCCTCATCTTTTCCCTACGTCTTCCTAAATTTCGGGATGAAATTTCCTAAAGGAGGGGAGACTGTAACGCCCGGCTCTTTTGTACTTTCCATTTATAGAAAGTTTTGTTCGTATTTCTATTTTTGGAAACGTTGTATTCTTGTAATCGTTCCTTCCTTGTAATCGTTGTAAAACCGAGACTTGAATCATTAATGAAAATCGTATTTTGTTACAAATATGTTATACACACTTTATATATGCTCGTATGTTCGAATTGGTGAATCAATTGATGTTTAATCGTCATTCTTGGAAACTATGTGCTAAACTTGTAATTAATCTAAACTTATGCCTAAAACGTGTATTGAACGTAAATGAAACTTGATTATGATACTTATACGCTTAATTAGACTTGGTTTATACTTCTCGTACTTGAACTTATCTTAAAATATACTTATATGGCAAGAATGACCCTTAAAAGTCCTAAAAACACCAAATTTAACAAGTCTGGGGGCTAAAGTGCAATTTTTGAAACTTATAACCAATAATCCAACCCCGGGCGGCCCGCTTTGACTTGCATGAAACCTCATGCGGGCCGCATGGCCTTCCTGTTACGCAAAAACTCAACCAGCTTCGATCAGACGCGATTTTGGCACTAATCCCATCATTCTAACCCTCCCCAATCACCTTAAAGCCGCCTCTAATCACCTTCAAGCTCTTCCACTATAAATATAACCCTTCTCCACACCATTTTACACTTTCACAACACTCAAATCTCTCCAAAATACTCTCTAGTTCTTGCAAGAATCTGAAATTCGGACAGATTCATAACCTTGTACAAAAGTGAGTGTAACTTGCTCATTTCTCAACGAAATCACTTGATTCTTCTTCCTACTTGCTTGGATAATCCTTGGGTTCGATTCCTTGACTTCTCCTTGGAGAAATCAGACCTGGAAATGCCCTGAAATTGTCCATAAACTTTCTGTTTTGTTCAAACTTGTTTAAACTTCATCCAACTTGTGTCTAACACATCTCACACCAATGTCCTAATGCTTACAACCTCTCTTATGGTTGGTTAAGCTTAAAAACATGGTTGAGACATTTAAATCAGAGGATTAAACCTCATAAACTTTCTATTTTGTTAGGGTGTTTTGACCCACAAGTCATGTTCGAGCTAGTTCTTGATGTAGAGTGATTATGGAACAACTTGGGTTGTTCCAAACATACAATCCTCACATGATTTGATGATTTCTCTTAGTTAGATTGTTTATATTATACTAATCTTAAGTTCGTGACCCTCCTTGGTTGTCTTTACATCAAGAGAAGTGGTGAACATTCAAGGGGTTCCTAAATGGAAGCTTGTCTTCCTACCCCATACATGACATCTATGAACAACTTGAGGTGCCTAAATGAAGATCTTATTCTTCTACCTCCTACTTGAATTATTGGACTTAATAATACATAATACTTAACCTAAGTATATATACACTCATTCGAACCTTTAATATTAAACTTGTGTTTATATGTTAAAGTAGTAGAATACCATCTAAGACTTAACACTCCAAGTATGATTCTAATGGGCATACTACCCATGAAATACAATATAACCCTAGTAGTTACGTAGTGTCATACAAGAGTATAAGTTAAAGATGATTATTTTGATATCATACTTTATGTTATGTTAAACTCCAAAATTATAATCTTTCGTTGAACGCCAAACTCACACACCTACGTTTCCTCGTGTAGAAGGACTAGGTGCTCCAAACTAATCCATCCATCAACTCACTCGCGGGATTTCAAGTAGGAAAGCTTGCAACCACCGTGAGTATACTCGATCCCTTTTTCCCCTTTACACTTTGGGATGCAACATGTATAATTATGCAAACATCTTTAAACTAAACTAAACATACTCAATCCTTGTACAAACATGAAACTAATGTGCTTTACTTATGATTCTTGTATGCTCTATTTGAACGATTTGGAACGTATATGCTCATTAACTTTGCTAGCCCACCTTAACAATTATAGCGCTATAGGATTCACGCACCGCCTTTGAGACTTGGGGGTATTGTTAAGTTAAACATTTACTATCCCGCTATCAATTGGGATTAGACTATTTTATGCGTTGGATTCTTGGGTTTGATCATAGTGTACGCCAAAATTGCATACTAGTAATTCACATATTATGAATCATGTTGGATTTGAGCTTTTATTCTATTATGCTATGTAAACAAACTTGTATACTCGCTCATTGCCTTTGCATTGAAACTCTATTTTAATACATGTTGCAGGTTGATTATTGAAGTATGGATGAATGATGAAACAAGTTTAGGGTGGACTAGATACACACCTTTAATCTATTTATCTTTTTATGTTATGTTATTTGTTGAAACAATGTTGTATTTTGTTTTGAATATTGTATGACAATTTAGCATTTGCAATGAAATTTGAATTTAATTAAATATTGTCACATAGTGTTATGAAGTCTCTAGCAATCTATACACATTTCGTCTCATCCCGATGTTTCCGCCATCGGTTGGGGTGTGACACCTTTCAAGTACCTCGGCCTTAATGTTGGAGCCAACATGAATCGGGTATCCAATTGGCAGCCGGTTGTAGAGACTTTTCGTGCTCGTTTATCCAAATGGAAGGCGCATCTTCTTTCCATAGGGGGAAGGGTGGTCTTAATCAAGTCTGTGCTGGAGAGCCTCCCGACTTATTACTTCTCTCTTTATAAAGCGCCTAAAAAGGTAATTTCACTCTTAGAATCTATGATAAAAAAATTCTTGTGGGGTGGTTCTTTGGAAGAAAGTAAAATGCATTGGGTTGCATGGGATACGGTTACTAGACATAAGAGAGACGGAGGTTTGGGTCTTAATAAATTAGAAACAGTGAATATATCTCTTTTCTCGAAATGGGGTTGGAGATTTAAGACGGAAGATTGCAATCTTTGGAGAAAAGTTATTGTTGCTCTTCATTCTAGTAGGAAGGGATGGGAAAGTATTCCTTTTAAAAAATCGTTTTCTGGTGTTTGGAGTAATATAGCAAAAAAAATTCATGAACACTAAGGTGGTGGACCGTCCTTTAAGGAATTTCTTGAAAGGATCAATCGGTAATGGAGAGAATATCGCATTTTGGCTCGACTCATGGCTTTTCGACGAGCCTCTCAAAACTGTATATCCAGAATTGTTTAGCCTGGAAACCGATAAGAGATGTTTTGCTTCAGAGAGAATTAAGTCCCAAGATGGCAGAATTGTTCTAAACTGGAGTTGGAATTCGGTACTGTTGGTCGATTCTCTTCAATCCAGCCTTATGCAGCTGAGTGGGGCGCTAATCGGGGTTAATTTATCAGCTAGGCCAGATCGCTGAAAGTGGTCTTCTGACCCGTCGGGCTGTTTTTCGGTGAAAATAGTGAAAAGTTTGTTGAAGAAGGATCAGGTCTTGAGTAACCGTTTCATTATGGATTGGTGTAGTTGGATCCCGGCTAAAGTTAACATTCATGCTTGGAGGTTGGAGATGAATAAAGTTCCTACGGCCGAGGCCCTTTTGCATCGGAACATTGGTATCAGTGATCCGACGTGTCCTATGTGTTCGTCGGAAGTAGAAACTGCGGATCATATGTTTATCGCTTGCTTCATCGCTTCTATGGTGTGGAACAGAGTCAGCAATTGGTGTAAAATTCCTTACATATTTGCGTTTTCTATTCAAGACCTTCTTTCGGTTTATAAAGGCCTCAGTGTGTCGGAAAGGAAAAAGGACGCGGTGCAAGGTATTATTATGATTACTTGTTGGAATCTTTGGCGAGCTAGGAATTATGTTAAATTTTCGAATGACCCGGTTAGAATAGAAGGTATTATTAGTGAAATTAAGGCTTTAAGTTTTTTGTGGTTTTCAAATAGGTCGAAGCATAAAGGGGTAGCTTGGAAAGATTGGTGTTCATTTGTAAATATGTAGTTGTGTAGTTTGTTGTGGCGGCCCGGCTTGGGTCGTTTTTTGTTTTAATGAAATTTACCTTTAACAAAAAAAATTGACACCTATCTATCTCTTCAACTCTTGGATTGAACGAACTTGTCAGAAACCACATCTTCAATTTGTTTCTAATTTGTCAGAATTTTTCCTTTTTTAGAATGTGATCCAACTTCTTACCTTCTGGCAACACCCAAAAACACGAAGATCAAACAACTTTTACTCCAAAATTCACCATACTTTAATCTTTAACTAATATATAAAACCCTTAACCTAAAAAGGTCAAAGATCTGGCAAACTGAACCAGATTTGCTCAAATGCTTTAACAATTACATCATGATATTCATCTGAATTCAAAGAAAGATAACAAGCAAGAAGCTCTTCCAAATCCTTTGATGCCCGGATATTATTCTCCACGATCATCTCCATCATTGACTCCATGAAATCTTTTTGTGGATCAAAAGATGACTTCACAATTGCAAAACATTCAGGCATGTTCTTTCTTTGTGTAGACTTTTGGACAATTCTTTTGTTCAATGCTAGTTTCGGAGTATTCGACCGGAGTTTAAGGCCCGAGACTGACTTTCTCGCGGGAGTTTGGTTGTTTTCTTTCACTTTCTTGCCGGAAACCAGTGGTTTTCGGGTTCTTGAGGCGGGTTTGGAAGGTTTTGTTATGATCGGAGGGAGTTTAAGATCTTTTTCGGGTGAAAAATCGATCTTTCGGGGTTCGTTTACATCGATTATGATATCGGAAGTGGAAGAACTTAGGCGACAAGTGCAGGAGGTGAGTCTGGACTGAGTTGACTCGGAGGAGGGAGATTGGTTTGTGAGGGGGGAATGAAAGAAATCTTGGAGGGTGTGAGTTGACTCAGTGAGTGAAGTGCGTTTTGGAGAGGGTTTGTAGATTGTTTTTCTGTTGGGTGTTAGTTTTTTTGAGGATTTTCTTGGTGGGTCATGGAAATGTGAGGATTTGGGTGAGTTGTGGAATTGGGAAACTTTAGGGGTGTAGTAGAAAGAGTTTCTTGGATGAGAAAAATGGTGGTTTTGTGGTGGTGCTGTGGTGGTTGAAGAATAATAATAACCATATGATGGTGGTTTCTTGTGGTGGTTGGTGGTGGTTGTTGTTGTCTTGGTCTTGCTCATGTCTCTAAGCTTGTAAAACCAAGCATTTGGTAACATGTCCGATAATCTAAATCTGTAATTTCCCATTATAAACTCCTCACACAAACACACACAGGGTCTGCTTGTCTTTCTCTCTCTGTATATCTTTCAGAATGTGTGAGTTTGGCTTGAGGTGGATAAATAAATAGATATATTGAGAGTAAGTAAGTGACACTTGTTTTTCTTTTTTTAATTTAGGGAAATGGTCCACTTATATTATTTGGTTGATTTTGGTTATAGAAGGGCAAAACTAATTACACATCAACGCTGTTTATTTCCACACTTGGTGTTTTAATACGCTGCTGCGTATAGAACTATACGTAGCATATAGGTTGCATGAAATTCAGCGTCTAACCTAGCAATCATAGGCACAGACAACTAGGGTTTATATACGTTGCGTATAGCTTTATTTGGTTATTATGGTGTATTTATGTTATAAATTCTCACTCGGTTTCAACGTTAAATCGCTTAAAATATATACCGTTAATATTATATACCTTTAAATTTTTTTGAAAAACGTATATACGATTCAAATATATTATATTGTTATCGTTTAAATTAAATTATTATACCACGTCTAGTGCGGTTCGAATACTATAAACGTTTAAATATCATACCGTTAATTATTTTTAAATACTTGGGTACGGTTCGAATATATTATATCGTTTGAATACTATACCGTTTAAATTAAAATGCTATACCAAGTATGAGTGCGGTTCGAATACTATAACGTTAAAATATTATACCGTTAAATATTTTGAAATATCCGGGTACGGTTCGAATATATTATACCGTTTCAATACCTTTTTGTTTAAATTGAATTATTATACCAAGTCTCTGTGCGGTTCGAATATAATACCGTTTAAGATTTTTATACCATTAATTTTATTAAATTTCCCGGGTACGGTTCAAATATATTCTACCATGTTTCCATACTATACTGTTTAAATTAAAATATTATACCAGTTTTAAATTTTTATCACGTTAATTATTTTGAAATACCTGGGTACAGTTCGAATCATGGTTGCAAAAGTCGCTAGACGCTCCCTAGTCGGATTCGGGAAGTACTCGGCCTAAGCGGAGATTACTCGGGGAGTAATTGGCCTGGGCGAAGAGTACTCGTGCCTCGACAACCTACCTTGTAGCGAGTACTCGGGGAGTACTCGGAGCCTAGGCGGGACTTTTACAACCATGGTTCGAATATTACATCGTTTCCATACTATACCGTTTAAATTAAAATACTATACAGTTTCAATACGACTGAATATGATATATACAACATAAGTTTGATATATACATCATAAGTTTGTACATACATAACAAAAGATATAATATAACTAAATACTAAATACATCACAGAAGATAAAATACTATGGCAACGGATCCTTATGTTGCTGCTGCTGATGCCATGCTGCAACCGGAATGAAATGTCGTGGAGGTAACCCCTCACGCTGTCGATGATCCTGCACCTCCTCAACTAACCACTCTATCACATATGTCAACCTGTCAACGTCGTGACGTAGCTATTGATACGACGCGTATGAAGGGGCAGGACCGGGCCGAACATGTCGTGGGAACTGTCTAGAATGTATATATCTGGCTCATGCTCTACCACCTGCTCCGGCACGGCTGGGGGATCTATCGGGTCAAACTGTGCTGGCAGCTGCTTCGGCACGAAGGGCCGGCCGTCCGCACCCTTAAAACTCTTCCCTCCATGTGGGAACTTTTTGATAATCTTCATTCTGAATAGCGTGTTCATCCCCAACCTCTTCAATTGTATCGCCATGCGTAAAATCGGGTCACTCTCCGGGTGGTAGCCAAACAAAAGGGCTATCACAATGACGTAGGCGCCGCGTATAATAATCCGCACTCTTGTTGATGATATGCGGAGTCAAAGTATTGCGCCAACCCGTGTGAGAGAGCACACGAACTCTTGTACAAGAGTCAATAAAGGAAAAAAAAAGGTCACCGCTTGTACACCACGCCCGAATCTTGTTTCGAGCGGTGATGGAAGAGGAGATCAGCCTGTGAAGATACCTTCACAAAGGAGATAAGTCAGTAAATAATAATCTGACTTCGACGCGTTACGGACGTACGCTCGTTACGAACAACATCAACTAAAATGTGTTAACATCTAGAGATCATTGCCAACGCTTAGCATGATCTTGTTAGCAAGTATACATAAAGGTGGATTCACCTAATTTCAACTTGCACCTTCATTCTTTGTCTCTAATCTTCTATTGGAGCTTGCTTCTGATCATAAAGAGGCCTCCTACTGAAGTTATAATCTTCCTTGAACACAAGTAAGTGTTCTCCTTTAGTCTTTTTCATTATTTTGGCTAGTTATGAGCCAAGAGTCAAGCAAATTGACTTTTGATTTGACTTTCGGTTTCGACCATTTTGGTCAAGTCAAAGTTCAAACTGAACTTTGCTACGTGATCATAATAATGAATGTGTCGATCCCTTGCGATTACACCCTCTGATCATCACGTTTAGTAGGCGAAATGATGAGTCAAACTTTTACGAAATAAAAGTAAAAAAAAGCTTAAAATTTGCATTTTATGACGAAAGTGTTTTCGGGTATTAAAACTTAAAGTTTTGACACCAAATCAGTTTTGTAACATTATTAAACATCTTTTAACATGTCTAGCTCGTCATTTCTAGTTAGTGCTTATTCCTTAGTTGAAAGTCGAGCGGTTTGATTTCCGCTTTGACTTTCGAATCTAACCGTTTGGTCAACTTTAGGATCCGACCAAGCCCATTTTTATGACCATAGTATTATAGGGAATAACCCTCTAAGGTTACACCTTATGGTCATAACGTTTGATTAGTCAAATGACGAGTCAACTATATATACTTCTAAAATGTCAAAAATGCCCTTTTGACACAAAAATGGTTTTAAAACATATATGGTCCATGTTCTTGCTTCAAGACTGATCATATAATGCAAACAAACTTGTTTTGACATGTTAGACTCGTCATAGGACTTATTTGACCATCCGAACCCGTAGTTACGCATATGACCCGTTAAAGTGGCTTAAACCACTTTAACAAGTCGTAACGGGTCAAAACACTCCTAGACACTTTCTAATCAGAATGTATGGTTTAACAAACCATATTACACGAGATCCTTCACTTGTTTGGTTAATAAACCTCATTCTATCCGTTCTTCCGTTTAAGTCACGATATACACTAACTTATAATTATCTGACATAATTAGGAAACACTTGAGCTTTGCATACGCAATTGAACAAGACACATAAGCAATCCATGTGAGTACATAGTTCCTCTCTTTAAAGTTTTCTAAATGTTTTGGGGTGATTCATATGTGCCTACTAGCACTTATCCAAGTTTACGAAATATTATTATTATATATGGTTTATATTATATATAAAACAATATACATAAGACAACATGCTTTTCAATTATGTGTGAAGCTTGTTGGTGCATTATCTATGATACGAGAACATCCCTTAAATTTAGACAAGCCGACCGATAGTATATTATAGCGCTATTGGTGTAACAACCTGATCCCGCTTCCGATATTATTTTAGGAAGAACCCACTGGGGAACGAGCACTATATGTTTAACAACCCATTCCCACTTCCAATATTATTTGAGGAAGTGACCATTGGGGAATGATAGAACCCGTGAAATTATGGACAAACCCTTTGGTGGTTTGACCGACCGACTATACATGACAATTGATTTACACATACATGACAAATGCTTTTAAACATGACGATTGTTTTATACCAAACATGACAATGGGGTTTCAAGTATATATATAAACCATACAATTTACAAGAAAACAATTTTTTTTGGTTATTTACCTGTTTTCACAAAGAAACCTTTTTGTCAAGTGTCATGGCTACAAGATTTTCTTTTAAATATACCATCTTTTATAGTTGGTAAAAACATGTTGCAATACCAAACACATTTAATACAAAATTTGTTACAAAGCTTTCCCTCATCGACTCTCGTAGTCGTACAAGGTATTGCAATACAAACTAAAAGCCATGAACATGACCACAAAACCTATGTTACTCACCAGCATTCATTGTTGACGGTATTTTCACAAATGTTTCAGGTATTGACATTTCATGTATACTCCACATAGGAATGCACTCGGGCCTTCGATTGCTTCTAAATCTGAAAAAATTTACTTGTATTATTTGTGTTGTAAAACAACGTTATTAATATTAGAAACCCTTTAGTACCATGTGTTGTGAGCAATTTGTAACGTGCTCCCCGTCGATTCCGCCGCGGGTTGTTTTACACGCGGTCGGGGTGTTACAAATTGGTATCAGAGCCATGTTAGTAATGCTTTTGACCTAGACTATAACCTTCCTTGGACCCAAACGTGAGGTAACTCGTGTCTAGATTCTTAGTGCAACGAATATACGAAACCATCACCTATCCTTAGGTGATTACCAAAACAATTCAAAGTCATGATCCACTCATGAAAGTTAAATCTCCAAAGTTTTACAATAAATCATTCTCTATCCTTAGATGATTTATTCTTAGGCTTTTAAGCCTTGAAATTTTTCAAAATCTTGTCAAAAATTTGGGTTTTAGTAAATGTGAAAACATGCAATCTGGAAGGGTGGATGCCTGTACCCTGAGTTTTCTGTCTAAGGCTAAAGTGTTCGTACAAATCCACATAATTGGACTAGTCAATCTTACTGGGAACTCTTAGGGTGATTGTCCACTTATAGGCTAAAGCATGTCTTCGCGATACATTATAAAGACCCATTTACTTTTATTAGTCACTGTGTCGTTTATTCATTTTGAGAAATGAGTAAATGATTACACTCCTTATGCTTTGTTGATATTTTAAGGTTTCTTTTTTAACAATCCCATATCGATCTCACTCGTCTTCCCTCGTGATTCCTTTCTCTTTTAGAATGCCTCCTCGTCGCAACACTACCCAAGATGCTAAAATGGTGGCTCTAATCACCCAGCAAATGGCGACGATACTTCCAAACCTTTTGACCCAACGCAATCAGGCCAACAATAACAATAATAACAACAATGTTCCCATGCCTTGTAACTACAAACAGTTCAAGTCGGCTAAACCAAACAAGTATTATGGGTCTGAGGGAGCTACTAGGCTCCTACAATGATTTGAAAGCATTGAGAGCACCTTTCGCCATTGTCAGTGTTCCAATGACCGTAAGGTAGAATTTGCTTCGGGTGTATTCCAAAAGAGAGCACTCATGTGGTGGAATGGAATTATGAGAGATCGAGGTGCGGAGGTAGCCATGGCACTATCTTGGGAGGAACTTAGAACTCTTATGATGAAAGAGTTATACGCACGCAATGAGATAAGGGCACTCGAGAACAAATTCCATGATTTTAAGCAAGATAGCGGGGGAAATCGTGCGTATACCGATCGATACGAGGAGTTAAGCTTACTCTGTCCCACCATGGTCACACCTTTGGATAAGGACATTGAGAAATACCTTGATGGTTTACCTGATCCGGTTCAAGACATACTCACCGGTAGTAAGCCAGCTACCGTTAGGGAGGCTATCGAACTAGCCGCTACCCTAATCGACTCCCAAGTAAAGAAAGGGAAACTTTCTCGTAAAGGTGACAAGAAACAATTCGTCACGACTATTCAGGAGAAACCAAAGGAAACAAAAGCCGAACCCTCTAGCTATTTAAGGAAGCGTAAGGCTTCAATATACCTTGCTGTTGTTGCTCAAACCCATCAGGCTACTCTCAATCAACCAGCTCAACCTTCTACTAGGAAACCACAACCTTCACCATCATGCTAGTGTCCTTTGTCGAAAATGCTCGAATTGTGGATATTTTGGTCATACGGCTAACGTTGGACTCGTTACGGTTTCGACGCTCGTTACGGATGACATCGACTAAAAAATAAAAATATTATATATTTTGGGCTCGTTACGGTTTTGATGCGCGTTACGGGCGTATGCTCGTTACAGACGACATCGAGTAAAAAATAAAAATATTATATATTTTGGACTCGTTACGAATTCGACGCTTGTTACGGACGACATCGACTAAAAAATAAAAATATTATATATTTTGGACTCGTTACGCTTTCGACGCGCGTTACGGACGTACGCTTGTTAACGACGACATCGACTAAAAAATAAAAATATTATTTATTTTGGACTCGTCACGGTTTCGACGCGTGTTACGGACGTATGCTCGTTACGGACGGCATCGACTAAAAAATAAAAATATTGTATATTTTGTACTCGTTACAGTTTCGACGCGCGTTACGGACGAAATTTACTAAAAATAGAAATATTATATATTTTGGACTCGTTACTGTTTCGACATTGTTATGGATGTACGCTCGTTACGGGACGAAATCGGCTAAAAATATATTATATATTTTGGACTCGTTACGGTTTCGACGCGCGTTACGAACGTACGCTCGTTATGGACGACAACGACTAAAAAATAAAAATATTATATATTTTGGACTCATTACGGTTTCGACGCGCGTTACGGACGTACGCTCCTTATGGACGACATCGACTAAAAAATAAAATATTATATATTTTAGACTCGTTACGGTTTTGACGCTCATTACGGACGTACGCTCGTTACGGACGACATCAACTGAAAACAAAAATTTTATATATTTTGGACTCGTTACGGTTTCGACGCGCATTACAGATGTACGCTCGTTATGGACGACATCGACTAAAAAATAAAATTATTATATATTTTGGACTCGTTAAGGTTTCGACGCGCGTTACAAACGTACGCTCGTTACGGACGACATCGACTAAAAAATAAACATACAATAATAACAAACGTACCTGTGAAGCGGGTCAAGAATAGTCTAAACCCTCCCCTTGGAGTTCATGTGATCCCAAGTCTCCTTATCCGCAATCACCTCCCGAAACCCTAAAAGCGTGGGTTTATAGACCACTACTAGCCCCTGTTTACACATATGTTTATTAAACATTATTAATATTAAGTGTTACATGTTATAAATTAAAATAATAATAATAATAATAATAATATTAATAATAATAGTAGTAGTAATAACAATACAAAAATTAATGTTAACTGTACCTGCGTATAGAGATCCGTAGCGATCTCAGCCTCCTGGTATAAACCGGAACGTGTCGCAAAGTCTGAAAGCGACATAGCACGCACCTGGCCGGCTATGCGAAAAGAAACCCCAGGCGAGGGTGGGGGTGCGCCGGGTCCACAATCTGGTCTGCCCGACGAGGACAAAACTCGAACGACGACAAAAACCCGATGAGTAACTCCCTGTAGGTCGGCATATGTGATAGCTCAAAAAGCCGATCCCACAGTGAACCAACGAGAATAAACTCCCGCGCCCTATCATGTTTTATGAGGGTCTGAAGAGAATCCCAACAAACCGCCCAGTTTCCACCGACACCGACATGCATCTTCCGAAGCTTGGCGCAAGGGCTAGTAGGGTCGGATTCCGGAGGAAACTCCAAGTATGGGTGACCCGGAAGAGGATTCGCCGGCTGACGCTGCTGCTGCAGCTCCACCTGCTCCTGCTCCTGCAGCTCGAGCTGGTCATCCATGTCATTGTCCATCATTATCCTGAAAACCAAAAAATAATATAATTTTAGCCCGTTATAATATATATTTTGGACTCGTTACAGCTTCGACGCTCGTTACGGACGACTTTGACTAAAAAATAAAAATATTATATATTTAGAACTCGTTAAGGATTCGACGCGCGTTACGGACATACGCTCGTTATGGACGCCTCGAACGACAATAAAAATATTATATAATCGACGCGCCTTACGAACCTATGCTCGTTACAGACGACTTCGACTAAATAATAAAAAATATTATATTATTTACGACTAGTTACGTTTCGACGCTCGTTACGGATGTAGGATCGTTACGGACGACTCGAACGATAAAATGAAAATATTATATAATTACGGCTAGTTGCGGATTCGACGCGCGTTACGAACCTACGCTCGTTACGGACGACATGGACTAAATAATAAAAATATTATATATTTACGACTAGTTACGTTTCGACGCTCGTTACAGAACTACGCGCGTTACGGACGACTCGAACGATAAAATGAAAATATTATATAATTACCGCTCGTTACGGATTCGACGCGCCTTACGAACCTACGCTCGTTACGGACGACTTCGACTAAATAATAAACATATTATATATTAACGATTAGTTACATTTCAACGCTCGTTACGGACCTACGGACGACTTAAACGATAAAATGAAAATATTATATAATTACGGCTTTTTACGGACCTACGCTCGTTACAGACAACTTCGACTAAATAATATAAATATTATATATATATTTACGACTAGTTACGTTTCGACGCTCGTTACTGCCATACGCTCGTTACAGACGACTCAAACGATAAAATGAAAATATTATATAATTACGGCTCGTTACGGTTTGGACGCTCGTTATGGACGAGTTCGACTAAATAATATAAATATTATATATTTACGACTAGTTACGTTTCGACGCTGGTTACGGACCTACGCTCGTTACGGACGAATCGAACGATAAAATGAAAATATTATATAACTACAACTCGTTACGGATTCGACTCGCGTTACGGACCTACGCTCGTTACGTACGACTTCGACTAAATAATAAAAATATTATAGATTTACGACTAGTTACGTTTCGACGCTCGTTACGGACGACTCGAACCATAAAATGAAAATATTATATAATTACGGCTCGTTACGGATTCGACGCGCGTTACGGACCAACACTCGTTACGGACGATATCGACTAAATAATAAAAGTATTATATATTTACGACTAGTTACGTTTCGACGCTCGTTACGGAACTACGCACGTTACGGACGACTCGAACGATAAAATGAAAATATTATATAATTACCGCTCGTTACGGATCCGACGCGCGTTACAGACCTACGCTCGTTACGGACGACTTCGACTAAATAATAAAAATATTATATATTAACGATTAGTTACATTTCGATGCTCATTACGGACCTACGGACGACTTGAACGATAAAATGAAAATATTATATAATTACGGCTTTTTATGGACCTACGCTCGTTACAGACAACTTCGACTAAATAATATAAATATTATATATATTTACGACTAGTTACGTTTCGACGCTCGTTACGGACCTACGCTCGTTACGGACGACTCGAAGGATAAAATGTTATATAATTACGGCTCATTACGGGTTGGACGCTCGTAACGGACCTACGCTTGTTACGGACGACTTCGACTAAATATTATAATTATTATATATTTACGACTAGTTATGTTTCGACGCTGGTTACGGACCTACGCTCGTTACGGACGACTCGAACGATAAAATGAAAATATTATATAACTACGGCTTGTTACGGATTCGACTCGCGTTACGGACCTACGCTCGTTACGTACGACTTCGACTAAATAATAAAAATATTATAGATTTACGACTAGTTACGTTTCGACGCTCGTTACGGACCAATGCTCGTTACGGACGACTCGAACAATAAAATGAAAATATTATATAATTACGGCTCGTTACAGATTTGACACGCGTTACAGACCTACGCTCATTACGGACGACGTTGACTAAATAAGAAAAATATTATATATTTACGACGAGTGACGTTTCGACGCTGGTTACGGACGAGTTCGACTAAATAATAAAAATATTATATATTTACGACTAGTTACGTTTCGACGCTGGTTACGGACATACGCTCGTTATGGACGACATAAGCCCACAGACCACAGACCATAAACCCTAACCCATGGTTCGTATTCCCAGCGTACACCGTATAAATTCAAAAAAATACTAATGCTGAGCAACCTCAACCCACAGACCATAAACCCGAACCCACAAACATAATGATCCTGATCAACCTAAACCCGGTTCGTATTCACTCGGTTCGTATTCTAAAACCACAGAACAATGTTCCTGATCAACCTAACACCACAGAGCATAATCCCTAATCCTCAAATTCTACAATTTTACCTAAAATACACCTAATTTACGGATTAAAATACATACAAATTCGAAATTATTGTACAAGGGTTGAAGAATACCTGTTGTATGCTTCAAATACGGTCCAAATATGTAATCGTCGTATGTTCTATCTCGTATATGGGTATATTATTGAGTGGTGTATACTGAACAACGTAGAGGATGAATCTGGGTTATACGAAGGCATATATGTTGCGTATAGCTCTATACGCAGTGTAGACAAAGGTAGTAAAAAGTCTATTATACCCCTGGATCTAGCTGCGTATAGACCCCTTCCAGGGGTAAAATGGTAATTTTCTAGAAAGTCAAAGATGCTTGACCCTAGAAAATTACCATTTTACCCCTGGAAGGGGTCTATACGCAGCTGGATCCAGGGGTATAATAGACCTTTTACTTATCTTTATATACGCTTCGTATAGCTCTATACGCTGCGTAGACAAAGGTAGTAAAAGGTCTATTATACCCCTGGATCATGCGTTGTATAGACCCTTTCCAGGGGTATAATGGTAATTTTCCAGAAAGTCAAACATGCTTTGACCCTATAGAATTACCATTATACCTGTGGAAAGGGTCTATACGAGGCTTGATCTAGGGGTATAATAGTAATTTCAAAATTCCAAATTTTAAAAGCTTAGTTTTAGGGGGAATTTGTCTGCCATTTATTTACCTATTTGCCCCTCGTTTGAGGCTATACACCGCCTGAGTCAGGGGTAATTTGGTCTTTCTGGATTGTTATACGCTGCGTAGGGTGCTATACGCAACGTATATAAAGTGTCATTTTTGTATTTTTTTGGTATTTCTTTATTTAATTATAAAAAACAATATAATTTATATTGTTAATAATATAAGTTATAAATGTGTTTATATTGTTAATAGTAATAATTTTACAAATAATATAAATATTAAAAATTATACAAATTCTATAATTAACACAAATATTAACAAAAATACAAGTTTCCATTTAATCTTCGATAACATTTATACTCGGTTCTTTGTCTGAGTCTTATTAAGGGTTCATTATCTTGGTGTAGAGTTGTAACCACGGCCTATACATTTCTTCTCACTGTTCCGCATCTATTGTTCGGTGTAACGACCATAGTTAGTTCACTGAAGGCATGGGGTAGTCTCCTTCCAACTTAACATGTATGAAGTGTTCCCTGTTAACATGTACGAGTGTTACGCTTGAGGTCGTGGCTCTTCAGGGGCATCCAATAACGGGAAGAAAGTACAACTCCCTTGGATGCTTAGCACGTGGACGACGATATTATACATTTGCTCTAGGAGAAGCCCTGCATGGGGCATTTCCATCCAGTGACTTTCGGGGCAAGCGTTCACTAAATGCAAACAGATGCTCCTACGTATCCGGTTAAATTCTCATTTTCCCTTGGCTTCGAACAATAATACAAATATGAAAAACAATAATAATATTTTACCAATATTTTTTTAACAATAATACAAATTTTAACAATTATACAGATATAATATTAACAAAAATATTAATAATTATAGTATTAACAAAAATATTAAAAATTATAATTTTAAGAGTGAATTTCAAGGATTGTCCTTTACCTTTATACCTATTTTCAGGCGCTGTCCTTTATGTTTAAAATTGATGAGTTTTGTACTTTATCTTTTAAAATCTATCACATTTTGTCCTTTTGGCATAACCCAGTTTGATTTTTCAATTAAATGTGGTCACGTGCAGGTCATGTGAGGGTAGATCTATCATTTAATACCCAAAGTTATCATCTTCCCCAATTTCATTCTTCATGAACCCTAGTTATAAACTAACAATAACACTAAATTATTGCATAACAGTAAGCTCTGAAAAATTACAATTAGTTTCAATTCTGTTGGACTCATCAACAAAACCAAATCTCTGTATCTTCTGATCTCGAAAACAACGACACATTGACAATATCAACAACAATTAATCAAATAATCAATCAATTATATGCATTATGTATAAAGTATGCACCTCAAAAAGTTCGTATAACTCATGGCAACTTTCAGTTCTACCTTCGTTGCATCAATCAGAAGCCTAAACACTGTCAGATCTACATCATTCACCAATCAATCAAACAATCAACGGCGATTGAAACTGGTGGTAGCGATGGGAGGAACGGCAAGGTATAAAGGGACGCATATGAGAGAGATGAAGCTGGCGGAGATGATAGAGAGAAAAGTGACGGAAGCGGAGGATTGGTGCGCCAGAGATGAAGGTTTTGATGAGTGTAAGGTGGCGTGGGATGAGGTGGAGGAAATAAGTCAAGCGAAAGCTCATCTGCGAGTGAAATTGGAGCGTGATGAAGATCCGATGGAAGAGTTTTGTGCTAGAGATCCGGAAATGGAGGAGTGTATGGTGGTTTACGATGGTTGATCGGAGAAGTTTATGACGGTGAAGGTTCAGGCGTTTTGGGTGGGAAGTCAGAGATCTGTAACTAGGGTTCATAATGAAATTGGGGAAGATGATTATTTGGGTATTAAAAGAGATTAAAATGGCAGATCTACCCCACATGACCTGCACATGACCACATTTAACTGAAAAATCAAACTGGGTTATGCCAAAAGGACAAAACGTGATAAATTTCAAAAGATAAAGTACAAAACTCATCAATTTTAAACATAAAGGACATCGCTTGAAAATGGGTATAAAGATAAAGGACAATCCTTGAAATTCACTCTAATTTTAAAAATAGTAAAAATATTAAGAATTCTAACAACAATACGAATATTAACAATAATAATAATAATAATAATAATAATAATAATAATAATAATAATAATAATAATTATATTTTAACAATAATAAAAAGAGTTACTTACATAGTTAGTCCCTGTGATTTACACAAACTAACAATCTAATGTACTAATAGTTTAAAATCACTTCCTGTGGTACTAACATTCCATTTTTTAACATGTGGGGGTATTAATTACATAGTTAATTACATAGTTAGTCCTTGTGGTTTAATACCCCCACATGTTAAAAAATGGAAAGTTAGTACGCTAAGAAGTGGAGATTGTTACTTTGTGTAAACCATAGCGGCTAACTATGTAATTAACTCTAACATTTAACAAATATAGAAATATAATATTAACAAAAATATTAATAATTATAATATTAACTACGTAATAACCTATATATTAAAGACATAACTGAATGAATAGTAAACAAACAAAATTGAATTGAATATATTAAAAACATAACTGAATGAATAGTAAACAAACAAAATTGAATGAATATAGAAATAAAAATAGAATTGAATTAATAGTAATATCACTAAGGAATGAGCTGGTATCGGATACCGGTATCAAATTTATCAAAGCGGGTGTATTTTCGGTACCAGTTCGGCACCGGTATTCATCGATTTTTACCCTCAAATGCCGGTGCCGTACCAGTATCGGTACCGAGCTATACCGTACCAATTATATTCGGTACCGGTACCCACTTTTGGGGATTTGGGTAACGGCATTTTCCGTACCGGTTGGCACCGAACTCATCAAATCTTGTAGCAACGTAGCAATGCAAGTAATTGCACCGTTTAGATTACTTTTCATACACACAGTAAGTAAATTGTATTTCGTTTGAATGAGGTTTTATATACACAAATCCTGGATATTTAGATTATTGATGAGCAAATCGCAGCAAATCCTGTAATCAAATCGGTATCGTATCGGTACCAAATTTACTATGCCAAATCATTTTCGGTACCAGTTTGGTACCCACCTTTTGGCGTTTTCAGAATCGTTACTTTCGGTTCGACACCGATCTAGCACCATACCTGTATTTATTGATTTTTACCTTCAAATACCATACCGTATTGTACCGAGCATTTTCGGTGACGGTACCTAATTTCGATGATTTTCCGGATCGGTACTTTCGGTACCGTTACCGGTACCGAGCTCATCCATATTTTAACGTGTTAGCACCGTAATAATTGAACTGAAAACAACCGAATTTCCAACGTGTAGGACGTGTGGGTCATATTATTATATATTAGGTTATTTAAAGTCGTTTTTTTTAGGACAGAGTGACTATCCTTTTCCCGATATTTTTATTTATGTTTTGATATTCGGTATCTGCTTGCCGTTACTGACACGCGTTTTGCAGTCATTGGGTCCCAGCTGCAATGTAGGACGTGTGGGTCCTATTACTATATATTAAGTTATTTAAAATCGCTTTTTTAGTACGAAGTGACTATCCTTTTCACGACATTTTTATTTATGTTTTGATATTCGGTATCTGCTTCCCGTTACTGACACGCGTTTTGAAGTCATTGGGTTCCCGCCGCAACGCGCGGGCGAAGAATCAACTAGTTAACTCTAATATTTAACAAGTATCTTTTTGTCTTAATATAATAATATTTCGAATGTTGATGTAGTTTATTTGTAAGATGTGTAAATATAATGTAATTTATCTATAAGATTTTGACATGATAGTGTAGTTTGTCTATAAGATCAAGAAATGTAGCATTTTTCAATTGATATGTTGACTATCCTCTTAACGTATGTATTAACACGTAAATCACATAATAGTAAAATGATTTGTTATGACCTAATTTGACTTTGGCATGATCTATCAATGCCCAAAAGTGTATCACCAATTACACACATGCCTTTAACTCCGAAATGACTTGTTATAAACTTATGTGGCTTTATGTAAGTTAAAACAACACACTAACACATTGCAAAGGCCATAGGGGCTCACTAGTGAGCTAGTCATCATAACAACGCCTTTAACATATGTGTTTTGTGTAACCTAAAACAACACACTAACAAATTGCAAAGGCCATTAGGGCCCATTAGTTAACTAGTCATTATAACGTCTTTAACACCAAAATGTGTTGTAATAGCCTTAATTGGTTTTGTGTAACCAATACAAGTCACTAACATATTACAATACCCACTAATGTATTAGTCATCATAAACATCTATTTAACACGAAATGACTTGTCATGACTTAATATGACTCACTAATGCATTACAACTTACAAGGCCCATTAATGTACTAGTCATCATAACCATATACTTGGCACCAAAATAGCTTGTTATAGCTTATGTAACTAAAACGAACTCACTAATACATTACTAGGCGTAATTTTGATGTAAGTGGCACTATGGGTGCTTTGGCGAAGCAGGAATAATCTCATTTTCCAGGAAAAAGAAATACGAATGGATCGGCTGATGGAAGAAATCAAACAATTGGGTTTTTTATGGATCGGGAGCCGCTTGAATTTGAAGGATATAACGTGGGAGGAATGGCGTAATTTTGACGTATCAAGGAAATGTTAGTAGGCGGATAGTTTAATGTTGGTGTATGTAACAGATGTATGTAATCGGTGTGTATTTTGGTGTGGGCTAACTATTGTTGGCCCTTGGTATAATAATAAAATTTTGTTGGCCGTTCAAAAAAAAAAAAAAAAATTACTAGGCCCATTAATGTACTAGTCATCACACACGTCTTTAACACCAAAGTGATTTGTTATTGACTAATGTTATTCCATGCAATTAACCAAATCCAACTAACTAACACATTAATTTTTTTTTAACTATCATAAAGAGCATGGGGCAAACTAGAGAGAGAAGGGAGCAAAAGGAGACGGACAGACTGGTCGAAAACAAGGAGATTTATCAAGCTTTGAGGAACCGGAAGTATGAAGAGCAAGACAGAATCAGCAAAAGGTGGTACAGAGACAATGATGGATGGCATAATAGGGTTAACAGAGGGGATTACAAAAGAGCTGGGATTGAAGTTAGGAGGGAAAGAAGACTAAAGGATGCTGTTACGTTTTTCGTTTCTAATCTTCCGGCGGATTGTTCCATTCAAAGATTATGGCAAACGTTTCAGCATTTCGGGTTCATTCGAGATGCTTTCGTCCCACGTAAAAGGGACGGCAGAGGTAATGCTTTTGGTTTTGTTAGATTTTCTTATGTTGACGATGCGAGACGCTGGGAAAGTATGCTGTCAGCCACTGTGCTGGATGGTGCAAGGCTTGGGGTGAATGTAGCTAGATTCCCGGACTATGGGAAGAATGCTGACAACACAAGAAGACCTACTAGGAGTGTGATACCTAATTATGGTCTCGTCGGTAGGACGGGGACAAGGTCCGGTGAAGATGTTTTTGGCAAGGGAAGGACGACACAGAATGACCGGATTGTGTCACCAGGGGGTGTAGACAACAATGGGAGGATCTATAAGATAAAAATTCCATTCATGGATACGGAAACAGAGACTAGGTGGGAGTTCAGGTCGTTGGTAGGGGAGTTACTTGATTTTGATACTCTCCTTAACCTGGGTAAGCTGCTGAATAACACCAAGTTTAATGGTGCCGCGGTAAGATATTTGGGGGCCTAAAGATTCTTCTCACTTTCCCGACCAAGGATATCGCCAACGATTTTCGCATAAAGGACGCTGAATTCTGGGCGTCCATGTTTAACCGACTATACATCTGGGAAGGTGGCACTTTGCTTTTTGACAGAACAGCCTGGATCAGAATTAGGGGCGTTCCTGTTTGTCTTTGGGACAGCAGAGCTTTTAATCATATTGCTGCGAAAGTGGGTAAGGTGATTCAAGGTTCAAAGGCCAACATTTCAGACGGGATTCTAGCTGATGATAAAGTAGCCGTCTTAATTCAAGAAGGTGGTCGGATCTCTGAGACGGTGATCGTTGAGTGGAAAGGGTTAAGTTTCAAGGTCTGGATAGAAGAGGTGGATGAGGAATGGTCACCGCCTCTTTTTCGGCAACGGAATGAGTCGGGGTCTTTGTCGTCAACGTCTATGGTGACCGGAGATATGGTAGTTCAGCAGGCGAAACATGGAGAAGTGGAATCGTTTAGGTTAGGTGTCGTGCATGGGGAAAGATTCGAAACCCTAGGAGAGATGCTGCATATGGCGGCTACTTTTGTGGGGCCCGATAATAATAATCATGACAAAAGTAGGGAGGTGGATTGTGTTTCGTCTGGTGGACCACATGTGGAGAAGCCCAAATCCCCTTCATGTGGGTTGTGTCAGGGTGATAGGCAGGAGAAGACTTCAAGCCGGTTGGATTTAAATAAAGACCCAGAAGACCCTTTTGGTTTAGATGAGATAATACAAGACACTTCAAGGGTTACAATTAGAAAGAAAAGGAACAAAAAAAGGGGAAAGCTCAGAATCTGGGAAGTGGACTGCCGCTGTCTGACAAAGGAGGAGCTCCAGCCACTAGTATACAGGCGGTAATGCAGGGGAGTGGAGAAAATGTGGTGAATTCGGAAGGTCTATTTGCTGGGGAGAATATGGCCACGGGGGACCACAACGGTGTGGTGGATGAGGTTGAAAATACTATTCATTTTGGGGTGGCTGTGGGAATCAATATGGAGGGGTTCGACAATCATGTGAAGAAGATGGTCCAGGGTGAAAGGGCGCCTACTGTTGTGTTATGAATTTTATGTCCGTAAACTTGAAAGGGGCCGGAGGGGTAGAGAAACAGGCGTGGGTGAAGGAGCTCAAGCGATTTAACAAGGTGACTTTCTTGGCTTTACAAGAAACTCAAATGGCAAGGCTTTCATTGCAATTCATTACTAGATTCTGGGGTAAGTCGTGCCTAGCAGCGGATTCGGTCGATTCCAGCGGTAGGTCGGGGGGTATTATTTCTGCTTGGGACCCTACTGTGTTTTCGGTGGAAGATATTGTTAAAAGTAACTCCTTTATTCTGACCTCTGGTAAGTTGATTAGTTCTGGGGAGAGACTTAACGTTTTAAACGTATATGTAACACCCATCTTTAAAGGACAGAATTAATAGTATATAACATGCATTTAGTACAAAAATTCCGAGTTTACAAAAAATCTTTTTAGTTTTAAGATCATACTTGATCATAACATTCAAGTCTACATCCTACTAGATAAACTTTCAAAACATAATTTCAAGTGTTTACATGTCACTAAAACAAAATAGACAAAATTGCGGAAGCTTTGTTTGGTGTGTTCGGTTCTTGACATGGCTTGATCATCCTCCGGGGTCTAAAGTGCATCTTTACCTATCATACAATTTCATTTAAATGATTAGAAATTAAAGCATTTGAACAAAATAATTAAACACAAGAAATTATATATTTTGTTTTCAGCCCCTTCACCCGGCCGTGTTAAAAGTTCACCCGGCCATGTCAGCTAAACATGTATTTTTCACAGCCCCTTCACCGGGCCGTGTCAAAAGTTCACCCGCTCGTGTCAACTATGCACGTTTATTTTTCACCCAATTTACATCCAAACCTATCCAAACTCATTTTAATCGCCTGGGGTTCGTTTCTTAACATGTCTAAGCTATCACCCATTACCCGGATCCATTATTCATATAGTTTACGCTCCCGTTACCCGGTTTACGTTTTGCTTTATTTTGACCCGTTTGTTTACAAGTTCAACAACTTGTTTTGTGTCATCTCATGTCTTCGGCCATTTTACCCAATCCCGGATTTACCCACTATAGCGTTTCGCTCCCTTCAAGAGGGACACTTACGCAATAATCATCACGCTTGTTTTCAAGGATTTAAACATGCTTTTCTAAAACATTTGACAAGTAAAAATTCCGAACTTTAATCCCTCTACTAGGGTTCATGTTTTTGCAACAAGTTAGCGTGTCCGCTTCACGGCTTACGCCTTGTTTATAACCAATCAACAAGTGATGGTCATTGACTTCGACGTTTACAACTCAAGTTGTTTCGACCCGTTTGGATGACAAATGGAGACCACCATTTCAAGACATTCCAAACTCTATTTGTAACTCATGTTTTGACCGGTTTTATTTGTCTAGGGCACTTCGTCACTTCCGTGACTTAACGGGTTTTCCTGTTTGGCTAAATTCCAATACAACTAACTAGAATAAATAAATAACATGATGTAACGAAACCATAGGTCGCGTACCTTTGGTGCTCTTCCTTCAAGCGCGTATCAATTCCGACTTGTCCGCTTGAAGATTCAATTCCTTTGCCTATAGAGTTCAATCAATGATTTGTTTAGAACTCTTATTATTTCATATAACGCATAATTCACCATAACATTCAAATATGCGTGTTTACTCAAAATTTTAACATCTAGTTTTCTTTTAGGCATTTCAACAAACACCTAAAGGGCATATTTTTGCAAAATCATTAACCAAGTTTCATGACTAGTTATTTAGCCAATTTTGAGCATTTTTCACAATTTCAAATGTCTAGTTTACACATCAACACCTAGACTTATTTCATGGAGCTCAAATAACACTAGATTGATAATCATAATTCTAGTGTTCATCATCTTTCTACAAAACCCATTTAACACATAAATGGACGGTTATGGACTTCATATCTATGAATACTAATTCAACAAATTATTGACTAGGGTTTGCTCCTAGACATGATTTCATCCTAATTTCATCCAAACTTCAATCATGCAAGCCAAATTTTTGATTTCATATGTTCACCAATAATTCAAGATGGAACTAAATAATGAAATTTGGCATACCTTATGATCCCTTCACCGAGGGGATCATGAATCGTGTCTGGATTTCGATTTGGGTTAGATTTACCCCTTCAATTTGTTGATTTTATGCTTGTTAGGGTTTGAGCTTGAGAGCCCTTCTTGGCTCCTGTGTTTTGTGCGACCAGAACACACACAAAGGTGTGTGTTTTGGTGTTTTTAGTTTAATTAATAAAAACCCATTTCTCATTTTAACCATTTTAGTCCCTCAACGTTACCCAGGTTTATAAAGGTTACTACATCAAGTTCCCTCATTATTTTAAAACACTAGACTAACTAGGTTGATATTCCTAGTTATTTAGTGGGTTCCGGGAGTTATAACCCGTTTTATTTTAAGTCCCGTTAACTCGGGCAAGCTTCTTATAAACTTACTTGTCTCAAAGCTTTTATTCTCCTTTTTAATTAATATTAGGATTATTTGTTTAAATCCTAATATTCACCGGGTTAATTTTACTACTAACAGTATTTTACCTGTTCATTATTATTAACATGTTTCAATTATCAATCTCATTTTTGGGGTGTTACAAGTCTACCCCCCTTAAAGAGGTTTCGTCCCCCGAAACCTTCTTTACATAGTCATTGGTTTGACCAACGAACCTAGTTTCATTTTCATGACATTCTTTCTTTTCGGTAAAGAGTTATCATTCGTATTGACATGGGTGTCTGTTATATATAAGTCCTCATGGACCTTAACTTTCACCTTATATTTCTTATCTTTGTCGTCTATTTGAACTAGTTTCCATTTAACCACTCGGTCATACTAGTCCGTCCACATGTTTACTCCACGCTAATCTTGTATTGACAAGTGCTTTGTATAAGTCACAATACTATTCCGATTTTGAATGATTTTCTACCGGCTAGACTGATTAGTCACCGTCACTTCATACCCCGTCACTCAGTATACCATATTGCCATACTCGGCCTTACTTGAGTTTATGATCTACTATCCCACAACTCATGCTACGACATGATTATATTCTATATCACTTTTGTGACTATGATCGCATCGCATTGCGTCATATTTAAGTTTTTATAAACTTTTCATTATCAAAAATATTCTTTCTAACGTATCGTCTTACACCTCTCGGTGTTAAGACCCATATCCTTTATTATTAGCTATTTCCATTTTCTCTCACAATATTCATATTTGTTAAAAATGTTGTTTCTCACTAAAAGCGAATTTTAGTTTAACGTTTTTCTCTTTAACTTATGTCAATTACTCATACCAGGAATTGACGACAAGAAGTTATTCTTTTTCCGCTATTATATTATGCGGGAAATCGTAACCAATCCCCATGCTTTACCCCAATTGACCCGTAAGTTCTTTTGCTTAGCCTCGTAGGTTATTTCTTTAGATTTTCATCTTTTTAAGGTGAGACCCCAATAGTTCGTCTCTTTTTATTTGTGACCCAAGGGTCTTTTTGGTCCCGTAGACCTGAACATTTGCTTGTAATCCCAAAGGTTATGATGATCCCGTGGATTCATCTTTTACTCGCGCCTTTATAAAAATGTATATCTACATATATAGCGTCCAGACATCCCTTGTTATGTTTGGAATCATTTATTTTCGCTTTTGAATTCTATTGACCTTGACCGTAGTCTAAGGCTACATTTGTTTTCGTTTGAGCTATTCTTCCGACTCTATGACTTCTTACGTTATTACGCGCCGGTTTGTTCCCCGCTTACCGTTATCTGGTTTGCACTACATTTCCTTCGTCCCCTTTATATATATATATATATATATATTCTCACGACCATCTCATAAGTTATTAATATTTTGCGCTCCCATTGATGGTTTGCGCTTACGTGTATTATCAAGCATTATACTTTATTCGACCCGTTCAATATTGAAATAGTTGAACATAACTTATCGAAACTTCTGTTTTACGAAATTTTATCGGCTTTTAGTCATAATTCTTAATCCAAGTCTTTTGACTTTTAATCTGCGTTCACGTCTCTTGGTTTATGCATGTATCTGAAGTCCTACCCATCTATCGGGTATTTTACCGAAGTCATTATCATAGCACCCGTTCCGGCATGCATTTAAGACTTTGTTTTGATTTATATGGTTGTATTAGCGGAATCCATCGCCTTTAATCAACCAAGTCCTTTATTCTTTCCTTCTTCTTGTTTGACTTGTTCGTGTGAATTTCATCACTTATGACAGTCAAACTTTATCCCTATGCCTTGACATTCTCAATTGTTGGTTTATATTTTCGTTTACTTTGATTCTTATCCCTTCCCTTGGGCTCATTATTCTAATGTAATACGCTTCCGTTACCCGGCTTGCATTTTCCTTTATTATCAAACATTTTACTTATTTGATTTGAACACCCATCTTTCTCTTGTTCGCGACCCATAAGTCCGTCCTTTTTATTAACTTCCCGAAGGTCCATTTCTTAAGCATTATTCGGTAGAACCACTACTACTGTTATATGACGTTTGAGGTTTACCCGTTTTCGTTCCATCATTTTTAAAATGTTAATTTTATTACTCTTTTATACAATCACACCCATCAACGTGATCATTGTTCTTCCTCATAAGGATTTAATTTATAACGTGTTACTTGGATGGTTACCCATACCCAAGTTTCTGAATCCGCATTTAACGGTACTTTCTTATTCGCAATGGTGAATAATATGTATCATTCATTTAGTTTTCCTTGAGGGTATTTCCCGCCCAAGTCTTAATTTCTCATTCTTAGCCTTAATCCATTGTCTAATTGTTGCCCAACGTTATCTTAATGAAATTTTCATACATGTACCTGCGATACTCACCCCGATGGGCTTTCTCTCAACTCGTTAATCTTTTCTTTCTTTGCCGTCATCATGGTAACTTATAGGCTTTCCATTATTCCGGGTTAAACGGCTTCAGTAGCCCTTTCCAACTTTCCCATAGATCCTTTCGCGCATCTCCTTAGTTATGAGGGATATCGTATCGTCGCCAACTATGGTTGGCATCATTCCATTGTAACAATAACAGAAATCAATTCATTTCATTTTATTATTCCATGTCGTTGTATGGAATTTACTCACATCGTTTATCAATATAAATGATGTTTCTACATGTTTTTATTTGGTTTGGCCAAGACTATAACCTTGTCTTTGCCATTTACTACTATTTCAAATCCCGGGTTCGGGTGTAATTACACTCCTTCCCAATACAACGTTTGTTTGCTTCATTAAGTTCCCGGGTTCGAGTGTGCGCGCACTCCTTCCCATTATGACACTTATCTTTCTTCGCATTCTCGGGTTCGAGTGTACGCGCACTCCTTCCCATTTCAATATTTATCGAGATTACTTTTACCTCGATTTCACATAATCACTATTATTTATTTATGTATATATATATATATATATTCCTTTTATATAATTTGCTCATTTCACTAATCATATATGCCCATACGTATCTATCGTTCATTATGTGAATTGTTTCATTCTACTTGTCTTATCGTAATTTAGAACGTGTACTTGATTGATACTTCGTTGTCTCAAGTCATTACTTGATTTAGGTTCCTTGCTAGCATGTCCTTTGTCATGCTTCCGAACCTTACGCCATTTAAATTATTTAACTCCCGTCATCTTAAGACACGGTCGTCATCTCATTCGAACATTTCCAATTTATTATTAATCTTTACTATTCAATGTTGCCCGTATTGTTATACGGGACATTCAAATATACTTACTTTACAAGTACTTATTTTATATTTAATCTATGATTAGGATTTATACTACCTAATCATATTTTATCGACACTAGACATCTCGAATCTGCAATGTTTATGTCAATTGTTAAACATTTCGTTTCATTATCATTTACATCTTTCACTTTGATTTAGATAAGTTTGTAACTTGCTTAAACCATTCGTGTTTATAATTTTAATTAACCAGGTGGATACGATAAGGAAGACAAAGCAGCTAGAGCTTATGAATTAGCAGCCCTCAAGTATTGGGGTCCCACCACCACCACAAACTATCCGGTAGTAATCTTTATCTTATATGACCTGAATTAATTGAAAGTAAGGATGGGCTTGCTAAAAGCTTATAAACCGACTCTGATCATATTTTATATAAATTTGGATGATTTAGGTTTGCAACTATGAGAAAGAGCTTGAAGAAATGAACAACATGAGTAGGCAAGAATTTGTTGCTTCACTTAGAAGGTATATATAAGTTGTGTCGGTTTCACTTTGTGAATTAAGTGCAATTGTGAGTGCATTAGGTTATATATAGATAGTGTCTAATTAACCTTTAAATTTGTAGGAAAAGCAGTGGTTTTTGTAGAGTAGCCTCAATTTATAGAGGTGTGACAAGGTAACAAATGTTAGTTATCATATAACCGGATGTTCAGCGTCCAGTTCGCCAAGTTTTTGTCAAAAATATTGATTAAACTGCTAATAATGGTTTTAGATTAAGAAAACCGAAGCGACCAGGTTGGTAATTGGTTGGGCTGCCAGTCACTATCACAATGCAGTATACTCTCATTTTAATGGCTAAATTTTCAATATCTTTTGCAGGTGTCCTCTTTATTCTTTGGTTCAACCCATGTGCACAACTCACTATCACTTATTCTTTTCATTTGTGGATTTCTGCCTTTGACATAGGTACGTAGAACTAATTTTCTTGCAATTTGATTATAATATGTTCGATAATTACATTATCTGTTTGTGGTTTCTCTTCATATGTTTGCTTTAGACTTAGTTTTAAGGACGAGCACAAGCTCAAAAACACCTAAATTTATAACTACTAAATTCCATAAACTAGTGTATATTTTCTACTTTATTTAATTTTTCTGCAGCTTCTATTTGTCTTGGTATACCGAATTAAATTGTTGGAATTGAACCTTAACAGAGGAACAGTTGATTAAGGCCAAAACCGGTTCAGAGCAGTGGAACCAGAATAATCAGTTGTTAGGCTTCAGACTTTCCCCTTGACAGTGGTTCAAACAACTGCTGATCTATAATTCTGATTTGTTTTATCCACTGCTTAGCACAACAGCTGATGTGAAGACTAAAAGAATGCCAAATACTAAGTACTGCTCTTCGAACTATTGCCTTCAGTCAAGCATTGCTGAGAAGACCAAAGCCCTGCTTGGAATAAAGCAGTGGAATAAAGAAACAGTTGTTTACTTTGTCTTATTGTAATAGGATCAGTTGTTAGATAACAATGGATGTATAGATCAGTACTTAGAGTTAGTTAGTTGTTAGATGTCACGTTCATGGTGACGTCAGTCAAGACGCTTCAGTGGTTTGACATGCTCTATAAATGGACCAGTACTCTGTACTGTTTCACTTGATGGACTGTCTGTGTTTATCTCCTCTGATCCAATCCTTTCTTCTTATGTGATCGACCAAGTAGCATCAGGCTGAGGGGAAGTTTTAGTTTGTAAGCATGTAATGTAATATTTTGATTTGATTACAAATCTTTCGATTAATGAAAAGCATGTGTTTATCAAAACTATTTTCCTCCTTGATTGTGTTTACAAAGTTTGTGTTCATTTCTGCTGCATAAATCATTGAATCATATTCATTCATTGTTTATCTATTACAAAAAACATAATCAATTTAACAATCAATTCATCTATTACAAAAGCACAATCATGACGACATCTGAGCAACAGATGTACAAAACAGATGTTAAAGCTCATCCACTGATATACCAACAGTTGCTGATCAAATTAAACTTCAAATCCACTAAAAGACAGAAAGTTGGGTAGTGTCATATAAGAGGAGCTTCAACAGTTCAAGGAAAACAAGTTTGATAACTTGCACACTTACCAAAGGATGAGAATCTTTTGGGCAAAAAGTGGACCCTCAAAAACATTGTATATGTTGGAGTATAGTTGTCAAGATTTATACTCATCAAACTAAGCACAAACAGCAGATGTTTCCATAACCACTGTTTTGAAGAAGACTATGTTGCTGCTGCATATTGAGAAAATCAAAGTCTGTCGTAACCACTGATTGGTTCAAACATCTGTTGGTTTGTAGCTATCCACTGTTGAAAGTCAACCTCTGTTCCATCATTTTCATTGTTTTCCACTGTTACCAAACTTCAGTGCTTTAAACCACTGACACAGCTATCCACTGATAGTTAAAGTCACCCACTGTCCTCATTTTCATTTGTAATCCACTGATATTCATCCATCAGTGGTTTCCTTAACAACAACTGTCTTCCATTATCCTTCATTTCATCAGAGGTTGGCAAGGTTCAAAGATACTCAAGCAGACATCAAGGCTATAAAGGCCAGCATCCAGAACACCACTGGCAAAGCTCATCCCACTGTACTATTCATTGATAACCCCCTTCCAGATAATGCCAAAAAGGGGGAGAAAATCAAGCAGTGGAGGAAGAAGGGAATAGAAGATGGCCTTTATGTTGAACCATAAAAAGAAAAGCAGATTTCAAAAACTGCTAGCCAAACAGCTGCCATCTCTTCAACACACACCACTATAACACACACTACAACCACTGCTCTACCTCCACCTAAAATCACCTCACCACCAAAAGTCATCACTTCAACTACATCACCAGCCATCAAATCAACCCCTGCTTAAAAGCAGAAGACATGTACTGACACATCAGTAGTTGTAATGACAACAGAGGTTGAAACACCTGTTGTTTCAACAGCTGTTTGCCAGTCATCCACCACTGCTCTCATCAATGTCACATCACCACCATCACCTCCTGCGAAAAAGCAGAAGACATCAGATGTTACAACATCTGTTGTAATGACAACAGTAGTTGAAACACCGGTTGTTTCAACAACTGTCAGTCAGCCACAATCGACCACTGCCCTCACTTCACTTCAAGCCATCTTTACTTCAATTAATAAGTCACCCAAAAGCACTCCTTCACTAGAGAAAAGTTACACCAGAAAAAGAAAAACAACTCAGGCAACTGATGACAAATATGATCCTAATGCTGCAAAATATCCACTGGAACTGGAAGCTATAAAAAATGAGATGAGACAATTCTACACTGTGGATGACCCTTCGAAAAGAAGATTTCCTTCTCTCATAGGCTTCATAGTCCCAGAAAATATGGATGAATATCTCGAGCTCAAAGCAAGGCAGGCTAAGATAAGAGCCAAACTTGAATGCAAAGATCAAGGTGATGAAGCCATTTCTGAAAGAATGGAATTCTTCCTCACCAAAGTCAAACAGATGGAAGACTATGCACGAGATCTGAGCAAAGAAATGTCAAACTTACCACCCAAAGCAGATCTATGAAAAGAAATGAGAAAAGAATATGTTTCATACATCATGAAAGAAAAATTCTATCCAGCTGAAGAAAAACAATTCGAAGAATGGCCAATAGTTGCATTAAAGCATGAGGCAAACAGAATTGAAAGAATTAAAAATGATCCAAGCAAGAAGAGGACAGCTCCAAACTAGAACAAATACAAAAAGCTCATAGCTGAGCTTACATCTGATTACAAAAGAAAGAAGCAGGAGCTGGTGGATGCAAAGGTGGATACTGCCAATGCCATAGCAAAATGGACTAAGCAGCAAACAGATGAGGCTTATGAAAGGCTTAAGAAAAGGAGGATGACAGTTTCTGACACTCCAAACAAGCCTGACTACAAAAAGCCAAAGCAGAAGATCAAAACTTCTGAATCACTGATCACCTCTACAGATACCTCTGTCACTGTGATTGACCAAGAAAAAAGTAAACAGCTGACTGTTGCAGAAGAAAATGAAAAGGAGGCTGAGTATTTTGAAGAAGCCATCAAGAAAATGGCTTTAGATAAAGATAGATCAGCAAAGCTTCAAGACCTTGCCAAAAAGGTTTTGAACAAACCATCATCACCAAACACATCAGCAGATATATTAGACATTGAGCTAGATCAACAAAAGAGACAAGAGCAGATTGACAAAGAAGTTGCAGAAGACATAGCTGCAGCAAATGAAGTCATAGACAAGGCTTTCAAACAAATGTCTGAAAAATCCGAGCTAGCAAAACCTAAGGATACTGCTTTACAATTCTTTACAAGGCCAAAATCTCCCAACTCATCAGTAAATAAACCTCTCCCAAGAAACCCATTGGGTTCAAAAATACTAAAATGGCTCTCTGATCAAAAGACCCATGTATTGACCCTGATCAGATCCAATGGTGAAATGAAGTACATATCAAGGAAACTAGCACTGACCCTTGGTGTTGAAGATCTACAAGATCTCCTTGAACTTTCATTGTGCAGGGATGAGGATGACTCAAGTTCCAAAGATTTTGAAGCAGAATTTAAAAGACAAGCTAGGGAACTTCTGATGAGAGAATAAAGATCCAAAATAACGAAGAGTTTTGGCATTATCTGTTCCAGGGGGAGATTGTTGGAATTGAACCCTACCAGAGGAACAGATAATGAAAGCCAAAACTGGGTCACAACAGTGGATTAACAATAAGCGGTAGTTTACAACAGGCTTTCCCCTTGAAAGTACTTATAACATCTGATACCCTCCATCCACTGTCCACATACAACTGCTGCTGCCCTTTAAACTGCTGATACAGCCCTGAAGAAGGAAACACTGCTGACTAAATCTACTGATGCTAAAAGACTGCCCACTCAAAGACTGATCAACTTTGAGGAAAGCACTGTTGAAAGAAGAAAGCAGTAGTTCAGTGTTTTACTTGTATTGTATAGTTCAGTGTTTTACTTGTATTGGTGACGTCAGCTGAGATGCCTCAATGGTTTGGTTTGTCTATTTTCCTCCTTGATTGTGTTTATAAAGTTTGTGTTCATTTCCGCTGCATAAATCATTGAATCATATTCATTCATTGTTCATCTATTACAAAAAACACAATCAATTTAACAATTAATTTAACAATCAATTCATCTATTACAAAAAACACAATCATGACGACATCTGAGCAGCAGATGTACAAAACAGATGTTAGAGCTCATCCACTGATATACCAATAGTTGCTGATCAAATTAAACTTCAAATCCACTAAAAGAAAGAAAGTTGGGTAGTGTCATATAAGAGGAGCTTCAACAGTTCAGGGAAAACAAGTTTGAAAACTTGCACACTTACCAAAGGATGAGAATCTTTTGGGCAAAAAATGGACCCTCAAAAACATTGTATATGTTGGAGTATAGTTGTCAAGATTTATACTCATCAAACTAAGCACAAACAACAGATGTTTCCACAACCACTGTTTTGAAGAAGACTATGTTGCTGCTGCATATTGAGAAAATCAAAGTCTGTCGTAACCACTGATTGGTTCAAACATCTGTTGGTTTGTAGCTATCCATTTTTGAAAGTCAACCTCTGTTCCATCATTTTCATTGTTTTCCAATGTTACCAAACTTCAGTGCTTTAAACCACTGACACAGCTATCCACTGATAGTTAAAGTTACCCACTGTCCTCATTTTCATTTGTAATCCACTGATATTCATCCATCAGTGGTTTCTTTAACAACAGCTGTCTTCCATTATCCTTCATTTCATCAGAGGTTGGCATATGGTCAGTTCTTATCCGTCAGATCTTTGTAACCATTGCCACGTCAGCAATTACCTTTTTCCCTATAAAACCCTGATCAAAAACCCCAAACAGGGGTTTTACTGTCGATTCGAATTCACAAAAAAAAAAAAAACTGTTCTCAAAGCAGTTTCCATCTTCTTATCTCAAATTCATTCTTTGATTTTCTTCATCAAAATGACGAAATCAAAGCCATCTGCAACATCCACTTCGAAATCATCTAAAAAGGCCTCTTAAAAGGCTACTACACCCATCGAAATCCCATACAAATCCCCTCACAATTATCTGGGTATTCTTACAAAACCAGGCAGCACCGATGTTTTCGATTCCATCATTGATACCATGACTACATCAAAGTACAAAACTTTGTTAACATCAGTTGCTCCTATTTACCAGAAAACCCAGAGAGAATTTTGGGAAAATGCCACTCTTGACAAACAAGGAGAAGACATCATAGCCATTAATTCCTCCTTAATGGGTAAACCAGTCAAAATCACACCACACTCCATCTCGGAAGTCTTTGAACTCAATGATCAACAAGGTAAAACTTCTTTTTCCAAAAATGAGTTAAAAACTGATTTCCTTGAAAGGGGGTATGCTGAACAAATAAAGAGGGATACGTTAGAAAAAGGTTATTTCCCTCCTGCAACAAGATTTTTATTTCATACCCTGTTAATGTGTGTTTCAAATAAAACAACTGCCTTCAATGAGATACCATTAAAGATTCAATCCCTGGGGTTTGCTATTTTACAAAATGAAGATTTTAATTATTCCCAGGAAATCTTTGACGATTTGGCCAAAAATGTTTTAACAAAATCTTTTCTATTATTTCCAAGGTTTTTAAGTTATTACTTTACAAAGAAATTTGCAAAGGATGATGTTCATGTATACCAACAAGGTGAATCTTTTCAAATTAAAAGTTTAACAGCTGCAACTTTCACTAGAATGTCAGCACCTTGCAAAACACAAGCAGAGGTGCCTGAGCAGAATTTAGCAGCTACCACTGCTCCTCAGGTATCTGCTGCTGAGCCCACTGCTCCGGGTGATCATAGTAGCACAACCACTGCAATGAAACCCACACTTGCCATTACCAAAAAGACCAAAAAGAAATCATCCAAAAAGCCACCCAAACCCAGTAAAACGGCAACTCTGGAAGATGAGATCCCAGAGCAATTGCCAGTGACAAAACAAAAGTCACCAATAACCACTACTGCTACTTCCTCACAGCAGATGGAAGAAAGATCTCCACCATTGCCTCAAACTCCTCCGACATCCTCACAAAAGGATTCGGTTGTAAACACAGGGACCCAAGATTATGAAGTTCTGGATCCAATCGGCTCCATCTTCCTCAGTCCTGATCCGAGGGACATGTCTCTTTCTACACCTATTCCTTCACCCGTCACATTACCACAATCAAGGTTACCTTTGTTGCATGCAGTTGCTATAGCTCAGACACAAACCAGTTCCTCTCAATCACCTATCACTGAGAGTATACTCCTACAAGTGACTGGGTCTGATGTTCATACCTCTGCTAGCCCAGCAACAACTGAGGAGGTTACACTGCAGGAATTATCAGTAATTCCTGTCAGTAGTTTAAGTGGAGCAGCAACTACTAATGTTGGACCCACTGGTCTACATTGGGTCAGTTGTTCCATAAATAAGACTCCCTTGAAGGCAATTTCTTCAGAGACAACCAAGGCAACCACTGGTGTGTTTACTTTAACAACTGGTGAGTTGTTCAAGGTGTCCACAAATGAAGAAAGAAGTCCCCAGTACCAAGAAAAAAGGGCATCAGTAGATGACTTTTTTGACATATTCCCTAAGTCTGCTGCTGATACAACCACTGTTGGTGGGAAATCAGATGATCCCACTAAGTTGGGTGATGGTTTAAAATACCAAGAACTGATGGACAGAATTGACACACTTGACACATCTGTTGCTGAACTAAAAAATATGATGCAACAGCTGTTGGAAATTCAAAAGGTACCACCCACTGTTGTTCTAGCTCAAGCACCTGCACAACCTGCACCTGCTGCAAATGAGTTATGGAACTTATTTCAACCCCTGCTCCAACAACAAAGACAGCTGACTGATCAGCAGCTTTACATAGATGTCCAAAAGCTGAGGAACATGATGGAGTCCAGATTTAAAGACACCCAAGCTGACATCAAGGCCATAAAGGGTCATATCTTGAACACCACTGGCAAAGCACCTCCCACTGTTCTCTTCCTTGATAATCCACCACCAGATAATGCCAAAAAAGGGGAGAAGATCAACCTGTGGAAGAAGAAAGGGATTGAAGATGATCTGTACATCGAGCCACAAAAAGATTGTATGACTAAAGGCATTCCCTTGCCAGATGGGAGCAAAAAGATTGATTTTACCACAAATGCACTTGCTGAAGCAAAAGCAAGTGTAAAAAGGGATAGAGAGGCAAAGGATAAATCAAGGTGGAATGAGGAGAAGAGAGCTTACATGGAGCTGGATGCACAGGGTTGTTCTGAGCCAAAGGATGTTAAAAATCCTGACCCAAAAAGAAAAAAAAAATCCCACTATAAAAGTGAGGGAACCCAAATCCACACCATCCATACTCACAAAGCATACTTCAAAACCACCATCTAAAAGCCCTCAACATCAATCTTCCACCCAAACAGCTGTTGTATCAACAACTGTTGATACCTCAGTGGTTTCAGCAGTTGTTAAACCAACAACCACCACCTCAATGACAACAACTGCTACTTCAACATACACCACTCAAACACCTGATCTCACCAAATCATCCACCACCACTTCAACCACATCATCAACCATCAAATCATCACCTGCCACTGTGCAGAAGACTTCTACTGACACATCAGTAGTTGTAATGACACCTCAATCTTCCACCCAAACAGCTGTTGTAACTCCTGTTGTATCAACGACTGTCGGTACCTCAGTGGTTTCAGCAGTTGTTAAACCAACAACCACCACCTCAATCACAACAACTGCTACTTCAACACACACCACTCAAACACCTGATTTGACTAAATCATCCACCACCACTACAACCACATCACCAACCATCAAATCACCACCTGCCACTGTGCAGAAGACTTCTACTGACACATCAGGAGTTGTAATGACAACAGTGGTTGAAACACCTGTTGTTTCAATAACTGTTAGTCAAACACTTCTCACTTCAAACACAACCACTGATCCACCCAAAACATCATCAGTCTCTCCTCAACCAAAAAGGAGAAGGTTAATTTTGATTGATGATGAGCCTTCACCTTCACCAACATCTTCACAACCTCTACCACTTGTCACTTTACCAAACCCTGTACCTCTCTCTTCAATACAGATACAAAAGCCAATCACTGATATTGCTCCTGCAGGTGTTCAATTTCCTCTAGAAGTTATTGTTGTCAGAGAAGAGATCAAATCCTTCTACTATGAGGATGATCCTGCAAAAAGGAGTTTACCATCTGTTGAAGGATATCCTAGGCCTAATAATATTGATGAATATTTAAAATTAAAGGCCAAACAAGCAGAGGATATTGCTAAAAGAGAATCAACAGGGAAGACTGACAAAGAATATCAAAGGCACTACCAATTTTTGCTTACTCAAGTCAGTTCCCTGGAACAATTTGCAAAGAATGTTTGTCAAAAATTATCAGAAAGAGCAGATGAATCTCTGAGAAAAGACTATGTTGAGAATATCATGGCTCACAAGAAGTATAAGGGAGAGAAGCATATGTACAAAGATTGGACCATTCCTGAGCTTGAAAGTGAAGCAGCCAGGATCCAAGAGATTCTTAAAAATAAGGTTAAACACACTCCTCCTGACTGGAAAAAATTCAAAAAGAATGTACCTGACAAGGCTTTAGAGTTAAAGAGAATGAAAGAGGAGCTGATAGCAGCTGACTATGGGTCAAAGAATTCAGTGTCAAAGTGGAGAGAAGACAGGGTCAGGGCCACTTACAAAATGTTGGAGGAACTAAGGAAGAAAGATCCAAATGTTCCACAAAAACCTGACTATCCTAAAACTGAAGGTTCAAAAAGACCACCAAAGTTACAAATCAAGAGATGCACTGATCCAGCAGGTGCTGCTATTTATCAAAGAAAAAGACAAAAACAGATGGATACTGAAACCTTGAAGGAACTTATGGCTGGTGATGAACTTGTAAAAGAAGGTATCAAGAGAATGGTGATAGAAAGGCTTGAAGTGAATCAATCTGCAGGCACAGATCAGATCTGATGGTGATGTGATTCTCCTTGATCTTCAACTGTGCAGGAATGAGGAAGATACAGATTCTGTTTAGCCAATTTTACTTTTTTACTATATAGTTTTTCTTTTTCTTTTTGAGGTTGAATTACATGTTAAACTCACGAAAAATTATTAGTTGGTTTTCAATGTTGATGACACTGATGGCCAGATACATTATGTTATCATGACGATAACTAGAATAGGTTGATCAATTCTTCTTTTTTTTGCTTTTTGTAAATTTTTATCATTTAGTTATGTTGTATAGAAAAGTAAAATATACTAAAGCTTTTTGCTAATAAAGTAGAGCTAAAACAAAAGTTTCATTGAAAATTAAAATTATAGATTTGATCGGTTTGCGGATATTATTAGACATAGATGATTTATTGAAAATGTGTATTACCAAGATCGGTAGGCAAAGTACCAGTATTGAGATGTACCGAGTTTGTAGTTGGGACTTTCAAATGTATACTTAACTAAAATGCGAATGTGAATTCATCAAATATTTGTTCACATAATAGTTTACATATTTACATAGACAAAATTTTTTATCATTATAGTTATTATAATACTAACACATACTGTCTTTAACATTATTTTATAAAGATATAGATCTAAAGACCAAAATTTAAATGATATATTATAATCTGTTTTTTAGTATTTGATTTCGATCATTACTAAACCTACCCGTGTGGTTACACGGGTCCTACACCTAGTACTATATAATAAAAGAAACCATTTAGGGGACACATGTCATCATATTAGGCCATGTCTTATAGATAATAAATTAAAACTAAAATTAAAATTATATAATAAACTTAAATTAAAATTATATACCACATGCTAATAGATAAACTAAAATTTTAGTTTCAATCATAAACCGGTCGTAAAGCTGTTTAAAATTTTTGTGATTGTTTTATTTTAGTCACAAAAGATAAGGAAGAATAAATAACGTAAGTTACAACCAGTCCCAAGGAATTAAATAAATAATACATTAAAATTAAAATTAAGTCTTGGTCACAAATTGATGAAAAAAATTATATTCGATTACAAATTCCATTTTATTTCGTTCCTGATTTTGTGAAAGAAAATATAAGTAAATATTATATCAAACGCTCACAATCATGGTTCACTAATGAAATTATACCTTATAAATTATTCTATATCTATACTACCATAAAATAAAAGAAATCAAATGGTGGACGCATGACACCGGCTTTTACGAATTTCCCGTCTACAATGTAATTTTCTCATTTGTCCCTACTTAATTGTTCAAATTCGAATAATTATGAAAGTATCAATTTCAATTTATTTTAGAAATAATTTTTTTATCAATTTTATATATCAGATAATATTGAAAGTTATATACCATTTGATTAATAAATTAAGTAATAAAATCGACATAATATTTTTTAATTAATGAAAAGAAAAAAGAATAATATATTAATACAAAGTTTGGTTTTCGTGATTGATAATTTGGTTTATTTAAAAAAATTAGTATTTGAAATTACATTTATTCAACACATGTATTACACGGGGTTCTAACCTAGTATTTATATATAGTGAATGTTGTTCCAAAAAAAAAAAACTAACACATTACAAACTCATAAAGGCCCAATTTTGTATTAATCATCATAAACATTTTTTGACATTAAAATAACTTTTTTGTGCCGTAACGTGACTATTTAACCAAATCCTACTCACTAACACATTACAAAGCTGATTACTATAACGAACTCACTAACACATTACAAAGCTCATTACTGTAACGATCACCATAAGCATGTTTTTAACATACATATTTGTGTGTATTATTTATGGATATAGCTTCTATTAATATATTTTTAATGAATAAATTATGTAAATATTATATAAACTCTTTTATAACTTCTGACATGTAATAGAATTCAAAAGTTTTTCTATAATATCACTGTGCTTTCCAGTTGCGTGACTTTTTAAATAGGAGGTCATGATTTGGAGTCTCGTTTGAGACAAATATTGTTTTGGGTTGAGCTAGAGAATTTTTCAGTTGTAAGTTTTCTCCAGGATAGATGAGTCGGGTGACCACGTTATGTTTTTCGAAACATAAAGCTGATCTAAATGTCTTGAGTCTTTGCTGTTAAAAGAATAAAATATAGAACTTTTTTGGTATAACATCTAGAGTTGAATGAAACATTCATTAATAAGCGAAAGATGAGAAGTATCCAATACACAAATCGAAATAATAAAAGCATACGTTGCTAAAAGTCAATTAATTAACCGACAAAGCAAATAACAGTCTGACTTCATTCATGACTAACTTAATAAATAAAAAAGTAATCTTTTCATGCCAACCAAAAATTCATTCCAATCTCACAAAATAACCAATTTATTAGACTAGAAGGTATGGGGACGGTTGAGGCCCGGCTAGGACCGGCGCCGGTCCCCCGCACCGCACCGCCCCCTCCCATCCGTTCCGGCGAGTCCAGTGACCCACAGACGATCTTCACGGGCCGGCTTTCTCTCTCTCTCTCTTCTTTCTTTGTCCTCTCTCTCTTTCTCTCTCCTCTCTATCTCTTTCTCTCTCTAAATAATCAAATAAATTAAATTTTTAATTGTTTTATAAATTATGTGGAGCCCCATCCTCCACCCACCTCAAAAGTGAAGGAGACCCATCCCACATGAGCCAGTGATGTGGCGCCTACATGGCGGCCCATCCTCATGGGGATGGGCCTCACCATACCCTCTAGTCTTATCATTTTATAGTCTTCTTTGGTTACTAATTGGAAATAGAATAAATCATTACTTTGTTTTTAATTGGTAGGCATAAAGATATAAACGAATAAAATTGGTGTTGTGTGGTGGTGGTGGTCGTAACGGGTGGTGGGTGGTAGTGGTCCATTAAAAAAACGTATTATGTCAGAAATGTAGGGTTGGGTTCAATAGGGAATGTTAAGAAATAAATAAACCCGAGAAACCATGCATTTAACATTTTAGATATATCATAAAAAAATTAATTTAACATGTTAAAAATTATCTTTTTTTTCAAATTTAAACATATTCGTAGCTTTTACATAAATACATGTAGAAACATTTTAAATTAAAAAAATTAAAAACTAAATAATTTAAAAAATATGCTAAATACAATTTACAAAGATAAACATTTTTTTTTTTACAAAAGTAAGTTTTTTTATTAGAATGACATCTACACATTTTATATGCAAAAGCTCCGATTTAAAAAAAAAATAAATCATAACATGTTAAATTGATTTATTTATGACATATTTAACATTTAAATGCATGGTTCCCAATTTTTTTTATATTCCCCGTTGAACCTCACACTAAAACGTATATTGTACGGGTTAAATAAAGTGTATATTAAATAGTTAGTAACGAATAATAAACTATAAATTGATAATTGTTGTTTACAACAAAAATTATTTAAAATCTTCTTCATGTCCTTGGATAGTAGTTATAGAAAATGAAATAAAAAAAACTAGAGTAAACTGCGATTTCGGTCCCTGAGGTTTGGTCACTTTTGCCATTTTAGTTCAAAACTCAAACCTTTTAAATCTGGGTCCCTGTGGTTTCACTTTTATTGCCATTTTGGTCCAAAAATCAAATCACCTCTTATTTCGCTATTAAACTCTGGTTATTTTGTCTTTTTCTTCAGGGGCAAAATTGTCCATCTTAATTTATTATAACATATTAATAATGAAATTAATTATATTATATTCATTTACCCTAATAAATATCAGTGATTCAACTCCACATTAAAACACAATTCAACATCCAGATCCAAAGACAAGCAAAGGGGTCAAAATAGGAAGGTGGGTGACGCGGTGGAAGTGAAGGAGGTTGGCCACCCTTCTCCGATGGTATCATTGGCGAATGGTGGCGGGTTCGGGAGGTTTGCGTTTCGTTGTTAATGGTGGTTACGAATCGATGGTGGAGGTGCAGGGTAGTTCGTGACGGCTCTCCAGATGGTGAGATGGGGATGGTATAAAGTTTATATATGCTATTATGTGTTGTTTTTTACGATGTGTGAGCAAACATCAGGTGGTGGTTGGAACTAGCGACGGCGGAGACGCCTCCTCACCGTCGGTCAACGGCTGGTAGTGGTGGTGTTGACTAGATGATGAAATTTGAGGTAGTTTGTACATTATCATACCAAAGTAGAATTGTTGGATGTGAGAAAGAACAAAAAGAACGAATCTAGGTTTTTTCTTTCAAATTTGGGGAATGTTGATGGCAATTAAAACCAGTGATTCAACTCCACATTAAAACATAATTCAACATCCAGATCCAAAGCTACAAAACTTGTTTTCAAACGAGATAGATCTGAACAAGAGAACTGGAACTTACTCCTGATAAGCGGAGAAAACGGAGACGGAGACGACGAGAACGCGACCTACGAACGATAAAAACGCCATTGATGCAGCTTGAAGCTCTCTCTCTAGTTTCTCTCTCTAGAAATGTTGTTCAATGTGGTGAAGACAGAGAGAGAGAGACTGAGGAGACGAGATGAGGGAGATATGGTATTTAAATTTTGGGGAAACTACCGTTTTAAAGGATGAGTTACACTTTGCATTTTGTTAGTACACTATTAACCCATTGGAGAAGATGATTGTCTTGGCAAGATGATCGCAATGGGCGATTTTGGGGGAATATGAGGTTATGAGGGTAGGGATTTAAGATGAAGATGAAGATTATTTGGGGAAGATAATCTGCTGTATATTTATTAGGGTAAATGAATTAAATATAATTAATTTAATTGTTAATATGTTATAATAAATTGAGATGAATTAAATATAATTAATTTAATTGTTAATATGTCATAATAAATTGGAAGGACTGAGATGTTGTATATATCGGATGTTTTTTGGTGGTTTTTTAGGCGGGGTTTTATTATAATTAAGTTTGGCATTTTATATCTAATTGCGTTTTTAGATTAGGATGGTGTGTGCTATTGTAGGTTAAGGCGGTAATTTTAATGGCGTTATATTTCATGATATGTCGTTTTGTGTAGAGAAGTCAAAAGACTTTTTTACCCTTAATGAAGCGCGCCACGGTAATAAAAGTGATGTTATTTTATGAAAATGCCACCGCGTCATCTAGTCCATAGATTGTTTTAATCTGGCGATCCATAACCATTTTCTCCGTTCTCACACTTTTCACTGTTTTCTCTAAATCCTGACCCGATATAGGTATATATATATAGGATTAGGTTCAAGAGTGAACACTAGTGTAGTTTGCGAACTGAGCGAACTAATCCTGGCCATACATATGTATAGATCAATGACCCGGATTTGATGATGAAATCCTAGCCATCCACGTGTGTAAATCAATGGCCAAGATTTGCTCACTCAGTTCGCAAATACATTAGTGTTTACTCTAGAACCCTACCCTATATATATATAGTCTCAGGATCCTGTAAAAAGGACATTTTTGTGAGAAGTGTGAGAAGGCATAAGAATTGACATGTAGACATCATGTTTTGGACTTGGGCATAATGTTTTGGGTTGTTTTGGCAAAAAAAACACCAATCATAACAATTTAAGACACAATGCAATGAATTCTAGGCTTAAAAATTAAAACACTATGCTAAGAACGTTAAGTAGTGTGTTTTAAGTGTTAAGCAGTGTGTTTTTGTTGTTTTTTAAATTTCATGTCCATAATACATTGCATTGTGTTTTAAATTGTTATGCTTGGTGTTTTTCTTGCCAAAACATCATGCCTAAGTCCAAAATATGATGCCTACATGTCAATTTCTATGCCTTCTCACACTTCTCACGAAAAAGGTCTTTTTTATAGGAACCTCATCCTATATATATATATATATATATATGATAGGGTTCTAGAATGAACAACCTCCCAAGAGTGAACTGTGTGAACTGATATGGACCCTTGATTATTATGATCTTTATATTTTAATAGAGTGACATGATTGTAATTAGTTGCTTAGTTTTTACTATTTAATTAAATAGAAAAGGGTAAAAGTGTAATTGCTAATTTAAAACACGAAAACTAAATAGTTTCCATATTCTTCAATTGTCTAAAATCCCCCAAATATCTAAATTTTAGTTTATGAATCCCCTTGATCACCTCTTTATTCACAACGAAGATCCTCTTTCTCTCTCACAACAATCGGTGACGGCAAAAAGAAACCGGGCGGCAGATCGTCTGAGCAATAAATTCGCTGGAAAAGTAATTTTATTTTCAACATTACCCCTTTATTCACAATGAATATCCTCTTTCTTTCTCACATTCATCGGCGATGGCAAAAAGAAACCCAACGGCAGATCATCGGAACAATCAAATCGCCGGAAAAGTCATATGATTTTCAACCACTAAAGGTACACAAAGTAAAGTTTAATGTTTATATGTTTCAGAAATTACTTGCATGTTGTTTTTGTTTTATAAATGAACAAAGAACATCAAATCGGAATTAGGGCTTGAATATTGTGTTTTGAAAGTTATTTAGTCACAATGTTTTGGTACAATGGTGTGTTTTTAGGAGTAGTTATTCTAGTACATGTTTAATTCCTTTGAAGGATAAGGTTGATTTAACAAATTAGGGGATGTTGCTCTGTTGTTATTCGAGTTTAGGTATGCTTGTTTGGTTTAGATAACCTAAAATCGTTTGTGTACATTGAGATTAATTAGGTTGAGATTTAAAAATTGTTTATGTACACCTGTGTACAACGTGATTTATAAGGCTGAGACTTTGTAAAATCGTTTGGTGTCTTTGTTTTTTTTTAATATTAAGGTTGATTTAACAGAATAGTGGATTGTGCTCTGTTTTTTAAGGTATTTAAGGCTGGTTGTTTGGCTGAGTTGTAAAGTCGTTGTTGTAAGCATGTGTATATTTATGTTAAGCTGATTTGAATTAGATATGTTCAGTAGACTGCACTTTTTTTTAACCATATGTAAGTTTTGTCCGGTGTACACATGTGTATATACATTTTATTCAACTAAGTACATCTGTGTACTCATATGTGACATGTTGTTTATACTCTGTTTTTAGGCATTATACTTTGTTTTTAGGAAGGTTCATTATAGTCCGTTGTACACAGGTGTATTTTTCCGTGATACACATGTGTATGATACTGTTATACATATATGTGTGTACACAGTGAACACATTTTCTAATGTAGTTGATATAGCTAATACTTTATTGAGCAGACAATTTGTGTTCGAAACCGCATCTAGTGTTGGGCTGTATCATTTCCAAATGAAGGATTTGCAACCAAGTAAGTGGATTAATGCTGGAGTCATCAATTGCTTTGCATCAATGCTAAACCAAGTAAGTGGATAAATATTGAATATGGTCATTTTTACTTGGTTTGCTTTGATCTTGAGAACATAGCGATAACGGTCATCGACAACATGGCTGTAGAGGAGAGCCCAATTCATCATGATGATTTTTTTAATAAGACCACGCCGTACAAAGTGGTAATCGACATGTGAATACATATGGTTTTATTCCAAAGTGGACATACTATAACTGATTATGACATGATCTTTGATTTCAGAAGGATGTTTTCACAAAGTATATGAAGCTGGTTAATCATCCAAAGTATCGGCAGATTGAAAATGCAGTGCCACAAAGGTTGGATTTTGAATGGAAGACGGTCGGCAACACTGTCGATTGCGGGGTCTTTGTTATGCGTCATATGGAAACTTGGTTTGGCGTAACAGTTGATAAATGGGATAGTGGCTTCCCACTTGAGTCGGGCCCCAAGAAAGCAACCTTGACACGGTTACGGAAGAAGTACGCGGTGAAATAGTGGAACACAAGTTTATTTTCTGTCGGCAGATTGAAATGCACATGTGATGTTTTGGTGTTTGATTCTTTTTTGAAATAGTAGAACACAAGTTTATTTTCTATTTGTATGGATTTTTTTTTTTGTTTTTTTAGACTATTTGACACCTTACTGAACCGTATAAAGGTTATGTATAACAAATTTCAGACAACACTTACACAATACACATTTGCATAGTTGTAACAGAGTAAACTCAGTACACTTATATAAATGTCCAATTAAACATGTGTACAGACATAGTAAGCAGGTAAGTATACATGTGTACATGTAATATACATTATATAAAACATATTTTATTGACCGTAGTACACTAATGTACGGATTTATGTTTCATATTTTTCCAACAAAAAACCAAGTTGTTATGTGTTTTGAAAGACATTTTACAAGTCATACCGTACTAAATCTAGCTTTCACAAACGGTTTGAATCTGGAGGGGACAATTGGTCTCCAGTACCTAGTCCCATTGGGAGTTTCATACACGTTACTCGTAACCGACTCTGCACAATTACATTAAAAAGGTTGGTAAAAAAGGACAGCATTGCTGAGGGTCTTCAAAGGCTCATTAACTAAAATTATGCTATTTACATGCAGCTACCATGTATTATACACATGTGTACTATAATGTTGGCATATATAAAAGAAGCAGTACACATGTGTACCTCGGACCTACATATTATACACAAAAAATGACTAAAACTCAAGTTTAAATATTGCTGTAACGACAACAAATACTAACAGTCTTGACATGTTACATATAAACCTGTTACAAAACTTGATCTATACTACTACATGTTACACAATATTGCTGTAACGACATCATGTTACATATAAACCTGTTACAAACTTGATCTATACTACTACAACAACATCACAATAAAAAAAAACTATTAACAAAATCTCTTTCGAAGCCTTTTTCTTTGAGCTCTTGTGAGCTTTTCAAACCCCAATTCACCCTCTCCCTCACTCCTTTCTTCTTCTTCCTCCAATTCATCTGTATCTATACAATATTGAAAAAACCAAACAAACATTAATCTATACATAGATACCATCATCATAACAAAAACACAAAGAAAACAACATCAATCAATGGAAATCAACTGCCTTTTCCGATTAAATGAATGTGATGAACTGGGTTTATGAAGATAAATATGGTTGAATTCGATAAGTATAGTCGAGCTTCTGATGAAAAATATGAACGTGATGAACTGGGTTTATGAAGATAAATATGAATGATAAAAGTTGAATTCGAAATCTGGTGAATGGATTGAAAATATGGTTGTTTGTTAAACAATTAAGATGATAATCTTCTAAAATATTAAAATATAAAAATGATCTGGTTGTTTGGTAACTGATTTCAATTATGAAATTAATGATTTAAAGTTAATTTTTTTATATAATTACAATCCTAACCTTATCAACTCTAAAGGAAATCAAGGGTCCATATCAGTTCACACAGTTCACAAATGAGGGGGGTGTTCACAATTGAACCTAACCCTATATATATATATATATATAGGGTTAGGTTAACGTACAAGAGCCCTTATCCTACATTACGTACGCGATCATCTCAGCCGTCAGATCTTCATCCCACGTTGAATTCGCAGGTTGGTTTTTTGTAACAATTTCGCATGTTGGTTTTTTAACATGCGATTTCATCAAAATTACCACAAGCGAAATTGTTACAAAAAACCAACATGTGATTTCATCAAAATTATCACATGCGAAATTGTTAATAAAAACCAACATGCGATTTCATCAAAATTATCACATGCGATTTCATCCATGCTATTTTATAACATGCGATTTCACTATATCGTACGTATTGTACGTTAAGGGATATTGTATTTTACACTTTCACTATATATATATATATATATGAAGGGGTATGGTCCCAAAAAATGCCGCGCAGACCATTCTGGTCGCGCTTTGGACCATGCTCCTTAATCACTTTGGTGATCAATCATTAGACCCCGCGCGGGATGCTTAAGTAGAGCATGGTCTCGCACAAGGTCCAAACAAGAGATAACATCAATTCTATACTTAGCGTTCTGAATAAGAGCCTTCACCTCCTGCAACCCCGCGCGGGCTACTAACCTGCTCAGCAAGGTTCGCGCAGGAGTCAAAGCGCAAGGCCACTTCAGAAGGTACTAAAGGTACAAGTGGCAGAAGGGCAAGCCAATCAGCGTCCTCCAGGCTATGCTCTATCGTGCTCCACGATCGTCTGACGTGCAGGAGACAGAAAGTACACAAGGACGCTTAGGTGGCACCAATCAGGGGGCGGCGACACATGCCCCATGATCTCCACTTACCTGCTGATGACAGAGGGACAACAAGGCCGACAACTGGGAGACGTGGCTCCAATCACGGTGCGCCAGCACTGGAGATCTTCTAGAAGACACTAACGGTCGATACCAGTGAGACAGGGATCATATTCTCCAGTTGTCGCCTTCCGGCCCAAGGCCCATCGGCCCATCTCCTCTTACACCTCTCCGGCTATAAATAGAGACCTCCAGGCACATGTTAAACATTCCATTCCCTCTACTCTCACTCTTAACACACAATTATCTCCTTAAAGCAGATACTTATTCTCACGCCAGAGTCTGGTTAAGAGGGAAACCTCCATATTCCCCTTTTAACGAGCTAACGGTGTTCTATTTTGCAGGATTATCGGATCTAATCGGAGCTCAGGAAGTTAAAAGAAGATTAACCCTTATGAAAGGAACATAAACCAAATCAATTAACTCTAAAATTAGTTCAGTGTTTCTTCATTGGCGCCCACCGATTTTTGCAATCACTTTCATCTTCTTTTTCTGACTTTTTCTGAGTTCTTGTTCCTTCGATCATGGCTGGTCAAGGAATCATTCCCGATTTCAGTTTTGCCACGAACTGTAACGTAGGTTTGGGGGAGGACAATAAGAATGTCCAAGTCCAATCTGCCAAAGAGATAGGTGAAATTGAGATAACCAACACTGGGGGACCCCGCTCGAGCTTCACTCGCATCACCCAAACGGGAACCTCAGCAAGTCATGTCGCTGGTCCATCAAACCTAGCTCCAAATCCAAACATTTCGGCGCTACTAGGGCTACAAGAAGGTGAAACTTTAGCTTCCTGGTATGCCAAACAAATTGCTACCATCAATACTGCGTATCAATCATTGAGTGCACAACAGGCGATTTTACAAGCAGAACCCTCTTTGGTTACTCCTCCGGGTCCAACTCAGGGGGCGCGCCAGACACCCCCACAACAGAACTTTCAAGGCAGAATCAACAGACCTCCTCCTCTGAGAAGGCCGAGCATACATGATACGCGCGACACATACGGAGAAACAGACACGTACAGTGATCATCCATCTTATGTGCAACATAAACGTCCAGTTCATAGCCGGCTTGGGCCGCGCAACATGAACAACGAATGGGATGACACTTATCTGAATGATCCCACCTGGCAAGATGACGAAGGTTCGTCAGTTTTCAATAGGTTGCCGAAAAACCACGATTCTTACAAGCCAAGGCAGCGCATCGCATATAGCGAAGAAGCAGAACGAGATTTCAGCCTCGCCTATAGGCCAGCTGAAGCTGCTGAGCACTCGAAGTTCATCCCAAAGATTGCTTTGGCACCGCTCTCAAGAGAAAAGCTACCCCCAACAGTGGGAAAGTTCAACGGTCTCACCGACCCTGACGATCATGTTCGAGTATTTACAAGTGTAGGTGTTATGGGAGGATGGAATATACCAATGTGGTGTCATTTATTTTTCCAGACGTTCACAGGGGCTGCTTGCGCCTGGTTCGACAACCTTCCGCCTAGAAAAATCAGTTCATGGGTCGATTTTAGAACACAATTTGTAAACCACTTCAGCCAGCAAAGACGTTATCAACGAGATACGTCTGAAGTAACAGATATCTGGCGTAGAGAAAATGAAGGTTTAGAAGACTTCATCACTCGCTTCAATAAGGAGGGTATGGAAATCGGCGGTGTAAGCGAACAGCTCATGCGCGCTCACTTCAAGAAAGCTATTCGATGTGATAGTCTCATCAGAACTATCACCGAAAAAGACGGCATGCCCAAGGAATGGGACAAGCTGATAGAAGCCGCAAAAATAGTAGCGCAAACTGAAGAGTCGCTAGCTGGAACCAAGAACTCCTACACCGAAGACCGTTTTTCCAAGAAAAACTCGCGCGACTATGGCAAGCGCAACAAGAACAAAAATCATGAATGGAAGACTGGACAATCCAGTGGTTATGAGGAAAGATCGCGCTACAAAGAGGACGTGCGAGAAACGATTGACAGAATTGGGTATCGAAAGGCAGTCAGGAACGATAATCGAGAAAAGCACTGGACTCCACTCACAAAGACACCAAAAGAGGTGCTCATGATGGAGAATCACGATTTCAAGGCTCCAAGGCCTATGACAAACAAGAAGGGGCAAGACCCGAACCTGTACTGTGATTTTTACAACGATACAGGTCATCTAACAGATGACTGTATTAGTTTAAGGCAAGAAATTGAGCGAGCGTTGAAAAGCAAAAAGTTAAGCCATCTGGTAAAGAATGTGCGCAAGGAGACGCGCCAGATTCAGTGCAATGATGATGGAAACCAGAAGAAGGTCAGACGCCTAGAAACACACATGGTCAACGGACCAAGGTACAGCGCGAGAGACAAAGGCAAGCACCCATTCAAACCAGCATGGCAAGAGTAAGAGGTCATCTTTCCGGTAGTACGCGGGGGACCACACACCACGCGCCACGTCGTTATTACCGGTATTATCGGTCATTACGAAACAGAATACATATTCATCGATCCAGGAAGTACAACGGATATCATCTACGAGCAATGCTTCAATCAGTTTGATGATGAGGATAAAGCGAGACTTGAGCCGGTTGATTATCCTTTATCAGGATTCGGCAATGAAATGGTCTTCCCACTTGGCCAAATCAGCTTCCCCGTCACACTATCTGACAGGAAACATTCAAGAACTACAAATTTCAATTTCATGATGATGCCGGTCAAATCAAGGCATGATGTGTTGATTGGGAGAGAAACCCAAGGAGACTTAAACATGGTAACCTCCACACCCACTCAGCCATAGGGTTCGCAACCGAGACGGGGGTGGCGATTATCTATGCGAAAAAAGAAGTGATGTCAGCAGAAGATGCACGCCCAGCAAAGGCAGCAAAAATTTCAACGACCGAACCAGAAAAATGGGTTTTGAATCGCAAATACCCAGAACAGACGGTGACGATAGGCCACACAATCTCACCAAACATCAGAACGCACCTCAAGCAACTTTTGTTCAGGAACACGGACATTTTCGCCTGGACTTCGGCCGACATGACCGGCGTCTCACGCGACGTCATTGAACATTGTTTGAACAATTATCCCTCCGTCGAGCCAAGAGTACAAAGGAGGCGCAGCCTAGGGGCGGATAAGACTGAAGCTATGAATGAGCAAGTTTGTGAACTGCTGAAAGTAGGGATTCTGAGGGAGGTGCGCTACCAAAGTTGGGTTGCAAACCTGTTATGGTTGAGAAGTCTAATGGAGGATGGCGAATGTGTGTCGATTACACTGATCTTAACAAGGCGTGCCCCAAAGATTGTTATTCATTGTCTGAAATCGACAAAAAGATAGACTCTCTCGCGCCATACAGGTGGAAATGTTTCTTGGACTGCTACAAGGGATATCATCAAGTCTAGATGGCGCTGGAAGATGAAGACAAGACAGCTTTTCGTACCGACATCGGAATCTTCTGTTACACAAAGATGCCATTCGGTCTCAAAAATGCTGGCACAACCTATCAACGACTGATGGATACGATATTTGCTGAGGATATCGGAAAAGACATTGAAGTGTACATTGAGGACCTTGTGATTAAAAGTCCCGAGGAGGATCAGATGTTAAAAGACATTGAGAAGACGTTTAACTCTTTGAGAAGCGTGAACATGAAGCTGCATCCAGCGAAGTGTTCTTTTGGTATGGAGGAAGGCAAGTGTTTAGGCTTCATGGTTACAAACGGCGGTTTCAAGGTCAACCCCGAAAAAGTTCAAACCATAGAGCGGATGCCGTCACCGCGCACGATCAAAGAAATGCAGAGATTACCCGGCCACCAAGCCGCGCTTAATCGATTTCTATCTAACCACGCTGCAAAATCATACCCTTTCATCAGTACTTTGCGCAACTGCGTGAAAAAACAAGAGTTCAAATGGACGCCAGAAGCAGAAGCTGCCTTCCAGCAAATGAAAGAGTGTTTGATCAAGCTCCCCTACACTAACCGCGCCATTTGAGAAGGAACCACTCATTCTGTACTTCTCTTCCTCGGACAAGGCGGTTGGGTCGGTATTGTTGGTAGAAAGAGATGGAGTTCAGACTCCAATCTACTATGTTAGTAGGGTGCTTACAGGTCCAGAAACTTGATATTTAACCATGGAAAAGTTAGTGCTAGCGCTGCTACACGCCTCCAGGAGGCTGCACAGATACTTCACAGGGCACGTAATTACCGTACTCACTAACTTCCATATCAGCACAATATTGCAAAAACCAGAGACATTGGGTCGGTTAGAAAAATGGGCAATCGAGCTGGGGGGCACAACATTTTGTACAGGTCGCGTCCAGCAATTAAAGGCCAAGTGTTAGCAGACTTCATCATGGAAGTTCCAGAAGATAAGATCAAAGATTGTGAAGTTGTTGATAATCCCATTAAAGACACATCAGAAGGGTTATGGTTGTTATACACTGACAGGGCTTCAAACGAAGATGGCGCAGGAGCTGGACTGCGCCTTGTTAGCCCTGAGAAACATGAGTTTACATATGCCATCAAGTTGGATTTCAAGAATACCAACAACGAGGCTGAATATGAAGCATTCTTGGTAGGCCTGCGCCTGGCCATCAAAATGGGAGCTCAAAACTTACAAGTACATGTCGACTCTTTGCTGATCGCAAGTCAAGTCAACGGGTTATATGATGCGAAGGGCGAAGTTATGGCTTTGTACTTAGAGCAAGCGAAAGAGTTGCTTCAACAAACCTGTCGGTTTTGTTGCGTCAAGTGAATGTGATCGAGATAGGGCAACCATCTTGGATGACCCCTATCATCCAGTTTTTGCAAGAAGGAATCCTCCCTGAAAACAAGGAAGAGGCAAGGAAGGTATATAACAAAGCATTGTTCAATGAGATGAATGGTGGCATCTTGTATCGAAGATCCTTCTTGGGGCCACTTCTGCGCTGTGTGGACCCCCAAGATGCAAATTACTTGATCAGGGAGATCTATGAAGGCATCTGTGGCATTCATGCGAGCCCGCGTATGGTTGTCGCGAAGATAATGAACATTGGTTACTATTGGCCAGGGATGCACAATGACGCTCTAAAGGAATTGCGCAAATGCGACTCATGTCAAAGGCACGCCCCAAAAACCCTGTGGCCAAAAAATGATCTTATCCCTGTGTCCACTGCCTGGCCCTTCCAGCAGTAGGGGATTGATATGGTGGGACCTTTCCCTGAAGCTCCTGGTGCTGTGAAGTTTATAATCGTTGCCGTCGATTATTTCACCAAATGGGTGGAGGCCAAGGCACTTGCTTCAACTACTGCAATGATGGTGCACAAGTTCATATGGGAACACATCATTTGCAGATTTGGCCTCCCACTCAAGATCGCAACCGACAACGGCACCAATTTTGCTTCTGAAGACCTCCAAAAATGGATGAAAGAAATGAAGATTGAGCACACTTTCTCTTCCGTTGCGCACCCTCAGGGCAACGGCCAAGTAGAAAGCGTCAATAAAAGTATCGTCGAAGGGATAAAGGCCCGACTGGGCACCAAGAGAAGAGGCTGGGTAGATGAGCTCCTGAGCATCCCGTGGGCTCATCGAACCTTGCCGAAAACAAGCACTGGCGAAACCCCCTTTAGCCTGGTCTACGGATCAGAGGCGGTTATCCCAGCTGAAATTGGCCTCCCCTCGCCGCGCTTGACAGCGGTCAAAATAATCGATAACGAGGCGGAGCGCCGTCTAGACTTGGACCTACTCGAAGAGAGGCGTGAAATAGTGTGAATCAAAGAGGCCAAGTACAAGACATAGTTGGAGAGGTACTACAATGCGAGAGAGCGCATTTGTACCTTCACTCCAGGAGAGTACGTCTTCAGAGACAATGAAGCTTCCAATGCTGAACACCCCGGAAAACTAGCAACCAAGTGGGAAGGCCCATACTTAATACATGAGGTGCTAGGAAAGGGAGCATACAAGCTGCGCACACTGGATGGATACATCATCCCGCGCACATGGAACGCGTAGTAATTGCGCAAGTGTTACATGTGACTACTCTCGTCCATGCGCCTTTATCAACTTATATTGGTCGCACGCCTTTTTAATTACCCATGTCGGCTATACGCCCTTTATTTTCTTTCAATGATGTATGTTGGCCTAGCGCCTTTTTCCTAGCTACTAAATGAGAGAATTGATTATGACTTATGTTTTGTCAACATGACTTCCACGTTACAAATGCATGTTAAACTTTTGATTAGCACGAAAACACTTCAGTAAATTACGAGCTCTTGAGTTGTGCCTCCAAGGTCCTCCGCGAACATAGCGCGAGACCGGGCAGTTACACTCATACAAGAGCCACACTTACATTTATTCGCGCTAACTTAGAGAAATAGAAAACAAGAATAAATAAAATACTGCACAAGTTTGATTCAACAAAAGGCGCGACCGCGCAATTACACAAAAATTGAAAATAAATTACAAGGCACAAAGCCTATCAACACTATCATCTATTCATAACCATCACCGCCATCGCCATCGCCATCGTCATCACCACCGGCTGTCTCTTCCTCGTCAGATAGCTCCACAGTCTCTGAAGGGTCAAAGATAGTCTTTAACCGTTGGCACCAGTCGTCATGCTTCAGCACCTCTGTGACCAAATCCATCACAGGCAGTGATAAATGGTCGTAGACCCCTTCAGCGCGGGCTAATGCAGCATCAGCCTGATCGGTCACTGAGCAATGACTGACATCAAACTCCTGTCCTAATGCCTCTTCAACATGTTGCGCACACTCCAGATAACCTCCACGATGACCAACCGCGCGCGAGGCATCTATGAGAGCGGCAACAGCCGCATCCAGCTCAGAAGCATTCAGGATAGAGTTGGCCATCTACAACAAAGGCAACGGATAAGAAATAGATAACAAAAATAAAGCCTAAGCTAAAAAAGAGGAGAACCTTACCAGGACCACACCTCTACCGCGCATCCACTCAGCCTCGGAGACCAGTGTGTAGGATCGTGTTCGGACCCGAAATGAGTCGATCAGAGGTGTTCTACTCAAAATGAAAGGCGGGAACAGACATGATGAGTTGAATTCAGCAAGATATCACTTTAAACTGTCTTGTATATTGATTCTGATACGTTTACAGTTCTGAAGACACTTCGACAGAGCTTCGCCGTCGGAAAAAAATCAACCTAATTCCTCTCCAAATGAACCTGATCTAACCCTATATATAGACTCTCTGATTTCGCTTGAAACAACTCCAAGCGAAACCTGATTTCGCTTGAAACATCTCAAGCGAAATCAACATGAAACTTCGAGCGAAATCAACTACCTGATTTCGTTTGAAATGACCTAGTGTCATTTTAAGCGAAATCACCTCTAATTACACTTTCTTGATTTTCGTGCCCTGATCTATCTAGTTTAGTACAAGACTTGATACAAGACGAAGTCGACAGACGTATGCACCAACAGACCCCCCCTCGGATGTTGACGAGTCTTAAGTGTCGAGTCTTCAACGTCTTCAGTCTTTATCAGTCTTTGGGCTTATCTTCAAATTATCTGACAGTGTAAGCATCCTCAAACTTCATCTCTATCTCTTCAGCATCAACAGACTCTTTCCTTGGATGTCTTCAGACTCCCCCTTTCGATATGCTGGGATCGCAACCTGGCTTATTAAAATCACAAAGTCCTCAGGTATCGGAACCTGACTCTCTATCAAACAAAGACCTGCACATCCTCTACCTCACAATAAATTTCACCAATTTAACATTTGACAAATTTATCTGTTCATACTCCTTCTCAAATTTATCCAGAATGATATAACAATGTTAATAATTGATGAACCACTTGTAATTAAATATTCAAAACCTTTTCTCATTTAAACACAAACTCCCCCCACCACATGCTCATCATGTTTAGCGCTTGGAATTTTAAAAATCAACTCTTCAACACCAGTTGTCAAAAATCTTTTTGGATTTTTCAAAATTTATGCTAAAACACACTTAAAAAAAGTTTATTTTTGAAAAGAAATGAAATGCAATAAAGAAATATTTACAGACAATATTTTTGCGAGTTTGTGTAAGAGGATCATATCAGTTTATGACGAGTCACAAGTACCGTTGAGCTTAGTTACACATCTAGAATTAAACAATTCACTTAGATTGTCGATATACTGATCCACTTAAATTTTCACACAAATTTCAACTGATTCAGGATATGAATTAGGTGTATTAAGGACTTAAACTCATTCATGTGTCCCACCTCTTGAATATACTCCCGTATCCAAATCCCAATATTCAGTCTTACAGGTGAGTATACCACAGATGATATCTGTAAGGGGTTAAATGCGAAGAACCGTGAGAGCTCAGGTCAGAACTTCCGTTCAGCAGAGAGATGACGGCTTCAACTTTTGGTGTGTCCCCTTTAGAGGATCTTTTTTACAACAGCATTGATTAGCAATTTTATTGTCTTATCATTTTATGCTGAGGGCGGCGCTATATTTCAAGCAAGCAGTAAAGTGTTCTCCGGGGACTAGGCCATTGCTTCCGCAAAATCAGAAGTCCCGGGATAATACCCCAGATATCACTGAGCATAAAGGCCTAGTATCTCAGAAAGTGGGATCTTTCAAACGAAATTTCAGGGGTTACCTATATATCTAAGTAGTGTTCCCCACGAAATAAGCAAGTTTGAATTTAAGTTTATATCCCGAAAAAGCTTACTAAATGTGTAAAAACCTATCGGCATATCATCAGTGAGACCGTTTAACGCTATTTAAACATTACATTTCTTTAGCATACTGTAACTGTCTACTGATGTACTATCATTTCCTCTTTTTCACAACATACTCATTTTTGTATTTTATCATGTTTTTGCCTTTTTCAAGTTTTCTAATGTTTTTGGATTTTCTGAAAATACTTACTCCCCCTAAAATGCAAACACATTTAAAGAAAATTTGAAAACAAACTGTACAAGTAAATGACAACTTATATCGAATCACTTCAATTCGCCATCCACTTGGCATAAACAATCAGAACTCCCCCTTACAACAAACTATTTTCTCATTATGATTTCAAAACACTTAAGTTTGTTTTAACCAAAATGATTTTTTCAGAAAATAAGTTTTGTTGATTTTACCACTTGTAAAGATTAGGGGTTCATTATATTGTTTTTCTCAAAATCACTTGTAAGTAAGATAAATTAAGTACAAATTAATGTCCCTGATTAAACTTTGAAAATTCAAAGATTTCATGTATAAACTTCTCAAAAAAAATATACCGATACCTACTCCTCACTTACCAACCTGGGAGTTCCGGCAATGTTCACAACCTGTAAAATTTAACAATTTTTTAAGATTCATTCACAAAAACAAATTTATCGAGAATGATGCCGATTCCTGCTCCACGATTACAAACTTGGGAGCTCCGGCAAGTCAGGTTTTTCAAACAAATAGAATGGACACCCAAGCCTGACCTTCCTTGGGTGTGATTATCTCATCTGCACTCGGGTAGTAAGTAGCTTTCTTTGTTTCATAAAAGTCCTTTACCCCTTTGACCTTCCCATCGACCATCTTCCCAAAAATCTTTTTAACATTTCCATTAAATGCTTTCTCGACATCAAATTCTTTCTTCTCAGAATAGAATTGATTCGAGATCTCAACCTTTCCAACTTTTGATTTAAAATTTTCAGACCTCAATGGTGGAAAATGAACATCATCCATTGGAGGTACTGAGTTTTCATCATTTTTAACAACTTGTGGCTCTTCTGACTTTATGGAGTCAGATTCATTGCCAGATTTTACATCTGATTTCTTAACAATCCAAGCTTGATTGTCAAGATTTCCCCTTTACTTGTAAAATCTTTTTGAACACTCACCAACTTCATATGTTGAATTTTTAAAAAAATTAAACCTTTCAGTTGGTGGTTCGGTTTTATTAACAACTACTTCTTTGAGTTTTTCTGAGACTCCCTGTTTTGTGTTGGTTGCCTTAGGACAGTTCCAAGCTGTATGACCAACTTCTTGACACCTGTAACAGGTTCTTGTCTCTTTTCTCTGATGAGCTTCAGTTTTCTTCTTTTCAGCAAGGAATTCCTGATTTGACTGTCTCCAGAATGAGCTCTTCTTTTCATCCTCAGCAAAAGTTCCTGACACAAATTTTGTATTTTTAGAAATTTTCTCATTTTTATAATTTTCTGGTTGAATAAAACCAAGTCCTTTCCTTTTGAAATTACCGTTATGGTTTGGTTTCTTTCGATAACCTGAACCAGAACTGTAACCCATTTTCTTGTTTAATTTTTGTTTGATTCTTGAGGTGTAAGGCTTAGATTTTCCAGAAAGATTTACATCTTTTATTTCAGAAATATTAATTTCTGTCAATTTGAAAACCTTGTTTATCATTTCAGTTTTCACACCTCTTATTGGAAATTCTTTATCAAAATCTAATTTGTCAGAACCATTCAAAGTATAAGCAACTTCAAATGTTTCATCATTCAAATTAGATTTTGACAATAAAAATTCTTTACTATACACCCGTTTTCCCGACGACTTTGAACTCTTGACAGATGAACTCGAACTCCTTGACTCGGACATTGACTCGGACTCCTCATCCTTATCTAACACCTAATCGACCATCCTTTTTATTATCTCAAACTCATGATCTATGTCGGACGTTGTGAATGTGATGTCAATATTGTCTGGTAATACATAGGTTATCTCGGACTCCAACTTTATATTGACTGCCTTTTTTACTTGTTCCTCATTCGGTTTTCTAGACGAATACCCTTCCCAAATTGGAGGCGGACACTTATTATAACAGACACTCTGTTTCTTACTAGTATCCTTTTTCTTCGACTTCTTATCTTCAAACACTTCAAAACCTGCAACAGTTGGATAAATTCTGTCAATTAAGTAATCAGAACTCGAATAACTTCTTAGTAATCGTCTGATTCTTTCATTTTCAGCTGTCTCAGTTTCCAACTCTTGCTTCCATTTCGCACATTCTTCAATGTAAAAATTTATCTCTTTCTGCTTCGACATCATTGTTGCATTCATCATTGTCAAAGCATCTTCTCGTTCAGAGTTTGTCTTCTGCAAACTGTTCACAGTTTTGTTCAAAACATCATACGACTCTTTCACATTCTTGAAATCAAACAACAACTTTTCTTTCAACTTGTCAAGCTCACTAAACCTTTCATCTTTATCTTCACATTGTTTGCAAGGTTCCAAACATGTAAGACAAGGTTTTGTGACTTCAACGATTTTTTCAATCTCCACAATCTTCTCAACTTCAACTACGTTTTCCACTTCAACGATCTTTTCAACAACCTTAACTTCTTTCATTTCTTTTGCAGCTTTTCTCTCTTTAAGTTTCTTCAATTTATCTACAAAATAAAATTCAAAACTTTCAGAAGATAAATGAGTTTTTCCAATGTTTATCTGTTCAATATCTTCATCATCATCATCACTAGAATCTGTTGAACTGTTTTCAGAAGAAATAGATTCTTCATCTTGACTTTTCTCTTCATCAGATAACACTGATATCCATTCTTTCATCAATTCTGGCTTTTGAACAATTTGAGCAATGAAAGCTTTAAACTCCTTATTCTCATCCACAAACCTATCCCAGCTAAACCCTGGAGCCATTTTCTCATCATCTTGATCAATGATACCAAAATAAGCTTTCTTATTTGCATCTTCGATCATTTTCCCATGAGCAGTTTGTGAATCCTTTTGTTGATGCGGTTGATAAGCAACTTGTTGATATATGGCTTCAGAAAAATTCTGACCATTTTGAAGATGCAATGCAACATTGCACTGAATCATATGTCCATTACCAATATTTGCATTTTGAACACTTGGAGGATTAACATTTGAAAACCCACTAGTGTTGATTGAACTTTGACTGACTGATCCAGATGAATTTCCTGCACTAAAAGCAGTTTGGATCTTTGGACTTGCTTCAACAGTTTGAATATTTCCTTTATAATACAATTTGATGTCTTGTTAATTGCTTGAACTGTTCATTCTGGCGATCTTTTGTTGTTCAAAATCCTGTGCCTCAAGCTTTTCAATAAACTGTCCAATTGACAATCTGCTAAATTCTCCAGAATTCTTTAAGATCATGAGATAAGTACCCCATTCTTTCTGTGGTAATGCGTCAGCTAACTTTTCAACCCATTCTGCTGGAGTTTTAGTAATTTTCAACTGAGACATGGTATGCACAAGATGACAATATCTTTCAATAAGAGTCTTTGTAGTCTCCCCTGGCATACTTGTAAACAACTCAAACTCCTTTTTCATCAAAGATACTTTACTCTTGAGCATTTCTATACTTCCTTCAAACTTCTTCTCAAGTGCCTCCCAAATCGAAAATGCACTACCATCATGCTGAAGCAAAATAAAGATGTCTTCTTTGACAGCTTGTTGTAGAAGACTAATCATCATTTTCTCTCCTTTATAACTGTCTCTCTCATTGTCTGTGAATTCTGAAATGATTTTATCAACTTTCAAAGCAGTCTGTGGTCTAACATATTTTGTTTCAATGCTTTCCCAAGCTCTTAGATGGTTTGCCTGAACCCAGTTCTCAAAACGATTTTTCCAACCATGATACTCTTCAATTTCCATAAGTTTCGGGGGTTTTTGTAAAGTTCCAGTTTCGTTTTCCAATTTCATGTTATGAGCAATGGTAGCTGGACTAGTCGAAGATGTAGCAAACGCGTTATAAAATTCCTCTTCCATGATTCGGTAAACTGTTTCACAAAACAGACACTTTCAAGCGAAATAAGATCTGAAGCGAAATCACCCTTCAAGCGAAATTACATGTACAAACAACTTTCAAGCGAAATTAAGGTTTCAAGCGAAATAAGAAGTTCAAACGGAATCACTTGATTTCGTTTGAATCTCAAGCGGAATAACGTTTTTCAAGCGAAATATGGTATTTCGCTTGAAATGGCCTTAGTTTTTCAAGCGGAATAAAAGAACTCGTTCAAGGGAAATTAGAACTTTGGTCCATTTTTGTCACTTTTAAGCTGAATTTTAGTCTGATATTCTCAAGGGTTTGTTAAAACACTGTTTCGCTTATGTTGTGAAAAATTCAGGCCATTTTAACCGTTAAAACTTGTTCAATTAATAAAAGAAGGTGTAGAAGTAAGAAAATAAGATGAAATCAGGCTGAAATCTACAGAACTCCTCCTCCTGAGCTCTGATACCACTTGTAGGATCGTGTTCGGACCCGAAATGAGTCGATCAGAGGTGTTCTACTCAAAATGAAAAGCGGAAACAGACATGATGAGTTGAATTCAGCAAGATATTACTTTAAACTGTCTTGTATATTGATTCTGATACGTTTACAGTTGTTGGGATTGAACCCTATCAGAGGAACAGATAATTAAAGCCAAAACTGGATCAGAGCAATGGATCCAGAATAAGCAGATGTTTACATACAAATCTCTCCCCTTGAAAGTGGTTTCATATCTACTGACCTCCTATCTGCTGATCTTACTAAGTGCTGACCTACAACTGCTGACTTACATCTACTGCCCAATGTCAAAGACTGATGGAAGACCAAAGCTCTGCTGATTCAATCTACTGCCTTGAGTCTAGTACTGCTGATCCGGACAAGCACTGCTGGGTTCACAGCAGAGGAAGGATGCAGCAGCTGTTTAAGTGTCTTTTATGTAATGAAATGTAATAGCAGTAGCTAGTACATCAGTGTTTGTATAGATCAGAGGTTAGAGTTTGTTAGGAGGTTAGATGTCACTTTCATGGTGATGTCTGCTAAAGATGCTCAGTGGTTTGCTAGTGCCTATAAATAGTTCAGTACTTTGTACTGTTCTATTAGCTCTTGCAATACCGTCTTCTTTGAACGAACAAACGCTGAGCTCTGGCTGAGGGGGAGTTTGTATTCAAGCATTACTTGTAATCGTTGTTGAAAGTTAATTCAATCATTCGGTTCCTTGTTGAAAATGTGTTGATCAAAGCAACACTCTCGTTTGATTATATGCAAAGTTTGTTTTCATATTAATTCCGCTGCACAACTCTTTCATTTCCATCTTAATCTCAAACGTAAAATACAATCAGAAACAAACTCAGATCCAACAATTGGTATCAGAGCTTGGACAGTCAAATTTGATTTAACAATCATTTTGACGTAAATAGTTCGGCTCATAACAGTTGATACTGATCGTTTGTTCGTCCGTTGAAAAACAGAGCAAGGATTAATCACCATTAAAGTTGATTTCTCAGTGTCTGTAAATCAACAAGAATGACGTCACAATCTCAGGATGATAAAAACAACATCGGCTCGCTTTTTAAACCACCTATGCTAAAAAGAAATGAGTACAACATCTGGCAGAGAAGGATGGGTCACATCCTTGCTCAACAAAGCACAGGTTGTTGGAGGTCTGTCATTTATGGTCCCCATGTTCCTTCAGTGCCAAGCGCTGAAGATGCTAAAAAGTTCGTTCCAAAACCAGTTGAAAATTATACCGAAACCGACTTTCAAAAGATCGAACTAGATGCTAAAGCGTTTAGCATCATAGCATCAGCGCTGCCCAACGAGATATATGCTGGACTGTTACACTGTAACAGTGCCAAAGAGTTATGGGACGCACTTAAGGAACAGTTTGGGGGAACCGAAGAAGTCATAGAAAACAATAGGGAAATCCTGAACCAACAGTATGAAACATTTTGTTACGTTAAAGGTGAATCACTAACGCAACAATTTGAGCGTTTCAGTTGTCTCATCAGTGAACTGAGGCTTGTTAACACCACTTTTACAAACTCAACTCAAAATAGCATGTTCCTCAGGTCACTACCAGAAAAATGGGACACCATAGCTTTTGTCACCCGAAACTCACCTGAGTTCAAGGATCTGACCTTGACCCAACTCCACGGTTGACTCCTGACCTACGAAAGGGAGTTGAACCAGAAAAGGAGGTTACAAGAGTCAGGAAAAGTTACTGATGATTATACTTTCGGTAATACTGCTCTTCTGGGTCAAGAAGAATCTGGGAGCAGTGGTAAGGATCAGGGTTATGATCACTTCATTGACATAACTGCTGGTGCAAATTTTAACAACTCTGATCCTCACTCTGCTAGTTATGCATTCACTGCAAACGAAAACCAGATGTCAGAAAATTTAAGCTTTGAACTAAATGATTTGCAACATTTTGATCCCACTGACTTAGAGGAAACGGACATCCTGCACCAACTGGCTTTGCTAAGTGTTAGAACTAGCAAATTTTACAAAAGAACAGGGCGAAAATTCCCAGGTTTGCATGGGAATCTAAGGGTTGGGTTGGATAAATCGAAAATCAAGTGCTACAAGTGTAATAGGTTGGGACATTTCGCTAGGGAATGTAGGAGTCAAACTACCGGTCCCATAATTACTCATCCTAGCTCAAATCCTAGACCTAAAAACCAAAGCACTGTGCACTATGCCCAGTATGCCCCAGCAGCTCAAGTGAACACTACTCACTATGCTGCTGCCCCTGTGCCAGTGCACTATGTCCAAACTACTGTTCCACAGATCCAATATGTTCAAATCCCTGTTCCCCAGGCACAAGTGCAACCTGCACCTCAAACCACTGCTCCAGCAGCAGTACAACCAGATCAACAAAGTTTTTTCACTCAAGGGTTTGTTGACTGGAGCAGTATACCTGAAGACCTTAGTGATGAAAATTTTGCACTCTATGCTCATAATGAATTTTGTTTGATGGCATTAGAGTCAATACAGGAAGGGGTTGAAACTGAGGAGGAACAGCTGATTATTGAAACAGTGGATAAGGTGACTGAAGCAGTGGTTACTACAGTGGCTGATGAACTACTGTTGGGAGAAAGTTCAAGTACCCTGATTGAACCAATGACAGATCCATGGTCCGAAGAGGACAAAGAAGAAGAGAAAGAAGAAAAGGCTGGTGAAAAGAAGGTGAAAGCTGATGATGAAGAAGATCATCAATGTGATTGTTCAATGATGGCAGCTGCCAAGGTATCTCCTCAAGTTCTTGAAAAACTGTGTTCTGACAATTGCATAATTGCTTTTGCTAACATCAAAGAGGTGAATGAAAACCTTCGGGATAAAATCTTGACTGATGAGGTTAAATTTGAAAAGTCTTTAAAAGAACTTAAAAACAAATTGACTGAAAAGGAAAAAGAGATCAACTGTCTAAAAGAAGAGCAAAGCATAACCAAAACCCAACTTCAAACTATGGTAGAAAAATACCAAGTTTGCAAAAAGGAGTTAGAATCCACCCAGATTACTTGTGAAAGATGGGTGGAATCCTGCAGAGGATATGAGGTGATGCTTGCTAAACAGATTGAAAGTAATGTGAAATTTGGGGTTGGGTATAGAAAATATGATGATGAATGCATTACTTGTGAAAAATCTGTTCAAAACACTGTTGAAAACACTGATGCAACCACTGAGTTCATCCCCACAAACAAAAATGGCCAAGAAGTGAAAATCACTGACAAACTTGGTAACAAAATCACACTTGGCAGAACAAGGAGTTCCTCTACTTTTGAAGAACTTGAAAAATATCAGTTTAAACCCACTTGGTCTGACGAGTGTGATATTCTTGAAAATTTCAAGCCAATGGACTTTACATCAACTGATGGTGTTAAAGCTCCAAAAGCTAAAGTCATACCTCTCAAGGATATCCCAGCAGTGGTTAAAACCTCTGCTGCAAAGGAGTCTGAAAAGAGAAAGAAGAAATAAAAAATTGATAACTTGTTTTGTGAATTCTGTGAGAAAAGGAATCATCTAACAAAAGACTGCTTCCACTTGAAAGCTTATGATTTAAACAGAACAAGTGTCATTGTTCCAGCAGACAGTTGCATTGTTTGTGGTAAAACAAACCACAAAACTCAAGCATGTGTGTATCTCAAAAAACTTTGATGTGAAAAAGAATGAGTACATGGCTAAAACATCCTTGAGTCCATCATCATCATCATCATCATCTGTCAAGTTCACCAAGAAACAACCACTGTTTGTGCCAATTCAAACAGCTGTCACAAAACAGCTGAACCAAACATCTGTCAAAAGAGATGTCCAGGTTACTGATGCACCCCCTGCTAATCAATTCAGAAAAGGCAAGGAAAAACAATCTTACCAAAGGATTCCACACGTTTATGAGGCCTACAAAAGGCCCTCTAAACCCAGAGTGAACAGGCATCCTTTTGGTTACCAGCAGGTGATTGGTCAGGACCCACAACAGTGGTTAGAGAAACACTGTCCTAAAACAGTCCAAACCCCTGACCTAACCACTGTCCATCACTCTGCATCCATCCCAGACACTGTTGAGACCCCATCCAAAGCCTTGTTGGCTTTGGAGACCTTAATGAACTAATCCTTTTACTTCATGTGCAGGGAGCTTCTGCATGCTTTGATAGTCTTTGGTATGTAGATAGTGGAGGCTCCAGGCACATGACAGGATGTAAAGCCCTCCTCAAAGACTTTAAAATCCATGGAGGGGGTGATATATCCTTTGGGAATAATAGTAAAGGGAAGGTTCTGGGGTCTGGTACAGTTCAATCTGGAAATGTAAAATTTGAAAATGTCAATCTAATAGACAATCTAAAATTCAACCTTCTGAGTGTGTCCCAAATGAGTGACAAGGGATTTGGGTCATTCTTCACAAAAGACTGTTGTAGGATTGTTGGACCAGAAATGGTCAAAAAGATTGAAGCAATAATCAAAAATGGTCAAACTAAACTTGTTGCTCAAAGAAGTGGCAATGTTTATGTTGTTGACATGTCAAAAGAGTGTCCCAGAGCTGATGCCTGTCTGTTCTCAGCTGCCTCTAACAAAGAGACAGAACTTTGGCACAGAAGGCTGGGGCACACAAATCTTAAGACAATCACAGAAATTTCAAAAAATGGTTTGGTGAGAGGCCTACCACAAAAATTGTTTTCATGTCCTGAACATTGCATTTCCTGTTTAAAAGGAAAACAGCATAAAAGTTCTTTTAAGTCCATTGAAGAGTCCAAAACAACTCAGTGTTTGCAGATGCTACACATGGATTTGTTTGGCCCAGTTCAAGTCATGAGCCTCAAAAAGAAAAGATATTGTTTGGTTATTGTTGATGACTTTTCTAGGTTTACATGGACTTTCTTTTTACACTCAAAAGATGAGACTGCAGGCATTTTGCAAGACTTTGTAACACAGGTTGAAAAGCAATTTGACCTTCCAGTGAAAAGCTTTAGGAGTGACAATGGCACAGAATTTAAAAATAAGGAGTTGGATGCCTTCTGTGTGAAGAAAGGGATTGTAAGGCAGTATAGCATCCCTAGAACACCAGAGCAGAATGGGGTAGTGGAAAGAAAGAACAGAACTTTGATTGAGGCTGCCAGAACCATGCTTGCAGATTCAGGTTTGCCACTAACTTTCTGGGCAGAGGCAGTAAACACTGCTTGCTATGTCCAGAACAGAGTTTTAATAAACCCTAGGCACAAAAAGACTGCTTATGAAATTCTGTATAAAATCAAACCACTGATTTCATATTTCAAGGTGTTTGGCTGCCCATGCTTTATTTTGAACTTAAAAGATTCCATTTCAAAATTTGCAGCCAAAATTGATTGTGGTTATCATTTGGGATACTTAACCACTGCCAAGGCCTACAAAGTATTCATTACACGGACCAAGGCAGTGGAGGAGACTTTGAATGTAAAGTTCAATGAACTTTCATCAATGAAAATCCAAGCAAACCCTGCAGATCTGTTTGATCTTGAAAAATTTACTTTTGAAAATACTGCTGTCAAGACTAACAGTGCAGGTCCATCAGAGGATACAACACCAGACTATGGGTATGAAATCATCATCCCTCAAAGGTCTCCCACAAAGGGAAAAGCACCAGCTGTTCAAAACAGTTGTCAAAGCTCAACCACTGCTACCTCAACAGTTGTTGACCAAAGTAGCCCATCAACCACTGTTTCCACATCCTCAAACACTGCTGACAAAAGTCCTCAAACAGTGGATGAAAGTCAGCAGTTGTCCACTTCAATACCTCCTATTCCACCACCTTTTGAAGCCACTGCTGGATCATCAAAATCCCCAGCAGTGGTTAGCTCAGATGATACACATTTGCAGCCTTCACCAACCAATGCCATCATACCATACCAAGGAGATTTAATCTTCTTGAGATCTCATCCACCTGATCAAATCATTGGCAACATAAATGAAGGGGTGCTCACAAGAAGCCAAACCCAAAACATTTATCTTTTTGCTGGTTTTCTATCACTCCATCAGCCAGTCAAGTACCAAGAGGCACTGAAAGACAACAGCTGGGTAGAAGCCATGCAAGAGGAGCTCCAATAGTTTAAAAGACAACAAGTATGGGAGCTTGTACCACTGCCAGAAGAGGTTAGTCCCATTGGCATAAAGTGGGCCTTCAAGAACAAAACTGATGAAAGGGGTATTGTTGTCAAGAATAAAGCCAGGCTTGTGGTTCAAGGTTACAGACAGGAAGAGGGGATTGATTATGATGAAACATTTGCCCCTGTTGCAAGATTGGAAGCCATTAGACTGTTCCTGGCCTTTGCTGTCAACCACAATATGAAGGTGTTTCAAATGGATATCAAAAGTGCTTTCCTCTATAGTACAATTCAAGAAGAGGTGTATGTTTGTCAACCTCCAGGTTTTGAGGATCCATTTTATCCAGATCATGTCTACAGGCTAAACAAAGCGTTGTATGGCCTGAAACAAGCACCAAGGGCCTGGTATGAAACTCTTTCCAACTTCCTACTCTCAAATGGTTTCAAAAGAGGTACCATTGATAAAACACTGTTTTTAAAATGGAGAGGGAAGGATTTAATGATTGTCCAGATTTATGTGGATGACATTATTTTTGGAAGCACATGTAACTCAATGTGTGAAGAGTTTAGAGAACTCATGACAGCTGAGTTTGAAATGAGTGCAATGGGTGAGCTGCAATGCTTTCTTGGCCTCCAAGTACAGCAAATGCAAAATGGAACTTTCATTCATCAAAGCAAATATGCTAAAGAACTTTTAACCAAATTTGATATGAATGATTGTAAACCATGAAGCACACCCATGGCAACAAATAAGCTGGTCATGTCTGATGAAAGAGATGAGCTGATTGACCAAACACTTTATAGAAGCATGATTGGGTCTTTACTGTACCTAACTGCATCTAGACCAGACATCATGTTTGCAACATGTGTCTGTGCAAGAAGTCAATCAGCTCCCAGAAAATCAAATCTCATTGCTGTAAAAAGGATCTTCAGATACATAAAAGGTGTTCCCACACTTGGTATCTGGTATCCAGCTAATGGGAACATCAAGCTTTCAGGTTTTTCAGACAGTGACTTTGCTGGATGTCACACCACAAGGATGTCCACATCAGGAGGGTGCCAGTTTCTAGGTGATTGCTTAGTTTCATGGCAAAGCAAAAAGCAAGCAGCTGTTTCAACATCCACTGCTGAAGCTGAATACATTGCTGCTGCAAGCTGTACAGCCCAACTCCTGTGGCTTCAAAATCAGTTGTTGGATTTTGGTATCACTGCCTTAAAGACACCACTCATGTTGGACAGCCAAGCAGCAGAAAATATCATCAAAAATCCAGTTTCCCATTCAACCACCAAACACATCGACATCAGACATCACTTTGTGAGGGATTGCTATGAAAAAGGTTTGATTTCTCTGCATCATGTCCCAACTAAAGACCAGCTGGCTGATGTGCTCACAAAAGCACTTGATACAGCCACTTTTGAAAGCTTGGTCTCTAGGATTGTGATGCTGAACATGGAATAATAAGCAACATCTTGTTTTTCTATGAATAAAAGCAACAAAATGTTTTCAGAAAATCAAAAATCCATCCTTAAAAATAGCCAACAATGAAATTTTCATTAAAATCCTTAAAAGTCTGCCATTAACCACTGATTGTTCAAAAGTCTGCTCTACTTCAAAAGTCTGTCCACTGTTGAAAGTCAACCCCTGTTCTCTCATTCCTTTGATAAACTCTGTTGTTCAAAAGCAGTGTCTTATCCACTGATATGCTATCCACTGATAGTGAAAATCATCCACTGCTTTCATACCACTGCCTTCATCAGTCACTTTCATAAAAGTACTGTCCTTCACTTTCACCAGGGGTTGTCACGTGGGCAGTACACATTGGTCAGACTTTTTGTAACGGCTGCCATCTCAGCCTTCACTTTCTTCCCTATAAAATCCCCCATTCACCACCAAAACAGGGTTTTACTGTCGAATTGAATTCTTAAAAATTCTCTTCTCAAAGCAGTTGTTCATCTCATTTCTTCACAAATTTCTTCGATCATCATCTTCAAAATGACAAAATCGAAGTCATCTTCAAAACCCTCATCCAAATCTTCATCGAAAACAGCCTCTCAAAAGGCAATTTCCACAGAAATCCCACATAAACCATCTCACAATCTCCTGGGTCTTCTTACAAAACCAGGAACCACCAATGTTTTCGATTCCATCATTGACACCATGGCAAAATCAAAGTACAAAACTTTGTTCACCGAGGAGACATTGCAACCATCATACACTCTTCTATAAAGGGTAAAGTTGTCCAAATCACGCCACAATCCATTTCAGAGGTCTTTCAACTCGATGATCAAGAAGGTAAAATTTCTTTCACTAAAAACGAGTTGCAAACTGACTTCATTGAAATAGGGTATGAAGCCACGATGATGAAGAAACTTACCTTACAAAAAGGTTATTTTCCTTCTGCAACCAGATTTTTATTTCATACCCTCCTACTATGTGTTTCAAACAAAACCACTTCTTTCAATGAAATCCCTTTAAAGATTCAAAATCTGGGATATGCAATTCTTCAAGGAGAAAATTTTAACTATTCTCGGGAAATTTTTAAAGATTTGGTTAATAATGTTGAAACAAAATCATTCTTACTGTTTCCAAGGTTTTTAAGTTATTATTTTGCAAAGAAATTCAGTAAGGATGATTTAGCTGTAATAAATCAAGGTGATTCTACTCAAATAAACAGTTTAACAACTGAAACTTTTTCAAGAATGTTATCACCTTGCAAAACACAAGCAGAGGTGCCTGAGCAGAGTTTAGCAGTTACAACTGCTCCTCAGGTATCTGCTGCTGAGCCCACTGCTCAAGGTGATCAAAGCAGCAGCACAACTGCTTTGAAACCCACACCTAAAATCTCCAAAAAGCCAAAAAGAAAAACTCAAAAACCCCCAAAACCCATCAAAAAGGAAACTCTGGAGGATGAGATACCAGAGCCCCTGCCTGTGACAACACATATGTCACAAGAAACCACTGCTGCTTCTTCCTCACAGCAGTTGGTACAAATATCTCAACCCATAACCGAAACTCCTCCTGCTTCTTCACAAAAAGAACAGGTTGTACAAATAGGGTCTCCACATCATGATGCTCTGGAAACACTTGTTTCTATCATCCACAGCTCAATACCCGGGGCAAATCCACTTTCTACACCACCCTTCACATCCACAATTCCCACACCAACTAAACTGCTATTGGATGCAATTGATTTGAACCAGGCATTAACCAGTCCTTCTCAATCACCTATCAATGAGAATATACCTCAACACCTGACTGGGTCTGATGTATCAATCTTTGCTAACCCACCAACACAACCTGAGGAGGTTAGACCCCTTGAGTTACAAGTAACTCTTGGTGGTAGTCCAAGTGAAGCAGCCACTACAACTGTTGAACCCATTGGTTTACAGTTGGACAGTGGTTACATCAATAAGACTTCCTTGGAGGCAATTCCTTTTATAGCACCTCTGCCAACCACCAGTGGATTTATTTATCCTACTGGCAACATCAAAAGGTTGTCAAGTGTTGAAGGAAGAAGACCCCAGTACCAAGAAAAAGGGGCATCAGTGGTTAGTGCTTGGAGTATACTCCCTACATCAACTACTGATAAAACCACTGTTAGTGGGAAATCAGATGATCCCATTAACTTGGGTGATGGTTTAAAGTACCAGAAATTGACGGATCGTATTGAAAAGCTTGATAACTCTGTTGCAGAACTCAAAGATATGCTACAACAGGTGTTACAAGTACAAAAGGTACAATCAACTGCTGTTCCATCTCAAGCACCTGCTCCACAAAGGGCACCTACTACAAATGAGCTCTGGAACTTGTTTCAACCTTTTATCCATCAACAAGCACAATTAGCAGATCAGCAACATGAAAAACATGTCCAACAGCTGAGAAATGCACTGGAGTCAAGGTTCAAAAACACTCAGGCTGATTTAAAGGCTCTCAAAACTCAGATCCTGCACACCACTGGCACTGCTCCTCCAACAGTACTTTTCATTGATCAACTCCCAGACGATAATGCCAAAAAGGGGGAGAAAATTCAGGAGTGGAAGAAGAAAGGAATAGATGATGGTCTCTACATTGAACCTGAAAAGGATGCTATGACCAGAAAAATTCCTGTGCCAGATGGTAGTAAAAAGGTTGATGCTACTCAAAAAGCACTTGATGAAGGAGTAGCAAGTGTAAAAAGAGATAGAATGGCAAAGGATGTTTCAAGGTGGAATGAGGAGAAAAGAGCTTTCATGGAGCTGTATGAGCAGGGTTGTTCTGGTTCAAAGGATACTAAAAATCCTAAGACAAAAAGGAAGCCTAAGTCCACCTCATCCAGAATTCCAAAGCATATTCCAAAACCACCATCCAAAAGTCATCAGCATCAAACCTCCATCCAAACAGCTGTTGTAACTCCTGCTGTATCAACTACTGCTGGTACTTCAGGGGTTTCAACATCTGTTCTCTCTTCAACACACACCACCTCAACACACACCACAACCACTATTTTACCTCCACTGTCACCATCAAAAACCATTTCACCACCAGTTCCACCTGCTGACAAAAAGCAGAAGACAACAGATGTTATAACATCTGCTGTAATGACAACAGTGGTTGAAACACCAGTTGTTTCAACAGCTGTTAGTCAATCACAAACCACTGCCATACCATCTACCACCACTGTTCCACCCAAAACATCATCTGCTTCTTCTAAAACAAAAAGGAGAAGGATTTATATATCAGATGATGATTCACCTTCACCACCACCAACATCTTCAAATTCCCTATCACTTGTCACTATTCCAAAACCTATACCTCTCTCTTCAGCTCAAATTTTAAAACCACTACCTCCTGCTGGTGTCTCATTTCCTCTAGAACTCATTGCAGTTAGGGAAGAAATAAAATCCTTTTATTATGAGGATGACCCAGCCAAAAGGAGTTTGCCATCAATTGCAGGATATCCCAGGCCTAACAATATTGAAGAATACTTGAAACTCAAGGCCAAACAAGCAGAGGATATTGCAATCAAAAACAGAAAAGGGAAATCTGATAGAGAATTTCAACAAAACTATCAGTTTTTACTCTCACAGGTCAATGTTATGGAGCATTTTGCTAAACTATCTGTTCCAGGGGGAGATTGTTGGGATTGAACCCTATCAGAGGAACAGATAATTAAAGCCAAAACTGGATCAGAGCAGTGGATCCAGAATAAGCAGATGTTTACATACAAATCTCTCCCCTTGAAAGTGGTTTCATATCTACTGACCTCCTATCTGCTGATCTTTCTAAGTGCTGACCTACAACTGCTGACTTACATCTACTGCCCAATGTCAAAGACTGATGGAAGAACAAAGCTCTGCTGATTCAATCTACTGCCTTGAGTCTAGTACTGCTGATCCGGACAAGCACTGCTGGGTTCACAGCAGAGGAAGGATGCAGCAGCTGTTTAAGTGTCTTTTATGTAATGAAATGTAATAGTAGTAGTTAGTACATCAGTGTTTGTATAGATCAGAGGTTAGAGTTTGTTAGGAGGTTAGATGTCACTTTCATGGTGATGTCAGCTAAAGATGCTCAGTGGTTTGCTAGTGCCTATAAATAGTTCAGTACTTTGTACTGTTCTATTAGCTCTTGCAATACCGTCTTCTTTGCACGAACAAACGCTGAGCTCTGGCTGAGGGGGAGTTTGTATTCAAGCATTACTTGTAATTGTTGTTGAAAGTTAATTCAATCATTCGGTTCCTTGTTGAAAATGTCTTGATCAAAGCAACACTCTCGTTTGATTGTATGCAAAGTTTGTTTTCATATTAATTCCGCTGCACAACTCTTTCATTTCCATCTTAATCTCAAACGTAAAATACAATCAGAAACAAACTCAGATCCAACAACAGTTCTGAAGACACTTCGACAGAGCTTCGCCGTCGGAAAAAATCAACCTAATTCCTCTCCAAATGAACCTGATCTAACCCTATATATAGACTCTCTGATTCCGCTTGAAACAATTCCTCTCCAAGCAAAACCTGATTTCGCTTGAAACATCTCAAGCGAAATTAACATGAAACTTCGAGCGAAATCAACTACCTGATTTCGTTTGAAATGACCTAGTGTCATTTTAAGAGAAATCACCTCTAATTACACTTTCTTGATTTTCGTGCCCTGATCTATCTAGTTTAGTAAAAGACTCGATACAAGAGGAAGTCGACAGACGTATGCACCAACACAGTGTATCAACGATGCCTTGGGTTTCAGAGTAATTATTCTGTACTACGTTGAGGGTAGAGGTACTGATGTCTCGCGCCTCCTCGGCCTTCTGTTTGGCCTCCTCAGCAGTAGCAGCATTTACTCTCTCAGCCTCAAGGTCAATCTCTAAGGACTCATTTTTGTCGGTTTGCTCATGCAAAGGACGTTTCAGCTCTGCAATTTCCACATCCTTAGCCGCTAGGTCCTTATCCTTACTGGACACCTGCGGCTTCAACTCAGCCTATAGATGATAAGACAAAGACTTAGAAAATTCACAAGCAAAAAGCATAAAGGGAAGAAAGGGTTAATACTGATCGAACCTCAAGACGTTCTCTATCGGCCTGCCCTTCCTCAACCTTCCCTTTCAGATCAGCAACTTGAGCCTCAAGGTCCGTGATTTTAGAGCGCGCGGTATACATGCATTGATTATATTTTTCACATATCTTTTTCCACTTCGCGCGCTCCTTGGACAAGAGATCCTCAGCAGCTTGCAATTTGCTCCTTAAGCCCTCGCGGCCCCACTCTTCAGATTTCTTTTCTGATTCAAACTTGGCTTTCTCTTCAGCAAATGAAGCCTTCTGCTTCTCAAAATCCTTGACTTGCCTTAGCACTCGCTCACGATATTTTTCCCAATCACCCCGCTCCTTAACCATCGTACGCCACTCGCGGACGATTTGGTGGTTAGCAGCGCGGGTGTTGGCTTCTCCAACCACATAGGCATGGTACAAGGCATCATGGGACCGCGCCCTTTGCAGGTTAACATCTCCAGGAGGGAAGGAATTCAAGAACCAATCGTGGAAAGGAGCGAACTCCAAGAAGGTATCCTTCTGCTTCAAACCCCATGGAGCTCGGTGGGGAGCATCACCACGAGCCTCCTCGGTGTAAGTTTTATAATAAATATCGCCTAAGGTATCCTTAGGACCGATAGGAGTCTGCGACATGGACCCTCCAACGCCACCAGAGCTCGCACCACCTGCAGCAACGGATGTCTCTTTATGCGCCACACTAGCTGATCCCCCAGTAATAGAAGTCACTTGAACAGTCTGGGTGGGGGCATCAACCTGCGCAGGCTTGGATGGCTTCACAGCCTCGGGTCCCTTACATCAAGCAGTCTCCTTCTTTTTCTCATGAAGGGGCTGGTCAAGCCCTGTAATACGGACGACCTCTGGACCCTGCGCCTTCTCATGGGAAGTAGTAGCAGCGGCCCCGGTCTCCTTGGATTTATCGCCCTCAGGCTTTTCCGCAACCTTCTCTTTCTCTTTCTCTTTTTCCTTATCAACAGGCTTCTCAGCAACCTTCTTTTTCTCCTTCTCAGCCTCCAACCCAGCAGACTTGAAGGGGTTGATCACAACCCTAGTTCTCTTCTGCGTCGGTTCTTGGGGGTCTTTAAACTCAACACCCTTCTTTTCAGGGGTCTTCTTCTTTGCCTCTGCAGAAACCAAGTATTAAAAAGAGATTTCATTAAGGAAAAACATGAAATCACAATTAACCTGGGGAGAATTTGTAGAGAGAGCGTAGACTGCTCTGTTTGCCTATTATGGGGGCCTCCCCAATCTTCTGCGCCACTGACGCGCCCGCAGTAGTCTCCTCTCTGCTTCTCTTCCTGCTTATTAACTTGACAGCAGGCTCTTCTTCTTCTTCTTCTTCCTCATCAAGCGCGATGGAAGAGGGAGTAGCACCAGCATCTGGGTTGCGGGAACCCGCGCTCCCCGAGCTCTTTGAACCAGCGGCGCCGGTCTTCTTCTCTCCTATACGCAACAAACCTTCAAGCGAGTCACTGGTAATAACGTAATCCTCCAAGTTACTCTGACGAAATCGTAGACTACCTTTATCAGAAGCACCGGCAGTCGCGCGGCTACTCCCACCCTTCTTGCTGGTCACCTCAGCATCGATGGTAATAACCTTCTTCTTCTTACTTGGCTTTTTCTTCTTCTCCTCTGGGTCAATCCCAAGGTCACGCAACACACCTGCAAAGATGTTAGACCAGGAACTTAGCTCCCCATTTGAAGACCCTACAGACTCCTCGCTGGAAAGATAAAGAATCTATTTCCCAGCAGAAGTCACAGCTCGCAAGGGCCGGGGGATAGGTATATGCACACCTTCAGTTACAGTGGGAGGGTTGGCAAAAGATCAAGCAGGAGGATACAAGAAATGTCCTTTGATCCATTCATACCAGTATTGCTCGCCTGGTTCCAACGGGCGCACACCCATGGCCCCACCAAAGGTGGGGAAAGCAGCTTGATAAAGGCGTGCTTCTGCATTCAAAATCGGCAATTAAGCGCAACTAAATTACAAAAAGTGGAAGTAAATCAAAGAAGTAACTAACCTCTATCTTGAAACTTCAACACGTGCACCTCAGTGCTATCTTCCGATCATTGGTCACTCATCTCAACGCAACCAAAACGTTTTCACCAAAAACTCGATTAGGGGTGGCAGTGAGCTTCACGTACCAGTCTTCTTTCTTGGGAATCGGCAGTTCCTCCTTCTCGATCGTATCTGGCGTGCGGAAGATCATGGCAATCGGCATAACCTCCTCTCTAATGAAGAAGAACTTCTGTTTCCAGTCATGGAAACTCTTTGGAGGATTCAGAAGGATCTTCTTAGCAGACCCCCTGGAAACTCTTTGGAGGATTCAGAAGGATCTTCTTGGCAGACCCCCGGTTGCCAAAGGAGTAGAATCCCATATTCCTGATCAACTGATAGAATACCCTAAATTTATCCACTGTGGGCTCTATATCATGGGATCGGCATAGCAATTCAAAGTGTCTCACCCTCACCATGCCGGGTGGACTCATCTGTGAGATATAAAACCCATAATACTGAAGAATATGGGCCATGAACTCCGTCGCCGGTAACCGGAAGTTGCCCTGTAAGAAGAAATCTTCAAAAAGGGTAATATACCCAGGTGGTGCATCGGCGGCTGTTTGGTTTTAACCGGGATATCGTGCACCCCACTCCGGTGGAAACCGGAATCCTCTCGTAATTTGTTTAAACAACCTCAGGTCCCATTTGAGGACACGGAGAGGACCTTCATCACTTGGGTTTTCTTCTTCAGCTATGGATATTCAAGTAGAAGCTTTGAATATTTTCTGGAAAATTTGAAGATCTTCGAACTTCTGAAGAAACTTGAAGATCTGCTAGTGTTTTCTTTGAAGGTTTGAAGATTCAAAGAAGATTCAAAGACGAATAGAGAGAAAAGATATCAATAGAAGAAAGGATTGTGATCTACTCTTTCCTATCGTCGACTATATATACTCATCGCATTTAATGCGATGAGTAAGCGTGCAAGGATTCACCGCGCGCGTATCCAATCAGCAGCTGCCACGTACGTCGTAATTCTCGAAGTGACAGTTACCACGCGCGCGTGGGCCTCACTCGACTGACGGAAAGCCGAACCGTCAGTGACAACTTGATGACGGTCGTGCCAGCAGTCAACTCAAACATCGCCATCAATGACATTTCACACCAACCTATCAGAATTAAAAAATCGAGGGCTTTCTCGCTCAAATCTACTACAAACTTCATGCAGAAGTTACCTAGGCCGCGCAGCGTTCACAAGTATCCAATGCACCTGCGCGCTTACATTCAAAAGCAGAGAATTTCCAATAGAAAAATCTGGTAGTCGCGCCGTAGTAACTGACGAACAGTTATACTCGTGCGACTCACCAAGACCTAGCAGGCATTTTTCTAACCCAACACTTCCTTTTTTCTAAGTCCAGAGCTCCAACCACTCACTTCGCGCGTGATGCAGCACTGGACTGGTGGACTTGAAGGGGTATGGTTGATGTGATGTCGTGGTCACAATCAAATTTAATCCAATTACTACTAATAGCTAGCGGTAAGTGGGCATTGAACACAGAGAGTTTGTGGAATATGTGTTATTTAGAAGTGTATCTAAGTTAACTAAGATTAAACTAATTGCGATAAAAGTAAATTCAAGAGTTTGGATTGTTTGATTTTAAAACTAAGATTACTAATTAAATTGTGAATTGAGAATTGGTTTTGTAAACAATTTAGAGACCAATGACCATCCTAAGTTTCCGGTTTGCTTTGACATTCATGCTAATATTCAACTAGAAAGAACCACATAGACATGGTTCATGTGTTATTACTTGTCGTGATGAAAGGGAACTAAGTACTCGGATTCCTAGAACGCGAGGTTGTTACCCGATGACCAATTAATCAATACCCAATCCTAATCCCACCGATGATATCTCGATTGCCAACGGCACCAAGAACGTATGGTTTAGACTAAGATTAACATACAAATTAACAATTTACGAACAAGCAAACAACACACCATAATAAACAAACCATCATAGCAAGTCTATTATTCTAGAAATAAGAATCAAAACACAAATGTCTTAGATAAACCCTTAACCTAGGATGATCACCATAAGTTTAGCCACTCATGACTTGGACAATCATCATCACATACATATCAATGTTCATAGGAATTAAAAACACTAACAAGATGTTTTGAAATTGTTTCAAGCTCTCAATAACACCCAAAATTTGCCTCTAGACTACTGGTAACCGAATGGGAATGATTGGATTTTGAAAAGACACAATAAAACATCATAAAATAGGGCAGTTACACATTTCTCGATGGCCTCCACCGTAAGCTAAGGTGGCCACTGTAGCTTACGGTGGCTTGGAATGGCTTACGGTGGGTCTCTACTGCCTTACGGTGGAAGAAAAATGTTGGAGGCTACCGTAATTTACGGTAGCTACCGTAAGCTACGGTAGCCTTCAACATGCAATTTTGTTTTCTTCATAACTTTTTTGTTTCAACTCCGTTTTCTTCACCGTTTTTTGCTACGTTTTCGTAATTTCGTCCTCTATCATGTTATCTTCTTAATTCTTCCATACCAATAATTGATTTTTTTTCATTTATTCTCCGTCTTTCAATCTCCAATCTGGTCGTGCCTATTCGAAGCTTCATTTCCACACTTTTTAGCCCCAAATGTACCTGAAACACAAGCAACCATAGTTATCTAATTCTAGACAATTACCCGATTAAATGTGGGATTTTAATATCGTTTATACCACTTAAGGGTTGTCCTACGGACTACCGTCACATCATTTAACACTTAACCATTGCTTGCCCCCAAGCAACTCATTTAAACAAACGACAATTTACTCAAGCGATCAAACACAAACCAAGCAACCAAATGTCCTCATTTACTAACTTTTTCTTAAAGCCGTGCATAACACACCCCTCACAATAACTCTCCCCTCGGTGGCAAGTAATAACTAGCAAAGATGAGCTAGAACACACTTAAGGCAAACGGGTAGGTGAACAATAATATGCTTGTATTCAAATCGGTCCTTCGCCTAAATAATTTGCTAAACATGCACGTGAATCAAAGGGACTTAGAGGTTGTAACGTGGCTAGGCAAATGGGTAGGAAATGGAAATATATGTGCAAAGTCGCTAACAATTCAACCCGGTCTTTTATTTCTAACTAAGCAAAACATAAACAACTATATACAATACATCAATCTCTTTTTCTCTTTTTTTTCATTGCTTTTTCTCTTGTTTTTTTCTCATCTTTTTTTCATTTCATTTTCTTTTTTTTAACAAACAATTGAAACATCACATAATAAACATACTAATATAAAATGCTAATACTACTAGACCAGGTTGAATACGGGTTAATTTTTTATGAGAACGTAGGCACGGGTTACAAAAGATCGGCTCAAAGCTCAAATGGGCTACTAAAGTCCAAACCCCCGCCCCTCTCGCTACCATGCGCATATAAATAATTTATGAGGTCCAACCCCCCAAATCCCACACTCACACACACCATGACGAGGCTACCTAAATGCCCTTATCCTTTTCACATGCATATCAAGCTAAGGCCTCAAATCACATTCAACCACAAGTTCTAATGCACCCCCACCCATTGCCACTCTCATTAAAGAAAATATTTCTAACAATTCAAATAAGTGGCTCAAACTCTCACCAAGAAAAAAAAGGATACGGGGTTGTCGGTATGTTATGCGGTTTCAATACTTTAAGTTTTCAAATTTAGACAAATTTTCACTTGATTACAAAATTTTTAAAACCATCAAACTTTTCCCCATCCCCACACTTGGGATACATTGACCCCAATGTATGGATTTGGTAGGAAGGATCGCTAAAAACCATTCAACATCAACATTAGCTCAAACATTCAAACTCCAAATTTCTTTTTGTTTCTTTATTATTATTTTTTTAATCTAAAAGCAAATGAACTAACTACCAATATATCATAGCTAAAGAACATAACAAGACTAAGGAAAGAGTACATTGACCTGGTGAAGTTTGACACAACAGATGATATAGATAATCCGACTTCCTATCACCACCTTCACACAAATATCCGCACATCTTCCCCACACTTGAATGTCGCCATGGCCCTGAAACATAGAAAGATAAAAACAGCAAGATCAATATAAAACCCCGGGTTGCCTCCCGAGCAGCGCTAAGTTTCGAGTCTTCAGCCAGACCATGCACCCCCATTTATGGTGGCTCAAAGAATCGGTTCCTATCACCTCCCCCACTGTAGCTTGTCATTGGTTGAAATGCATCCATCAAATGTTCATTCGGTGGATAGTCAACTACATACCTGCTCGAACCCTCATACTTCTTTTCATACCCCAGTGGTTTGTTTGTTTTTATTCTTTGATGCACACTTTTCATATGGTCACTAGACTCTCTACCCTTCTCTTCAACAGATTCATAACTAATCTCCCTAGTATGAACATCAAAGTACAACTTACGGTTCTTTTCGGTCATAGTAATAACCCCGTCTCTACAATTGATTTGAGCATTTGCTATATAAAGAAACGGTCGACCTAAAATTACCCTTTGTTGTGATGCCAATTTGGTAGAGGCATAATCTAAGACCAGAAAATCCACCGGATAGTTGAATTCTCCCAACCGAATCATGACATTCCTAACCACTCCTCGCGGATGCCTCTAACTCTCATCCACCAAACTCACCATGGTGTCTATATCTTCAAGCGGACCAAAATCATACATGGCATATAGATCACCAGGTAATACACTCATGCTCGCCCCGTAGTCCAACAATGCATGAGGAATTTTTAATTTTCCCACACGGATAGGCACGATTGGTGCTCCATGTTCTTTATCATTCTCACCATCGGTGTCCTTCCCTATACCTGTATTTATTTGACACGAAGAGGTTAGAAATTTTTCATTAAATTCGGTACTAGGAACGGTGCTTACCACATTGATATTAACGCTTTTTATGTTCTTGGGATTTGTCACCGTGTCACTCGGTAGCTGGCCTTTTGCTTTCTTCAGTATCGCCACTTCACTCGCAAGTTGACCCATTTGAGTGGTCAACAATTGAATAGCTTTGTCACGGATTTCATCTTTTTACATACGAACCTCATCCAGCTGATTTCTTTGTTGCATCTCCATTTGCATCGTTTTCAACATCTCCATGGCCTCATTTCCACCCGAGGAACCTTGACCCGAAAACCCACTTTGTTCATTACCTGGTTGTTGGAATTGCCTTTGGAAACCTTGATTATTAAATTGTTGGTGAGGAGCATAATTTCCTTGGTTTCCTTGAAAGTTCTGCTTAAGTTGATTTGACGGGTTCCCATATCCAAAATTCGGGTGGTTTCATAACCCGGGGTGGTATGTGTTCGAATTCATGTTAAAGTTTCGACCACCCCCTTAAATAGCATTCACCTCTTCCACTTGTTCCTCAACCACTCCTACCAAATATACTTCCGTCGCGTGGCCTATCTCATTGCAATTAGTGCACACATTGTACACTTGATTCGTGGCTTGCACACCTACATTCTCTACCCCATGCACTTGTGGCCTTGCTATCACATGCCTTGCCCGTCTCAAAGATTGAGCATTTCTTTTTGAAGTAACAGCCATTTGCTCCAAAAATTGCCAATCATCATGCTCAAAATTTGTACCGAAAGTACCGTTAGTGATTGACATTAAGTCACGAGCATCCTCCGAACTCAACCCTTCGTGAAACGCGTTTAACAACTCCCAAAGTTGTATACCGTGGTGAGGGAAATTTTTCAACATCATGTTGAACCTTTCAAAAGCTTCATGAAACATCTCCCCCGGTTGTTGTTGAAAGCTCCTTAAACTTCTCCTTGCATCATTTGTCTTTTGAGAAGTGTAGAACTCTTCCAAGAAAATTTGTTGCATGTCGGCCCATGTATAAATTGAATCGGAAGGCAAAGTATGAAACCATCTCTTTGCTTTATCTTCCAAAGAGAATTGAAATAGAACCAACTTGACATCGTCCGACGAAAAACCTTGACCTCCAGCAGTGTTGCAAATGGAGTCGTATGTTTCCAAATGAAAGTAAGGTTCTTCCATTGCTAACCCTTTGAACTTTGGCAAACTTTGGAGTGTGGTTGTTCTAAGCTCAAAATTCCTCCCATCCGGGTGATGAGGAATCACTGCCGGAGAAGGATTCTTAGTGATAACCGGTCTAAAGTGAACTTCAATACCCTGTACCGCCTCTCGATGATGTCTACGCGGAGCACCCAATGGTACTCTTGGTTGACCCATTTGCCCTTGCATAGGCCCTTGAGGTGCAAATGGTGGTCGAAATTGATGTTGTTGCATTGGAGGTTGTTGCACCGGCCTTTGGAATTGGTGAGTGTTGGTCTTTGGATTTGTGGCCCATGTAGCCGAATTTGTTGTATCCCCGTTGGTGGCCTACCCATATCTTGAATTTGTTGCAATGGTTGACTTTGTTGACCCGCTCCTCCTTGAGGTCCCAAATTACCTCCATCACCCCCATAGTAAAAATCTTCTTCTTCGTATCCCCTAAAATCTTCTTCATACCCATCATCATAACCATCTCTTCCTATACCCGAAGATTGCACGAATGGAAGAGATGAATAGTGGAAGCCCGATTGATTCGGTTGTGGTCGGTATATAGAAGTAGCAAGAATGACGGTTGAGCTTTGTGGTAGTGGGTGGGTAGAAGATGATTGACCCGTAGTTGGGAAAAAATGTGAAAGTGGTGGAATTGTGGTAGAGGGGTTATAAGTAAGAGTAGGTTCAACTTGGGTAGTAATAGGTGGTATGGTGTTGGTTGGTGTAACGTCATGTGGTGGAGTAGGATTGGTAGTGGAATTAGGCATGGTGGTATTTGGTGAAGGTTGTGTTGATGTAGGAATGAAAGTTGATGTTGTTTGACCCGTAGTGGGTGGTACTTGTGTTTCTTCCATGTTGTTTCTTGGTGTAATGGGTGAAGTGGGTGAGCCAACAATTTTGTTTTCTCGTAACAAAACTCTGTTTTGACGCAAAGTTCTTTCAATTTCCGGATCAAACGATAGCGGTGATGACTTGTGAGAGCCCCTAGTATACATACACCTGTAGTACCTACACACTAAACACAACCAGCGTAAACCCGAAAATAACAAACAAAACTACTAAATTAACATACGTTGAGCACTACACCCCGGCAACGGCACCAAAATTTGACGTCATGTCGTGGTCACAATCAAATGTAATCCAATTACTACTAATAGCTAGCGGTAAGTGGGTATCGAACACAGGGAGTTTGTGGAATATGTGTTATTTAGAAGTGTATCTAAGTTAACTAAGATTAAACTAATTGTGATAAAAGTAAATTCAAGAGTTTAGATTGTTTGATTTTAAAACTAAGATTACTATTTAAATTGAGAATTGGTTTTATAAACAATTTAGAGACCAATGACCATCCTAAGTTTCCGATTTGCTTTGACATTCATGCTAATATTCAACTAGAAAGAACCACATAGACATGGTTCATGTGTTATTACTTGTCGTGATGAAAGGGAACTAAGTACTCGGATTCCTAGAACGCGAGGTTGTTACCCGATGACCAATTAATCAATACCCAATCCTAATCCAGCCCATGATATCTCGATTGCTAACGGCACCAAGAAGGTATATGGTTTAGACTAAGATTAACATACAAATTAACAATTTACGAACAAGAAAACAACACACCATAATAAACAAACCATCATAGCAAGTCTATTATTCTAGAAATAAGAATCAAAACACAAATGACTTAGACAAACCTTTAACCTAGGATGATCACCATAAGTTTAGCCACTCATGACTTGGACAATCATCATCACATACATATCAATGTTCATAGGAATTAAAAACACTAACAAGATGTTTTGAAATTGTTTCAAGCTCTCAAGAACACCCAAAATTCGCCTCTAGACTGCTGGTAACCGAATGCGAATGATTGGATTTTGAAAAGACACAATAAAACATCATAAAATAGGGCAGTTACACATTTCTCGCTGGCCTCTACCGTAAGCTACGGTGGCCACCGTAGCTTACGGTGGCTTGGAATGGCTTACGGTGGGTCTCTACTGCCTTACGGTGGAAGAAAAATGCTGGGGGCTACCGTAATTTACGGTAGCTACCGTAAGCTACGGTAGCCTTCAACATGCAATTTTGTTTTCTTCATAACTTTTTCGTTTCAACTCCGTTTTCTTCACCGTTTTCGTAATTTCGGCCTCTATCATGTTATCTTCTTAATTCTTCCATACCAATAATGGATTTTTTTCATTTATTCTCCGTCTTTCAATCTCCAATCTGGTCGCGCCTATTCGAAGCTTCATTTCCACACTTTTAAGCCCCAAATGTACCTGAAACACAAGCAACCGTAGTTATCTAATTCTAGACAATTACCCGATTAAATGTGGGATTTTAATATCGTTTATACCACTTAAGGATTGTCCTACGTACTACCCGTCAATGGTCCCAAAAAAATGCCGCGTAGACCATTCTGGTCGCGCTTTGGACCATACTCCTTAATCACTTTGGTGATTAATCATTAGACCTCGCGCGGGATGCTTAAGCAGATCATGGTCTCGCGCAAGGTCTAAACAAGAGATAACATCAATTTCTATACTTAGCGTTCTGAATAAGAGCCTTCACCTCCTGCAACCCCGCGCGGGCTACTAACCTGCTCAACAAGGGTCGCGCAGGAGTCAAAGCGCAAGGCCACTTCAGAAGGTACTAAAGGTACAAGTGGCAGAAGGGCAAGCCAATCAGCGTCCTCCATGCTGTGCTCTATCGTGCTCCACGATCGTCTGACGTGCAGGAGACAGAAAGTACACAAGGACGCTTAGGTGGCACCAATCAGGGGGCGGCGACACCTACCCCATGATCTCCACTTACCTGCTCATGACAGAGGGACATCAAGGCCGACAATTGAGACACGTGGCTCCAATCACGGCGCGCCAGCACCGGAGATCTTCTAGAAGACACTAACGGTCGATACCAGTGAGACAAGGAGCATATTCTCCAGTTATCGCCTTCGGCCCAAGGCCCATCTCCTCTTACACCTCTCCGTATATAAATAGAGACCTCCAGGCACAGGTTAAACATTTCATTCCTTCTACTCTCACTCTTAACACACAATTATCTCCTTAAAGAAGATACTTATTCTCACGTCGGAGTCTGGTTAAGAGGGAAACCCCCATATTCTCCTCTTAACGAGCTAACGGTGTTCTGTTTTGTAGGATTATCGGATCTAATCGGAGCTGAGGAAGTTAAAAGAAGATTAACCCTTATGAAAGGAACATAAACCAAACTAATTAACTCTAAAATTAGTTCAGTGTTTCTTCAATATAGTATCGTACAAAATGATTAAAGTACGAAGCGTACGCTATGGCAAATTCGCATGTTATAACCCAGAAAGAAAATCTCGCTTGTTGAATAAAACCAAAGAACGCATGTTAAAAAAATCGCATGTTGATACTGCATCTCATACGCAGCGCACGTTAAGACAATTTGTACAATAACCGGTCTATATATATATGCCGGTTATTGTACAAATTGTCTTAACGGCCGCTGCGTACGAGATGCAGTATCAACATGCAATTTTTTAACATGCGATTTTGGTTTATTACAACAACATGCGATTTTTTTAACGTGGGAAATTATTCTTTTTAACATGCGAATTTTTTTAACATGCGATCTTTGGTTTTTTTCAACACGCGAGATTTCCTCTCTGGGGTTATAACATGCGAACTTGCCGTAGCGTACGTTTCGTACGTTAAGACATTTTGTGCGATACACTTTATTTATATATATATATAGGGAGGAGTTCATGCGAGAACCACCCTTATTGCGAGAACCGTGAGAACCAATGTGAACACAACCTAAAATAGCTAAAAAAACCTAACCCCCCCCCCCCCCCCAAGCTAAATGCTAAAAACTAAAACCCCCAAAAAAACCTAAAAAAAACCTAAACCCCCCTCCCCCACCCCCCAAAAACCTAACCCCCCCAAGCTAAAATGCTAAAAACTAAACCCCCAAAAAACCTAAAAAAATATAAAAAATATAAAAAAAATCTAAATTTTTTTTTAATATTTTTTATGCTCAAATCGCTACTTTTAGTGGCAAATTTTTTTTTTTTTTTTTTTTGCTTCGAAAAGTAGCGATTTTTATATAAAAAAAAATTTTAAAAAAAAATGTGTGATTTTTAGCTATTTTTAGGCATTTTTGGTTGTGTTCACATTGGTTCTCGCGGTTCTCGCAATAAGAGGTGGTTCTCGCATGATCTTCTCCCTATATATATATATATATATAACATAATATTAATATTGGGAAAATAAGTTTGAAGCTGACATGTGACATTCTTATAAAATCGTTTGTTAGAGAGAAGATTTGTGTAGAAATAATATAATATTAAAATTAAGAGAATGAGTTTGGTGCTGAGATATGGCAATCTTTGGCATAGTAGTAGTACTAATAATAACTAGTAGGATTTCTCCAACTTCGAAATTTTAATATGGGTGTGAAAATTGTTCTATTGGAATAAGTTTGTTTCGTCACTATACCGATAAGACATCAACACTCGCAACCACTTACGATACGAAAAAGTATTTTATTGGTTTTGAGCAAAATTTTAATCTAGACATAATTAAAAATAAGCATATCGCAATGACATACTCAAAATTTTATATAACGTCTTACCTTAAAAGTTATAAGAAAAACAAAATGCTAAATAGTAATTAAAATAAAATATTATAACACTAATATAATATAATAATTTAAAAATAAAAAACGTAAAATTAGTGGCAGAAACCTAAAACTTCATAAGTATACTATTGCTTATTATGTTTGAAATTAATACATATATATGAATAATAATAATAATAATAATAATAAATATTATAATAAGGCTAATGTAGGATCGCCCCTTTGTTTTATTTAACTAGGTTTATCACCCTAGTCGTGTTGTGGCGAACTTTTTTTGTTATTTAGTCTGTGTTTACATGTGTTTTAAAATCACTACGAGCGCGTTGCACACGGAACCACTAACAAAAAGAAAATGCGAAAACTGTAAAAAATAATCGAAAGAAAATCAACCAAAAAAGTTGTATGTTAATGATGTTGTTCGTATGAAACCCATTGTCAGAGATGAGCAAATAATATTGGGTACCGGTACCGAATTTCCCGAACAGAAGGATCCTAAGTACCAATTCGGTACCGACTTTTGGCGTTTCTAGTACCGTTTTGCTACCGATTTTTACCTTCATATAACGGTACCGTAACCGGTATTTTCGGTATCGGTTGCCACAGAGCTCTGATCAGGGATGAGCAAATGGTACCGTGTAGCAGTACCGAATTTCCCGAACTAAAAGATTTTCAAACTCAATCCGGTACCGACTTTTGGCGTTTTCTGTATCAGGCTGGTACCGATTTTTAACTTCATGTACCGATAATGAACCGGACCGTACCGGTATTTTCGATACCAGTATTGATTGACACCAAGCTTACCCAACTTAGAAAGTAAAGAAAATAATAATTATTATTAATGTATTAATATATGATTATAATATATTATAATAACTGTTCATTTTAATTTCTTTTTTAATATATAGTAATAGTAATAATATTATTTAACTAGCATAATTTGTATTTTGTAGAACTTTAAAGTTGTTTTAGGTTTCTGGCATGGATTGCATCATGATATAGTTATGTGATTACAATCATATGCATTTCTTAATCCAAAAGTGTGCACCATTACTTGAATTATGGTGACCCGGCCCAATAAAAAGCTGCCCACTTTCAAAATGGCTAAAAACGGCGACACTTAAAAAAGAAAGACTTCGGGATCCACAAGGTTTTAAAATATAAACATGATTTTTAATTATGAGATTTGGTTTATGACATTGACATGGGATTTGTAGATTTTATTTAAAAAGATATTATCAAGTGGAAATATTTAAAAAAATATGCAGAAAGTAAACAAAAATGAACCGGATGAGTCTGAAAAATATACTTGCTAGGAGTATCGTATCCACACATTTTTTTTTCATATAAGCAAATTTTCCAACTAAGTGCACTTTACATCAATATCGCAGGTAAGCGAGCAACAAGTCTGAATAGCAAATCCACACATTAGGTAATATTCATTTAATCATTACTGAAATAATGTTACTTACTATATTAATATTAACCATATATTAAATATAGTTTAAAGCATTTCTTATATTCATATAGATGAATCAGAACATATTGAAGAAGAATAAAACTAAAAGAGATGGCAGCTAGAAAGCAAGGCATTCATATCATGAAGACGATAATGGATAAACTGCAAGAAGTCATAGTATGTTCAGAAAATGTTTTCGAAAAAAAAATATCTATATAAGGTTGTACAAAACAAAGATTCATCACAGAAAGCATTAAAGCAAAACCCAAACAGGTGAAGACAAAGAAAAGTTTACTTGAAAACCCTAAATCAAAACACGTCAAAGTACAACATGGGAATCAGGAAATGAAGATTACAGGGACAAAAGACCATATGCCAGTACTCTTTGTACATGAAGATATGTAGAATATTATGAATGATGACCACCGGAATCAGTTAAAGAGATTGGGTTTGGCTCGATTCTTGAGATTGATGTAATATTTTCAGAAAACCCAATGCAACAAGATTGTCCTATTGTTTGTTGTCAACATGTTTGTTTCTATAACATCAAGAATGACATTGGAAAATGAAACAATCGAATCCGGATAGTTGTTTCATGATAAGATACTTAGTTGATGGCATGTTGGCGGTACGAAACTGGGGACATGAGATCTAAGTTGTATAAAGGAATGATCTTGATGATCTAATATTAACAACTTTATTGAAACATATAAAGGGGGGCCGTCGTAGGATTGTTGCTTGGTGAAGAGATACGGGCCCATGCCCGATAATAAGCATGTCGGATATTACCTATTAGTATCAGATCTAAGGACCCAAACCATGGTAACGTGGTACACTCCCACGAAAAGCATGGTAACGTGACCGTCAATCAAATAAGATATGTCAACATCAAGTTAGATATGTCCTCATGGGGTCCAAATCTCACATGGTATATGTATGCTAGTGACATTAGAAAAGAAAGGTAAACTTGCATCACTATATTCTCTCTCTCCCACTTATTTCCGGTGATAAACAAATACTTATGCTTATGCCCGAGGGTGATAAATGAGAGAAATCCTTCCTGTGGCTAGGTTAACAGCAATCTATTTGGCAATTACAAATTTGCACTTGTATTTTTGTTAAATAAACCTACAAACTTCAATTAATGTCATAATAGATTGATAGGTTATAAGTTCTTCAAATCTATTTATAGGTTTCAAAATCATATCTTATAAAATGTTTTAACAAGGTGGGACGCAAGTTGATTATTAGCATGGTTAAAAAGTAAAGAAGAATCATCAAAATAGATAAGTTAACCGAAAAAGTTAATAAATAGGTAACGTGAAATAGATAAGATAATCGAAAAAGTTAATAAAATAGGTAATGTGAACAAATGTAAAAATCAATGCTTATTTTATAAGAATATACATTCGCCAAAAGTAATTAAGTTATTACATATGAAGTGTTATTCCCTAAAGACAGTACAACTTAAAAACTGATATGAAAATGAGAGAAAAATAAGAAGTGTATTATCTTTCATTTATATATATATATATATATAGGATAAGGATCATGTGAGAAGTAGTAGGCTAAATGAGAAACTTGAGAAGCATTCTGGACCACACATTTTCCCTAAGCAAAAAAATGCAAAAAAAAAGGTGAAAAAATGCAAATTTTTTTTTTTTTTTTTGAAAAAATCGCAGCTTTTTCTTTAAGAATTAATTTTTTTTTTTGGATTTATACACATGTGTATATTGTTAATCTTTTAACTATACATATATGTATATTGTCCATTATACATATATGTATATACATGTTTAAAATTGAAAAATAAGTGTTATTTAGGGTTTAGCATTAGTATTTAGGGTTTAGGGTTTAGCTTTATGGTTTAGGGTTTAACTTTAGGGTTTAACATTAGAGTTTAGCTTTAGGGTTTAGCAATAGTATTTAGGGTTTAGCATTAGGGTTTAACTTTTGGGTTTAGCTTTATCTTTAGGGTTTGTATTAGAGTTTAGCATTAAAGGTTTAGCTTTAGTGTTTAGTTTTAGCTTTTGGGTTTAGCATTAGGGTTTAGCTTTAGGGTTTAGAATTAGAGTTTAGCTTTAGGGTTTAGCATTAGGGTTTAGCTTTAGGGTTTAGAGTTTAGGGTTTAGCATTAAGGTTTAGCTTTAGTGTTTATGGTTTAAGATTAACAATATACACATTTTTTCAATTTTAAACATGTATATACATATATGTATAATTGACAATATACATATATGTATAGTTAAAAGATTAACAATATACACATGTGTATAAATCCAAAAAAAAATTTTTTTTAATCCTTAAAGAAAAAGCTGCGATTTTTTCAAAAAAAAAAATAATAAAAAATAAAAAAATTTTTGCATTTTTTTCACATTTTTTTTTGCATTTTTTGCTTAAGGAAAACGTGTGGTACAGATTGCTTCTCAAGTTTCTCAAATAGGGTGGACTTCTCTTAGAATCCCTACCCTATATATATATATAATGATGTAGTTAAAATATAACTGAAAATTTATGTAGTCAAAATGTAACTGAAAACATAATAATTTAGGAGGAGAATTAGGAGGGAATATATCTGTATTTATAACACTCCCCCTCAGATATATATTATTATTTATTATACACAATTAATAACATACTTCAGGATAATATTAAATAGATACTTCAGGACCTATATAATAAACTGATACTACTAGATCAGTTGTACTGCCTCATTAAAAACCTTACTAAGAAAACCCATTGGGACAAAACTTAGTTAAGGGAAAAAGAGTACAGTGTGTATAATTCTCCCCCTGAATTCAACAAACATCTTTCAATCTACGGAGACCGATCTTGTGCGATAGTTGCTCGAAACTGTTTCTTGGTAAAGATTTTGTGAATATGTCAGCTAAATTTTCACTTGACTTGATTTGGCAAACATCAATTTCCCCCTCTTTCTACAAGTCATATGTTGAGAAGAATTTTGGTGAAATGTGCTTTGTTCGATCACCCTTGATGTAACCTTCTTTGATCTGAGCTATGCAAGCAGCATTGTCTTCATAAATAATTGTCGGCTCCTTCTTGATCTGTTCTAATCCACATGCTTCTTGTATGTGAGTAATCATTGATCTCAACCAAACGCATTCTCGACCAGCTTCATATAGTGCAATTAGTTCGGCATGATTTGATGACGTTGCTGTAAGTGTTTGCTTAGTTGACTTCCAAGAAATTGATGTGCCACCATATGCGAATACATAGCCTGTTTGAGATTTTGCTTTATGTGGATTTGATAGATATCCAGCATCAGCATACCCAACAAGCTGGGACTTTTGATCTTTCTGGTAGAAAAGACCTAAGTCTTGTGTCCCGCAAATATATCGGAATATATGTTTTATTCCATTACAGTGTCTACGTGTTGGGTTTGAACTGTATCTCGCTAGTACATGTACCGAGAATGCAATATCAGGTCTCGTGTTATTTGCAAGATACATAAGAGCACCGATCGCACTTAAGTACGGTACTTCTGGACCAAGTACTTCTTCGCCTTCTTCTTGAGGGCGGTAAGGGTCCTTTTGAGGATCTAGCGGTCGGACAACCATGGGTATGCTAAACAGATGAGCTTTGTCCATATTAAAACGTACTAACATCTTCTGGATGTAATTTGACTGATGTATGAATGTACCGTTGCGCAAATGCTCGAACTGCAGGCCGAGACATAATTTTGTTGTTCAAAGGTCTTTCATCTCGAATGATCTCTTTAATATATTAGCAGTTTTTTCTATCTCTTCAGGAGCTCCAATGATGTTTATATCATCTACGTAGACTGCTATTATAGTGAATTTTGAGAGTGATCTTTTTATAAAAACACATGGACTGATTACATCAGACTTGTATCCTTCTTTTTCAAGATATTCACTGAGCTGATTGTACCACATACGGCCAGATTGTTTAAGACCATATAAAGATCTTTTTAGCTTTATAGCCCACATGTCTCGAGGTATTGATTTTAATGCTTCGGGCATTTTTAATCCTTTAGGGATTTTCATGTAGATGTCATTTTCTAGTGTCCCGTACAAGTATGCAGTGACGGCATCCATAAGTCTCATTTGAAGTCCTTCTGAGATTGCAAGGCCAATTAGAAATCTAAGGGTTATCGCATCCACTACAGAGGAATACGTTTCCTCATAATCAACTCCTGGGATTTGGAAAAAAACACTTTTGCTACAAGACGTGCCTTTTATCGTACAATCTCATTCCTTTCATTTCTTTTTATAGCAAACACCCATTTATAACCTACTGGTTTGACGTCTATGGGTGTTCGGACTACAGGTCCGAAAACATTTCGCTTTTCAAGTGAACCTAACTCAGCCTTTATGGCCTCTTGCCATTTTGGCCAATCAACTCTGTGCATGCACTCTTCTAGAGCTTTAGGTATGTAATCATTTTCATTGATTACATCTGTTGCTATAGCATATGCGAACATATCATTAACACGTGTTTCATTACGGTTCCATATTGTACTATTTTATACATAATTGATAGAGATCTCTTTTTCGTTTGGTACCAATGTGTCTTCTGGATTTTCATTTTCCTCTGGAGTTATATTTGTCTCTTCTGGGACATTTACCTCTTCTAGGGTTTCATATACTAAGTTTTCACCAACTGATTTATTCTGCTCTTTTCGTTTACGTGGGTTTTTATCTTTGGAACCTATTGGTCTTCCACGTTTTCTTTGTATGGTAATCGCTTTTGGGATTACTTCAATTCGAGCAGGTGCATTTGATGCTGGTATGTGTGACTTTGTCACCCTATTTGTGTCTGTGAATGCATCTGGTAATTCATTTGCGATTCTTTGCAAATGTATAATCTTTTGGACTTCAGATTCACATTGACCACTTCGGGGGTCGAGATTCGATAATGATGATGCATTCCATGTTAACTCTTGTGTTACCAGTCTTTCTTTAGTCTTATCTCCCCCTAAGACTGGGAATACTGTCTCATTAAACTGACAGTCAGCAAAGCGTGCTGTAAACAAGTCACCCGTTAATGGTTCTAAATATTTAATAATAGATGGGGAGTTAAAACCGATGTAAATGCCCGGTCTTCTTTGTGGTCCCATAATGGTACGTTGTGGTGGCGATATCGGTACATATACCGCACAACCAAATATTTTGAGGTTTGGGACATATTTGGTTCTCTTCCGGAGACCAGTTGTAATGGGGAGTATTCATGATCGGCAGTTGGTCTTAATCGGATTAGTGCAGCAGCATGTAGAATAACATGTCCCCATGCAGAAGATGGCAATTTGCATCTCATCAGGAGAGGTCTAGTGATTATTTGTAATCGTTTAATTAATGATTCAGCTAAACCATTTTGTGTATGAACATGAGCTACTAGATGTTCAACCTTTATCCCAATCGACATACAATAATCGTTAAAAGCTTGGGATGTGAATTCTCCTGCATTATCCACTCGTATGGTTTTAATTGGATTTTCAGGGAAATGAGCTCTCAACTGTATGATTTGCGCTAATAGTCGGGCAAATGCTACATTTCGGGTAGCTAAAAGACTCACGTGTGACCATCGCGATGAGGAGTCAATTAAGACTAAGAAATAGCGGAATGGACCACAAGGAGGATGTATTAGCCCACAAATATCCCCTAGGATTCTTTCCAAAAACGAGGGGTTTTCTTGTGTCAACTTAGTTTGTGAGGGTCGAATAATGAGTTTACCTAGAGAGCATGCCGCACATGATAAATCTTGTGATAACAAGACTTTTAAGTTCTTAAGAGGGTGCCCATTTGCACTTTTAATTATTCGCCTCATCATTATGTTACCTGGGTGACCTAGTCGGTCATGCCATATTGTGAAGGTGTCTTTATCTAGTACCTTTTGGTTACTCACCGCCATGTATGATTCAATAGGAGTAATATTAATACAATACAATCCAGAGGATAAAGCTTTTAGCTTTTCTACAATGGTATCTTTGCCATTTTCATTTGAAGTAATTTGTAAGTATTCATTATTATTGGCGGAAGTTGTTTTGAGGTGGTAACCATTTTGTCGAATACTTTTAAAACTAAGTAAATTGTGTCTTGATTTACTAGAGTATAATGCATCATTTATGATTAGTTTAGTACCCGGTGGTAATATGATGCTTGCTCTTCCAGAGCCTTCTATAAGATCACATAAACCAGAAATAGTACCAACAAGTGTCTCTGCAGGAGACAACTCAGAGAAATATTTCTTATGTTTGATAATAGTGTTGGTAGTACCACTATCTACGAGACATTCATCACCAATTATAGCTTTATTTGAGCTTGTAAACATATTTCCTCTGGAAATAATAAAATAAATCAATATAACGAACTACTTGCTTGAGTATGATAAAAAAATCACATCACACAAATATGAATCAAACATCACAAAGATTTTAAGTGAAACCATAATAATAGTTCAAAACATAAAATACCATAAGAGTTTAAACCATATCCAAACAAAGAAGAAAAACCATAGTCTTAAAAAAACATCACATAAAGTTCAACGATAGAATGTCACTAATTTTCAATGAAGTCAGATGCATCCAGATGAGTGTCTGATAGTGGTGTAGGAGATGACAGATTAGGTGCATTCTCAATCAGATTTGTCTCAACATTTTTCCCTGTTTCTTTCATCATCTGTTGATAAGCTTCAACGAGATGTTTGAGGGTGCGACATGTGCGGGACCAATGATTTGACATTCCACATTTATAACATATATTGTTTTGGCTCCCGCTAGTTCTCCTTCTAGGAGGTCGTCCCGTGTTCTGTCGACTCGATTCGTCACTACTAGATTTTGAATTTTGAGATTCTCGTCACCATGTATTGCTTCGTCCACGGCCACGGCCGCGGCCGCGACCGCCACCTCTCCCACATCCGCTTTGATGATTTGCCGCATTGGCTTCTGGCAATGGGCTTGCACCAATGGGCCGCGCTTGATGATTTTGTAGTAGGAACTTGTTGTTTTGCTCCGCGACCAACAAACGTGATATTAATTCAGAATATTTTGTAAATTTACGTTCCCTGTACTGCTGCGACAGGAGCATGTTTGATGCATGGAATGTTGAGAAAGTTTTCTCAAGCATGTCTTCGTTGGTTATTTTTTCACCACATAATTTAAGCTCAGAGGTGATGCGGAAAAGAGCAGAGACTTTTATAATCTTGTAGCCTCAAATGAAACCATTCATAGCGAGCTTTAGGGAGCAAGACCAGCTTCTGGTGGTCAAATCTTTCTTTGATATTTTTCCACAACTCGAGAGGGTCCTCAACAGTAAGATACTCCCTCTTCAAGTCTTCGTGAAGATGGTGACGAAGGAATATCATGGCCTTAGCCTTATCTTGAGCGGAGGTATTGGCATCATTGATTCTCGCCCCTAGATTATTTGCTGTCAGATGGATTTTCGCATCAAGAGTCCATGTTATTTCTCGAGATGTCAAGTGCGACGAATTCGAGTTTTGATAAGTTTGACATTGTATCTACAAAATTAAATTTATATGTGAATTTTGTGAAATAAGTAATATGAAATAAAAATTACTAAATGGAGAGTTAGATACAAGGTAGGAAAAAATTTTTGTTAATTAATTATATAAAATTAAGTTAAATAATTTAATTAATTTTACAAGTAATTTTTTTTTATTTTTTTTGTATTTTAACTTAGTTAGCCATGGTAGATGGTAAAATTAATTTTAAGGAAAATCTAACTTAAACAAAGTTAGACTAACAAATTTATTAAATCTTTAAAGTTGAGGGATCTAAGTGTAAGCTTATAAAATTTATTTCAAAAATAAAAAAAATGTATGTAAACATGTAAGGTTGTAATACTATTATAATCTATATCTATAATAAATGAAACCTTAGGGGACACATGTCACCCATTGGTTTAAGCCAACTCAGCTACACATGTGGCAGTACACGTGGCATAGCTCTAAATCAAGGATTGGAATAGCTTCTCTAATACGCTTCATTATACTCTCTCTCATTCTCTCATCATTCAATCGTTCCTCAGAAAACCCTAATATTTTCTCTCTCTCTCTCTCTCTGGCGAACACGGCGACGAAGATCAATTCAAGAGTTTCGATCAACATTCATCGGATTTCAACCCTCTAAATCGACGATAATCTCTATCTTGTGGTTCGACTATTCTAAAAAATATATCCTCTGCCTCTCTCTCTCTCTCTCTCAATATGATGGGCGACATCATCTTCTTGAAGATCTCATCATCTAATCGACGATTTCGATCATTGCAACGTCTTCTTCTTGAAGATCCGTTCATCTAATCGACGATAAGCTGATAAAACCCACAAATCGCTATAGGAATCTGCCGCCCCTCATTCAAATTTCTTTAGATTCTTGAACAATTGAGGTAAATTTTTCTGTACTATGCATCTAATATTACATTTAATCTGTTAACACACTCATGCCCACCAACTGTTTAATCTCAGGGACGATTGAGGCGTTTAATTATCCTGGATTTGATCTTCATTACTCGCAGTTTTGTTTAGAAAGTAAGTTTTGTCTCTCTACTCTCTCTCTCTCTCTCTATATATATATATACACATACACGCAGTGATTACACACAGTTAAGTTTTCCGATGATCTCAATCTACCGGGTTGATTTGAATGAATGTTTTGCGTTTTGATCGGAAAACTATACCGGAATCTGAACTGTTTTTTTTTTTTTTTTTTGCTTGATAGATCAAATTCATGTCAAATGTTTTGCGTTAGTGATGTTATTGACCTAATGTGTTGTTGATTTGTTCAAAATTGATCTCAACAAATCTCAATCAATCGGTTATGTTTCCATTGTGCATTTTGCGTTTTGCATTTGATCAAAAAATTTATACCTGAATCTAAAGTGTTCTCTTTTAAAGATCAAAATTACGTCAAATGTTTTACGTTAGTGATGTTTGTTTACCGGATTTGTTGCTGATATGTTTCAGGATTGTCTAGAGACGAGAAGTTGAACGAGTTAGGTTCACGAAATTTAATTGCAATGTTTTTTTTGGTTTCTTTAAATATATCTTAATAAAATTATGCAATTATTTACAACGCGTGACCTTTATTATTTTCTTAATTGTAACTTGAATTTTAATCTAGACTATGTTGTTGGCTTGATTAGCTGTTCCTTGAAGAAATTGCTCGAGATATTCATACTGCAGATCAAGAGTGGAAAATAATTTTGTTGAGGTACTTCCTGTTGGTGCTCATGAAAGCGGGAAACTTGGTGAAGATCCACTTGGCATCCTGAATAATCTCATGCCTTACATCAACAAGTGTCTGTCGGTAGATTACCGGAGTTATTGTCTATCTATGGTCACGATTATTCCACTAAAGATGGCTCTGTGGTATGTAAAATTGAATTAAATATCCCAGTTGGAATCTTAGTTATATTCACATTATCAATAACATGATGTGATTCGTTATGATTGATAACAGGTTCGAGACTACATCTATGTGATGGATTTAGCTGATGGTTATGTTACCGCACTTCAAAAGCTGTTCACGAAAGAGGATATAGGTCAGCAACAATTGTTTTTAATTTTTATTAACATGATTAACATTCATCATCCAAACTTTCTTAATGTTGACATATATCATGTTGTTTAGGTTGTTTTGCTTACAACCTTGGGATGGGTCGTGGGACCTCAGTTCTTGAAATGGTCAATGCTCTTGAGAAAGTATCTGGAAAGTACTCACACCTTTAGCCATCTCTATCTCACATTCCATCACATAACTTGTACAATCTGTATCGCTAACAATGTTACTATTTTCAACAAAAATCCCTATTAAGCTGTGCCCAAGAAGGCCTGGAGATGCAATAGAAGTTTATGCATCAACTGATAAAGCTGTACGTGAGCTTAACTGGGAGTAAGTAATTAGATGCCTTTTTCATTTTATATTATACCATTTTGGGGGTAAATATTAGAGTCTAACTTTATTGTGTGTTTCAGGGCAAAATATGGAATTCATGAGATGTGTAGGGATCAATGGAATTGGGCAAGACAGAACCCATGGGGATACAAGAAGCCACCAACCAAATGCTGGTATTAGGGCTGTTAAGTCAATGTTGTAGTGATTTAACTTGTGTTTTACTTTGATGGTTGCAAGTTTTTAGTTGATGGTCTGTCTTTGGTTATGATAACTGGCAAGAATGGGCTGGTTTGGTAAAATATCATTCTTTCTGAAAGTTTTTATCATGACCATAATTTGTGAAAGCCTAATCCGTTGGGTGGTTGAGCGAACAATGTTGCTAGGAAGAGGGGGCGAAATAGGGGGATTTCATTCTTTTTAAATTATTTTGGGTAAATTACGTAGACATTTTATGAGGTTTGTAAAAGGGTAAAAAAATCATTCTATAAAAATGTAACTGATTAATCTCTTAAGTGCGAGTGTGTTTGTATCTCATTAAGTGGTTGAAGCAGCATCATATCACAGGGAGGGCGATTGGGTAAATTAACTCTTTAGAGTAAAAGATACTTAGACAACACACTGACCATCAGATCAATGTGTTGACGGGTCAAAGGGGTAAAACATGTTTAGATGATCAGATCATCAACACCTTTAGAGTATTGTCATCTTAAACCCAGCTTCTCTAAAGTAAAAGATACTCAGGCAACACACACATTGATCTAACTCCTAACGGGTCAAAGGAGTAAAACATGTTTAGATGATCAGATCAATGTCAGAAATGTTTATGAATGTGTTAGTCCGAGTAATTTTCTACTTCTTAATGGGTCAAAGGGGTAAAACATGCACAGGTGATCAGATCTTTATGCCAACAAGAGCAAATGAATCTTTATGACAACGAGATCAAATGAACCAGCATAAACATTTCTAGATCGAATATGTCATAATACTCAGGTGATAGCTTTACTGACTTTCTAACTTGTATTAAATTGCATGCTTCCCAATTTCCTATTCATATTTGAAATGTGGAATGCACAAGAATTGAAAAATTTAGTGCACATTTATATTTTACATTTTTTTATGTGGTGGTGCCCGTGCGTATTACACAAATGGTTCGAGATCCAAGTATATACGCTCGGGTCGCTGGCTATCATCGTGTTTCTCAATCTATTGACATTTCTTAATCTATTGATTAATTGTTACGATTCTGCTATAAATCAATCTCTCGGAATCATATCAAGGTACTGTTACGATTCTACTATAAATCGAACTCCCTAAATCTTTCTTCTTTATTTACATCCCGTTATCTTTGATTGTTAGGTGTATAGGCTAAAAAAGTGTGCTAATGGACTTTGAAAGTTAAATTTATTAGATTTAGGATTAGGATAGTGTTTGAAGGTTTACACATTCGAAGCTCTAAGTGTAAAACTGGGTAAAAATTGTTGTTTTTGGTTAAGGGATGCAAAACTATTATTTTTTTGTTTGAGACAAGTCTGCATTTCATGATGAACTGATGAAGCCCTCCATATGAGTGCAAAAGTGGGTAATAGTTGTTCTACTTTGATTGAGGTATTGTTCTAAATTTTTATGTCATGTTATATTGTTTATTGAGCAGGGGACAACTGGTAAATAAAATGTACAAGACAACAAAATGGATGGTTCTCAATTTGAATGACGTGATTTACACATACGGATGCGTTCTTAATGGTGGTGCCCATGCGTATTACACAAATAGCAGGTGAATACGTTTTGTTCTTTAAATAAATGTATTTTTTTAATAATTTGTAAGCAAATATAATAGGATGATTAATAACGAACATGTCTGGTGTAATGCTAATCAGATGAAAACTGAAAAAAAAGGTCATGTAAGATAATATGATATCAACCTTGAACATGTCTGGTGTGATGATAATCAGATGAAAACTGGAAAAAAAAGTCTTGTAAGATAATATGATATCAACCCTTAATGAAGATGACTGTGATGGTATTTTGTTAACTAATTAGTAAATAGTATTGGGTTGGTCAGAATGAATGGTTTTGGATTTATATAAGGTGATGGAGATGGGAAAAAAAGAGATTTTACAAAAGTGGAACTTAAACCAGATCATGCCAATCGCCCGTTATGGGCTTGTGCGGATGAGTGGATCTTTCTTGTGACCTTCTCGCCATTGTATAAACAAGCATATATTTTTCTTATTGCTATCGCAGAACCTGTCTGAAGGTTATAAGTGTTCACATATTGCTAATAGTTAATATTGTCATGTCAATGTAAATTTAAGATGTTTTGGGTTTGGGTTTATACTTGCAGGCCTGAATCAATGCATGAATACAACCTCACTTTGCACTCACTTTATGTTGATGTATCTGCGGGGATAAACAATTAACAAGGTTTCCCATACTCAATTCTTTTACTTTTTCTGGCACCAGTTTTTTTGAAGTTTTTAATTCATATTGGTGTAGGGGATCACTGGATTTAGTTGTGCTACAAAGGGCCTTGGTAGTTTAGGTTTAAGCTCATCTGTTGTTATAACTTTATTTATACTTTTTTGCTTTCTATCTCATTGACCTATTTATTCAAATCTTTGACTCATTGTATTAGACAAGTGTACATTTTTACATATGATTTCTCTTTAGGCTTTTACTTATTGCTTGCTATTTGAATATTTATTTCGCTTATTCTGCAACTACATGTTTAACATATTCGAATTGCTTACCTATTGGTAATCATGTCTCTTTTCAAATAATTAGAGTACTATCATTAAGTTTAGTCAAATGCTCAAAAGATGATTACTAGGACTCTAAATTGCAATCATTAATTTAAAACAATCTTGACTCCATGGTCTTTTGTCATGCCTTTAAACTTATTGCGAGTTGAAAGTTAAGGAAGAATCAAAAGTAATATTTGCTCAATTGATAGAGAAATATATATTAAATAATCCTACTGTGTAACGATTGAAATACATAGTATTAAATTTGCATAAAAATAATAAGTTTTTGGTTGAAGCCCGCGTTTAACGCGGCATTAGCCTAGTATAGTATAAAAAAAATCCATTCCTTAAATAAAAGGAGTTAGAGAACACTGAGTTACCAAAGCATATGAAAGGGTGGTTAAAAAGTTGACCTTCAAAACACAAAAGTGCCGCCTACAAACAGTTACTACAAACAGTTACAGTAAAACGTCATTTTCTTTTAAAACCTTTGCTAATTTTTCGGTGATTATTATCATTAACGCGTTTCCGTTTCTTTTTGCAAAATCAATCAAGAATTTAATATATAATCATGGCTTCATTCAGTTACGTAACATCTTCTAGTTCTGATATGTACGGTTGTTGATCGTACCTACCACGTAAATCTCGCCGGTGGGTGTATAGCGACTGAAAAAAATCGGTGGCGGTCGACGATGATGCTTGTCACAAGGGTAGTCACCGGAGTCTTGCTAGAGGAAACGTGAGATCGAAATCTTCATCACACACTCGGATTTAATCGGTAATACATGACGACAGTGATTGTCGAACTAATTCGTGTTTCGTAGTTACAGTACTAAGGCAAGGTCTAGATCTAAAAGCATGTTTACGATCTAATAAACTACGAGATTGAATCCTACTCACAGACAAAGATATAAGATCTAGATCTAAAAGCATGTTTACGATCTAAAATAATGATTGTCGATTTCAAAATCCTACTCACAGACAAACGATTATATCTCATATTACTTTGAACAATATTTTGCAAGATTGAATCACACAAAAAAAATTTATACTCTTTACAATAAACCAAAATTGCATCTTCTTCATCATTCTTGTTTGTTCTTAGAAAAACAGATCTATTTTTATTTTATTTATTTTGTTTAAAGATCCAGATATAAAATACCACACACCCTATTTTGTGTGTGTTATCCATCTATCTCATTTTTTATGTCAATAAATTAACACTGGATTGATGAATATGTGGTGGAAGTAGAATTCCAAAATAGCTGTAGAAGCAACCAAAACAAGAGAAAACGTCAACAAGCAGAATGAGTTAGAGCAGGGTGCTGATAACGTGGTATGAAAATGAGATAAAAATAAGAAGTGTATTATCTTTCATTTATCAACCACATATATATATATATATATACACAATGATGTAGTCAAAGTATAACTGAAAATTTATGTAGTCAAAATGTAACTGAAAACATAATAACTTAGGAGGAGAATTAGGAGGGAATATATCTGTATTTATAATAAAAACATTATTAAGAAAATTTTGAGTTGAAGAGACTATTTTCAACTTCAATCAATAAATTTGTGAATCTTTTGAGGAATTAGTAATAAATAAATATACTAACAGTTTATTTTAAATTTTTTTGAAGGACTATAGTAAGGGGAGGGGGTGGTGATGACTCATCACTCACTCATTACTCACAACATCCAATTAAGTTTCGCCATGTCATCAACTATTATTCAATCACTCATAACACCCAACAATAAACCCTCACACCCCCCTCACATCCTTCCATTTATCACGCGTGAATTTTATCACGCAAATATTTATTCACACGTTAAACAATGTTGGTGGCGGTGGTTTGTTTGCATGTATTACGCGTGGACTTCATTTTATCACGGGGATATTTCATCCCACCCCAGGTCCCCAAATAGTTTACAAAACACACAACGCATGGTGAGTTTTGCCGTCAAATTTGCAACGAAACCACATAGATTCTGAGTTCAGATATACCAGCTATGACTAAATAATTAAACTGTTGCTATTCATGTCTATTAAACATTTGCTGCTAGATTGGGGTCGGGTCTATTACCTAGAATTATGGTGCTCAAAACCAAACAAATTCAAACCGGTCACCATCATCATAATCGATTTCAATGATCATTATCTTTAGTTATATAATATATATATTTTTTAAACGACTAACAAAACCAATTTAATTTATCGTCCAAAAAGAGGAAAAACACCAACCAGTAAACTTCTGGCACTTACAAAAACAACCCGACAGCAGAAAGTTAAAACATAAACAATACAATCATCCTACATCAAAATGCTTCCAATCCTCCCGTGTTAAAGACTCCCTTCTCGATCTATTTTTGATCCAAAGATAGCCGAGCGTTTTCGACTCCTCAATGACCCTCGAAACCATAGGGAGCTTGTTATTGAAAACTGCGTCATTTCGAGATCTTCAGATACTCCACATAACCGAACATATATGTAAGGGCATATTTTAGTAGGTTTACGCTTGTCTTGTATAACTTGGTAGTGGGTTGGGATGTTGGGAAAATTATGTTATTTTGGGCTTGTCTAGATTACTAGATAGAGTGTGCGGTTAGGCCTTGGCCCGGTTTGTAAATAGGTTGCCCTGTTTACTTATAAATAGGGTGTACCTAGGTCATTATAGGGTTGGTGATTCTGTATATTGTTTGCGATTGGTGTTAGTTTGTACCAGACGGGTTTTCAAGCTCGTGTGCAGTATAATACAATCGATTTCTTGTTCTTGACATTTTTAATTGTTTTCCGCACCTTTGATTGTGTTTGTGGTGTTTTATGAGGATCTCTGGACTTACAATTGGTATCAGAGCCTAAGAAGTATATTTGAAGGCTCGGTTTCAAGATATCGCTCGAAGAACAAGAAGAAAGAGATCGCAGATTCCTCAAAAACTAAAAGGTTGATGTTCTGAGTTGTTTCTGTTTTAACTATCATTGTTTGATTAATCATCTTTATGTCTAGATTTTGCACAAGGTATATTTAAGTGTTTGGTCAGAATTTTTGGTACAAAACAAAACAATTTTCAAAGAGCAGTTAAAATTTTATATTTTGATCTGTTGTGGGAGGGTGAAAATTGTGTTTGCAGGTTTCTCGGAATTATTGGTGGAAAGGATTTCAGAAATTGATTTTCGAATCATTCCTTAATTATCGGGATTTAGTTTTTGATTGCTATAAAAAACAATCAGTGTATGGGATGAAATCAGCTGTGTACGACTTGGTTTTTGTGCGGCCTGGTTTACCAGCTTATGTACGGGATACAAGTGTGCGGCCCAAAAATTATGTTTGTGTGCAGTCAAACATTCTGTGTGTGGTTGGTTTTTATGTGGTCCAAAATCAGTTTAAGTTTGCTTAGTGTGCAGCCCAACTAAGTGTGCGGTCTAATTAAGTTGTGTGCGATCTAGCTTAACAGTGTGCGGTCCATAAATCTCAATCAGATGTACGACCCCATAAATCAAACTGTGTACGATCTAGCCTAAGCTTTGTACGGCCCAACATAACTGTGTGCAGCTCAATTTGAAGTGTGCGGTATTGAGTGTGCAACATCATTGGAATTTAATCTGGACTTTGACTGGGACTGTTTCTGGACGTTGACTTGGACACATTTATAACTTAATAAAATTGAAAAAATATCAACTGTTAAATTAAAATATTATTCAATTATTACTAATAGTTTATTTTTTCAGAAATGGACCTTACTAATCAAACCTCGTTGAGTGAAAAAGTTGCCATGAACCAAGACTTGGACAATATTATTAGAACAAACAACAGGATTCCTAGGCTGCTGTTGAGGGGATCGTTTTCTGAATGGAAATTTCATTTTGTTCCATACATGAAGATCAAATACCGTAAGGCTTGGAGATCAATCTGCAGAGGACCGGCTGTTATCACATACGTGGTGGATGAAAAAAGGGGAACAACTGCTGTCAAGCCTCTATCAGCTTATGATGATGAAGACTAAGAAAAGACAGAAATTGATGATAAGGCTTTGGCAATATTGCATTCTGCGTTGGCTCCCAAAATAGACGTTGGGGTTCGTGAAGCCAAATATGCCAAGGAACTGTGGGATGCTCTTTTGGCAATGTATGAAGGGAATGAAGAGATGAAGGAGAGCAAGAGGGAAATGTTGACTCAGAAATTCAACATGTTCAATTATTTTCTTGGAGACACCCTTGAAAATCAAATTCAAACGTTTATCTCGCTGATCAGTGAAAGGAGAACACATGACATGATATTTCAAAATTCAGTGCCCAACAAGAAGCTGCTAAATGCTCTTCCAAAGAATTGGGATACCAATGTCACGCTCATTAAAAGAACAAAAGATTTGACCCGCATGAGTGTTTTGGTCAAAAATTACCAAAGCAATTAAGTGATCAAATTAGTTAAGTGAGGTAGTGTGCTGAGAATGTGTATAAAAAATATGCTGATTTAGTTATTTGCAAAAACAGTTTTCAGGATACGGCTCAGGATATCGAGCTGTATCTACAATCAAACAATGAGCTGAAAAGTAAAGGGTGACACGGGATGTACGAGGAAAGCCCTTGATCAATCTAGATCGCCGGCATAAAACCTCGGGAGCTGACAATCGCAGCTGCCTTGTTCTTCTTATTACTTCAAATATCAGGATACAGTGCAGGATATGATGCGGATCAACTAAGTGTTACAATGCGATTTGAATACAAGTGTAAGTGTATTGTGAGTGATTGCATATAGAGAGCAAGAGTGTATGAGAGATTGTGCGTGCTCTTATCTGATCCGATCAATCCTATTTATAGTAAAGTAAAACTAACAAACTAGCCTACAAATCCGGGATATATCGAATATTCCCTTTGTGAACGTTATAGTCCAAGTCTTCCGGCTTCAACGTCCATAATCCAACAGATTTGCCCGAGTCTTTAGAAGAAGAAGTCCACTTGAACGTTATAGACTTGCACCATTAATCTGCACGTGAATTAATTAATCATTACCAGGATACTATATCAGGATGTTACCAATATCCTGATCTGGTATCCTGATCACTATAAGAGAAACACAGTCAGAATATTATTCAGGATATACGAGTGAAAAACCACCCATAACAATTGTCCCCATAATATATCTGTTGGTATACCAATTCCAACAGATATATTTTAAAGCTTATCTCGTGAATCGAGGCAATTAAGTTGAAATGACGATCGAAGTGACATGCTACAACTTCCAATGCGATTTCTACTCATCACCCCCTATACTAAGCCTATATTTACTTGATTTTTCCTCATTATGATCATAGAGCTCCAAGCAAACTTCAGGTATTCTCTTTATTTCTCTTTGCTTAGATTTTCCATGGCTACCTGAACTAGATCCCAAACGGCAGACTCCGTTCCTACCTTCCATAACCAGAACCTGCTAGAAGAACCCTCAAAAGAGGTGTGTTCATTCGATAATCCTGATATCGCAGCCTTACGAGCTTCCGGTGCCTTCCCCGCCGAAGCAATCTTCCGTCCGTTTGACCGAGAGGTCCGATTGGACTTTTGTTCCGATGAGTGGGTATGCTTTTTTGCTTATCTTTTCTCAATAGGGCTACGATATCCATTCCCAGCCTTCATATCTCGCTTTTTCGAATTTACTGGCCTTAGTTTTGCCCAAACCATGCCCATGGTTTGGCGTGTGTTAGCCACCCTGAAGCAAATTAAAGCTCGTCACATGCCTGACCTGTGCATCGAAGATCTTTCGATGGCATATCGTCTAAGGTCCCATGGTTCCAGCCGGTTCCTCCTTTTTTCTATCTCCAAAGATCCTCTTATTCTTAAAGCTACCAAGAACGAGGATAAATGGAGACGAAAATTCTTTTTTGTAAAAAGGGATTCCATCGACAAGGGTTTTGACCTTCCCAAGAAATGGTTGACTTCCGGTAGGATTTAGGGTTTTAGGAATATCCCCAATCGTATCTCGAGACTATATCTTGAACTGATATCCTGATATATTTGTTTTTTGTAGCAAACTTCAAGGAATTGGCTCCTCCAAGTGCTGAATCAGAAGGAAGAATAAAGGAAATCTACAAGCTCCCGGAAAGTGAAAGGACTTTTACCCTGTTATTCACAAGCTCAAGCCAAAGATCAAGTTCCAACATGTCTGGTAAGCATAATTTTACAAGTTATTTTCATTTATCAAACTGATTATATTTTAAAAGTATATAATAAGACTGAGTGTTTCTCCCCTTCATGCAGTGTCGGTCATAAACCTTGAAGGATTTGAACTCGAGGAGTTGGATAGCTATTTCGGTCCTATGCAAGTCAAGCAGGAAGTGAATCCTAAACCAGCTGTCACGTCGAAACCCACCAGCTCCAAGGTCGCCTATGCTCTCAAGCCTTCCACCACTTCTAAGCCACGTGGCTCGAGTTCCCGTAAAAGAAAGGAGCCAGACTCCCCTGCTGCCTCAGACGTTTTTCCATTTGAGAACCACGGATTCTCCGAGTCCAGCAAGTTCATGACTGGCTTCCTTAATCAGATAGGCATCCTCGTCCTATATCCTGCATATATATCATGGTTACATATTTTAAGTACACACATTGATACCTGTTCACCTGATTGCAGGGTCTCGAGCGGTTGGTGTTCCTGTACGAGGATTCATGCGGTCTGAAAAAGATGCTGGAGGCTAGGCTGAAGAAGGCAGAGACCACCGTTGCAGATCAAACAACAATTTTCGCCGCCAAATCGCAGCATTACGAGGACAAATACAAGGTGATGATCCAGGAACATCAGGCTGCCCTCAAGAAAGCTACCCAAGAAGCACAGGCCAAATTCGATGCAGCTCAGGTTCAACATGAACAGGACAAGGCTTCTTATCGGGAGAGCCTCAAGGGCTCCGTCGTTATCTCCCTCCACCAAGCCAGGTTGAAAATGGCCTATGAAGCCAAGACCATGGGCCTTGAATGCCCTTCGTGGAATGTCGAAGCTTGGGAGGCGAAGTTGAGGGATCTCGGTGGTAACCCTATGGAGCATCCTATGAAGCCTGCTGTTGAGGAGCCTGCTAAGGTGGCTGAGAAGGTGGCTGATGCTGGTGAGGATGTTGCTAAAGATACTTGAGCGGATGCTGGTGAGGATCCAATGGTTGAAGAGGGTGCTGCTCCTTGAAAGCAGCGAAATGGGCGATGATGGATGTTGATGCAGAGGCCGGAGCCCATTTTTTTAAAATTTGGTGGTTTGTTGAACAATTTCATTTCCTGTCTTTCAAACAATTTATATTTCCTACACTAAGACAATATGATGGCCAAAGGTGGATGGGTCCTGGGTTTCAGGATGAAGCCCTTGGTCATCAATTAGTATGGTTTATTTTGAACAATATAACAGTTGGAGGTGGATGGGTCTCGGTTTGAGATGAAACCTTCAACTGTTAAGTAAAATATGGTAGAAAACTAACTGTGCTTTTGGTGGATGGGTCTCAGTTTGAGATGAAACCAAAAGCACAATCTTTTGATATGTTAATAATATAACCTTTTTATGACCTCATCTATCATTCCCCCTTTTCAATTCTTGTTATACATTGCTTAGTTTGAATACAACAGTTTGAATACAATTTCAATGTTCCAAACTTAGTGCAATATTCCAAACGTCCTATCCAAATATCATGAAAATATCTTGGTCAAGATACTCACAAATATCCTATTAAGACTTTTGTCAAATAGGGTTTTTACAACTCACACAATTTAGATAAAGTTTTCAAATAAAAAGGATAGTTCACTTTTTACAAAGCTTGTTTTGATAATAGATGTTTGACTCAAGTATAGTTTTAATTTTTTTCAATCTAATTACCATGCCTTAAACATTCTGAGCAAATTCCCTTAAATATATCCTAAGGATATATACTGAAATATATCCCAAGGATATACCCTGAAAATATATCCTGAGAATATGTCTTGATCAGAATATCTTCAATCTAAGTATTATACTCATAAAGGTTTCAATTAAACTTTCATTGAATACAATTCCAAAAATTTAAACAATTTAGATAAGGCTTTTGAAAGAACAAAAAGGAAAGATCATACCAGATACAGAGTATAACCCTATCCTCATACTTCAATCTTTTTGCAACTTCTCCACCGGAGATGTCCCTGGTCTGGGGCACTTAGTGAACTAAGCCCAAGCTTGATTCCTTGAGTTCTTCACAATGCCTTAGTGGAAATGTCCCCTGTGCATTATGTTTTTGAGTACTTAGAAATATTCTGGACTTTAGTTGCAACTGTTTGTATAATTTTTGTGTTATAGGGGATAAACCCTAAAATATCCTGGAGATAAATCCTTAGTGTTCTGGGGATAAACCCATAGGTTTTCTGGGGAAAATCCCAAGTTTTCATACGCTACAGGCGGGAGTGTATAAACTCCAAGACTTAGAAAGGTGAAAACCTTTAAACCTTAGAGAGTATGAAAATACCCTTTCGTGAGAGAGGGTGATCAATCCTCATATACCTTAAGGATCCAGGATATCGCCAATAATAACGAAATTTTCAGCCACTTTTACATGAACTGGTCCCGCTATCTTGAACTATTCCTGGATAACTTGCGCTCCAGGCGGGGTGTTTAAACCCAATTTGAGAGAAAGGTGAATACCTTTAAACCTGTGAAGGGATCAGGATCCCTTAAACGTGAGAGAGGAGGCCAATCCTCTAATCTTTCAAATTATCCTGAGTGTATATCCCGGAGTTATATCCCGAAGCATATTCTGCAAAACAACCTTAAACTAAGGTGGGTGATAGCTTGGCTAACACCCCTCCGATGCTTAAGTCAGTACTGGGTTTAAATAAAATAAAATAGAATCGTATTTAAAAGAGATAGAATTTATACCATCCTGAGTTAGAAACTAAATTCTAAACTCACTTGAAATAGGCTTTGAGATGTATAGCATTCCAGGATCTTGGCAACATATCCCCCTCCATATTCTTAAGCCGGTATGCTCCCTTTCCGGATTCCGATTCAATCTCATAGGGTCCTTCCCATTTTGGAGCTAATTTTCCATCAGCAGGATTGGTGGTGTTCTAAAAAGCCTTCCTTAATACCCAATCTCCAACTTGAAACCTCATAGTCCTTATATTCTTGTTATATGCTCTGGATATCCTTTGTTGATATGCTGCCATCCTTAGCTTTGCCGCATCTCTTGTCTCATCAATAGTATCCAATTCTTGGCATAGGGCTTCAGGATTCTGTTCAGGATCCCGGAAGTTGGATCTTGCTGTAGGTATTACCATCTCCGTAGGGATCACTGCTTCTGCTCCAAATACTAAGGAAAATGGGGTTCGCCAGTTGCACTTTTCACCGTCGTTCTATCAGCCCATAAAACAAAGGGTAATTCTTCTGCCCATCTTCCTTTCTTAGCTCCTAGTCTTTTCTTCAAATTGCTGACAATTATCTTGTTTGAGGATTCTGCTTTTCCGTTTGCTTGAGGATGTACCGGTGTAGATTTAATCATTTTAATTCCCTAACTCTTACAAAAATCAGTTGTCCTCTTACTAATAAACTGAGAGCCATTGTCACAAATTATCTCGGCCGGTACTCCAAACCTGGTCAGGATATTCCTTTTTATGAAGGATTCTACTTCTTGGTCTCTAACTTGAACAAATGCCTCAGCTTCAACCCATTTAGAGAAATAATAAGTCATTGCCAGCATAAAAACTTTTCCTCCTGGAGCCTTGGGCAATTTTTCTACTATGTCCATCCCCCACTTCATGAATGGCCAATGGGAAGCAATAGGATATAGTGGTTCAGCAGGTTGATGCAGTATATTACTATGCCTTTGACATGCATCACACCTTCTGGCATATTATGCAGCATCTTTCCTCATCGTCGGCCAATAGTATCATGTTCTTAATACCTTTGAGAATAATGATATACCCCCAGTATGGTTACCACAATCCCCTTCGTGTATATCCTGAAGCACTTCTTTGGTTTCGGGATCCTCCAAGCACCTCAGGTATGGTCCTGCAAGAGATTTCTTATACAAAACATTATTTAAAATAGTGAATCGTGATACCTTCATCCTAAAGGCCTTAGGATTCTCATCTTTTGGGATGTGCCCTTCCTTGAGATATCTCGTAATTGGAGCCGTCCAGGACTTAGGATCCACCTCGGGATACTCATCATTAGGATCCTAGATACTTACTACTTCCTTGTCCTGAGATTTGAGAAGATCCATCGCAGGATACAAGATATGTAGTATTGGTATTTGGGTTCCCTCCGGTATCCTGACTGATGATCCTAGATATGCCAAGGCATCTACTTCAGCATTATCCTCTCTTGGTACCTGTTCAAGTGTAAAAGATCGAAATATCCTGCTAATTTTTTGAGAATTTCGAGATACTCGATTAACTTCTCACCTTTAACTGCATATGATCCATTAAAATGATTAGTGATTAACAAGGAATCGACAAACACTTGTAAACTTTTAATATTCATATTCCTGGCCAATTCTAATCCTGCTATCAAAGCTTCATATTCTGCTTCATTATTAGTGGCAGGAAATTCACACCTAATAGCCTGGGGTATTATGTCCCCCTGTGGCGATTTTAGTAGTATACCCAAACCTACACCTCTTACATTAGATGCACCATCAGTATATAATGTCCAGGATTCTGAGGTTTCTCCTAGTTGTTGTACTTCTAGGTCTACTTCATTTTGAATATCACTACTGAAATCAGCCACAAAGTCAGCTAGAGCTTGAGACTTTATGGCATTCCTAGGTTCATATACTAGATCATAGGCACTTAATTTTACTGACCATTTAGCCATTCTTCCCGACATCTCAGGTTTCCTAAGCACATTTTTAACATGATAATTAGTTTTAACATGAATCCTATGTGTCTCAAAATAATGTCTAAGCTTTGTCGATGCCATAACTAAGGCCAATATCAATTTTTCTAAATTAGAATATCTAGTTTCAGCATCTAATAAACTTTTGCTAACATAATTGACAGGATATTGCTGACCTTCGTGATCCTTTACCAGGACAACACTTACTGTGTTCCCTGATACTGCAAGATATATGGATAATGGTTCACCATCCTCGGGCTTCATCAATAGTGGTGCAGTTGAAAGATACTGCTTTAATTCCTGCAAGGCTGCTTCATGCTTCTCTCCCCATTCGAACTTCTTATTCTTCTTCAGGATATCATAGAATTCCTTGCATCTTTCCGAGGATCTTGATATAAACCTGTTTAGTGATGCTACTCGCCCTATTAATCTTTGTACATCTTTCATGTTTGAAGGTGACTTGATATCCCGGATAGCTTTAATCTGTTCCGGGCTTGCTTCGATCCCCCTTTTTGTCACCATGTATCCTAGAAACTTTCCTGCCCCCACTCCAAAATGGCATTTGGCAGGATTTAACTTCATGTTATATTGATCCAGGATATCAAATGCTCCTTTAATATCCTGGAGGTGATCCTCGGCCTTCTTAGATTTTACTACCATGTCGTCAATGTACACCTCCAAGGTGTCCCCCAGCTTGTCTTTAAACATCATGTTCACCAATCTTTGGTACGTTGCACCTGCATTTTTCAAACTAAAAGGCATAGCAGTTTAACAATAAATACCTATTGGTGTCATGAAAGCAGTATCCTCCTGGTCTGAAGGTTCCGTTTGGATCTGCTGGAATCCTGAGGATGCATCCATGAAGGTTAACATCTCTTGGCCGGCAGTAGCATCCACCTTTGAATCAATATGAGGTAGAGGAAATGGGTCTTTGGGACAAGCTTTGTTCAAGTCTGTGTAATCCACACAAACTCTCCATTTCCCATTTTTCTTTTGCACCACAACTACATTTGCGAGCCATTTGGGAAATTTAACTTCCCTAATCATCTTGCTCTTTAATAATATTTCAACCTCTTCCTAGAAGATTGTGTTTCGTTCTGGAGCAAACTTCCTTCGTTTCTATTGGACAGGCTTGAAAGACCTATCAATTCCAAGATTATGAGTTATAATATCCTTGGAAATACCTGTCATATCCTCGTGTTTCCATGCGAATGTTGACATCCTGCATTTCAAAAAGTTAGTCAATTGATTTTCAATATCCTGAGGGATATTGGTTCCTACGAGCACCGAGATATCTGGATTATCCTGATCCAGGATAATCATCTTTACATCCTGCTCTGAAGCCTCCATGATATCCTGGGCTCGCATCTTTAATTGCTATGCTGCATTGGGCTTTGTCGAGGATTTCATCGAAGCAGAATAACACTCCTTTGCTTCCTGTTGATCACTTTCCACCTTGACTACCCCCCAAGGGGTAGGGATCTTGATGCATTGATGATTGGTCGATGGCACAGCTTTCATATCATGGATCCATGGCCTACCCAATATAATATTGTAGCAGGATAAGGAGTCCATGACACAAAATCGTTGCATTGAGTTAACCCCTTCAACATACACAGGCAGCTTTATCTCTCCCACGGTATTCCTAGCTTCTCCACTGAACCCAACAAGCACAGTGGAATTCGAAGTAATATCCATCGGAGATACATTCATCCTCTTCAGTGTTTCCAGCTGAATTATGTTGATGGAGCTACCATTATCCACCAGTATCCGGCGCACAAAATGATTAGCAACATATAAAGTTATTACCAAAGCATCATGGTGAGGATCCTGGACAGTATCCCTATCATCACTATCGAACGTGATCACTTTATCAGTCGTGAGGGTTGACATCCTGGTTGGCTTATCCCCCCTCTCTGCCTTAGCCTCCTTTGCATGTCTTTTTGCTGCAGAAAAAGAGGTCCCACAGATATCGGATCCTCCTGAAATAAAGTTAATTATCTTGGCATCCGCAGGAGGTGATGCTGCTCGTTCAGGATCCTTCTCAGTATCCTGACCCTTATTCTTCTTTCTTCCCAGGAGATCCTTCTGGTATCCTTTGCTTAGCAGATAGCTTATTTCTTTCCTCAGGGCAATGCAATCTTCTGTAACATGTCCAAAATCCTCATGGAAATCACACCACTTGGATTTATCCTTCCAATCAGCTTTCTGTTGGTTCTTCCTAGGCCACCTTGCTTTGTCTCCTAAACCCTGCATAACATACATCAGTTCAGGTATGTTAACAAAAAAACAATATTCTGACAACTCAGGATACTCCTCAGGATCCTCGTCTTCAATAGCATTCACTTTCTTGCTGTCATTCCTGCCATATGGCTTAGAGCGATATGATTTGTACGAGGATTCTGATTTCCTCTTGGTTGACTCATAGCTTGTGGATGAATTCATCCTCTCTTGCATCTTTTTGTCATCTTCCAGTCGAATATATCTTAAAGCCCTGTTTCAAGCTTCATCCAGGTTCCTGCAGGGATTCATTACAAGATCCTGGTAAAATTGAGAATCTTTTTGCAATCCCATCTTGAAAGCCTGCACAGCTGTTGCAACATCAAGATGTGGGATATCTAAGGATTCCCAGCTAAACTTGTTCACATAATCTCTTAAGGATTCCTGAGGTCCCTGAGTTATCTTGTAGAGATCACTCGTTAGTTTCTCAAAACTTCGACTGCAAGAAAATTGACTATTAAATAAATTGACTAAGTGAGCAAATGATGTAATTGAATGAGGAGGAACATTTAAGAGCCATTTTAAGGCCGATCATGTCAAGGTAGAACCAAAACCCTTGCAGAGGCAAGCTTCCTTGAGATCCGGAGGGATAGGGTTGATTTCCATACTTTCCCTATACTAGGCAATATGCTCTTCAGGATCCGTGGTTCCGTCATAGAGCTTCATGTTGGGGGGTTTGAAATCTCTTTGGGATTTCAGCATCACATATAGGATATGCAAACCGAGATATCTTGTGGCTATCCTGGGATACTTTTGGGATCGGCTGGACTACTCCAGGTACACTGGATATCATGTCCTTTAACTTCTGAAGCTCCCTGGAAAGTGCTGATGTCATACCTGCATCCTGCAAAGATCCAATACCATTAGTAGCAAGACTATTATTATTATTAGACACGTTACCAGTCTGAGGATTCTGGCCATATCCTGAAGCATATCCCGAACCTCTCACAGTTGACACTCTAACTGAAGAGGGTATCTCAGGAGTATGATTCTGGGAATGACTAGTCACAATATTGCCCCTGTTATCCTCGGTGTACACTGCTGAACTGAAGTTCAATGCTCTTGGCTGTAGGGGAGTGACAATATCCTCAGCAGGCCTACTCGGACCAGACTTCAAGAGCTGTATCTCCCTCATCAGCATTTGGTTGGTCTCCTGCTGTTGCTTCATCTGGTCCTGTATACTACCAAATAAAGTCAGAATTTCATCATTAGAGGCAAAAACAGGAGCAGATCCCTGAATATTCCGAGTGGGGATAATATCCTGAGGCTGTGAAGAAGCTTGCGTCCTTGGAGGGGGTGGTGGAAGCACCGAACCAATCGTTGCAGATGTTGTAGCAGATACGGTAGAAGAGCTCATGTTTGATCTTGAGGCCATTGAAAATAGTGTAGCAAAAAGTTTTGAAAATAGAAAAGCAAGTAATGATTTTGCAAAAGCTTTTATTAGAAATAGCACCACTTGCCCCACGGTGGGGGCCAAATTGTTTTGGTCAAAAATTACCGAAGCAATTAAGTGATCAAATTAGTTAAGTGAGGTAGTGTGCTGAGAATGTGTAAAAAAAGATATGCTGATTTAGTTATTTGCAAAAATATTTTTCAGGATACGGCTCAGGATATCGAGTTGTATCTACAATCAAATAATGAGCTGAAAAGTAAAGGGTGACACGGGATGTACGAGGAAAGCCCTTGATCAATCTAGATCGTCGGCACAAAACCTCGGGAGCTGACAATCGTAGCTGCCTTGTTCTTCTTATTACTTCAAATATCAGGATACAGTGCAGGATATGATGCGGATCAACTAAGTGTTACAATGCGATTTTAATACAAGTGTAAGTGTATTGTGAGTGATTGCAGCTAGAGAGCAAGAGTGTATGAGAGATTGTGCGTGCTCTTATCTGATCCGATCAATCCTATTTATAGTAAAGTAAAACTAACCAACTAGCCTACAAATCTGGGATATATCGAATATTCCCTTTGTGAACGTTATAGTCCACGTCTTCCGGCTTCAACGTCCATAATCCAATAGATTTGCCCGAGTCTTTAGGAGAAGAAGTCCACTTCAACGTTATAGACTTGCACCATTAATCTGCACGTGAATTAATTAATCATTACCAGGATACTATATCAGGATGTTACCAATATCCTGATCTGGTATCCTGATCACTATAAGAGAAACACAGTCAGAATATTATTCAGGATATACTAGTGAAAAACCACCCATAACAATGAGTCTTGCTGAATTAATCTCTCTGCTCAAGTTATATATAATGGATGACAAGCAAAGATTCTACAATCATACTTCAAGTTACAACAATGCTGTTGTCTCATCCAATACAGCTTTGGTCTCGCAACAAGGGGGTGTGTCGTTTCAGATGTTTCCTGTCAGTGGTTCCTCCTATCCTGGAATCGTATCTGTTGCTCCAATTCAATCTGTGAATCTTGTTCAGTCTGTGTCACCTAGTGTTGCACCATGTCCTACTTCAAGCAGCTCAATACAATTTTTTTATCTCTAAATCATTTGAACAGGATAAGGCTTTTATGGCGGGAGTTATGAACTGTTATAATGCTTTCGTTGCAGGAAAACTTACAGCCAATAGTATAGGGGCAGATGAGTTTAATGAAGTCCATCCAGATGATATTGAAGAGATTGGCAAATGGCTATGGTAGTGTTTTGTGCCAAAAATTTTATCAAGATAACTAGTAGGAACAACTAGGAATTGACAAACAAAGATCTAGGATGGAACAAATCAAAGTTGAGGTGTTTCAACTGCCATGAGCCAGGATATTTCGTTTGTGACTGCAAACAGCCAAAGAGAGAGAGAGAGAGAGAGAGATCAGATGCAAACATCACTATCACTATTAACTCGGCCTCAAGAACTGCTACTGTCACTACCTCTAGTGCATCTGGTGCAAACCCAAGCAAGTTTCTGGATCATCCTCAGCTGCAAACCCTAATAATGCTATGGTAGCTCAAGAGGGAGGCGATTTTGACTAGTCTGCTCAGATGGCTCATATGCAAATCACTGAAGACACGGTATATCATGCCTTCATGGCTCAAATGCATGACTTCATTCCTACTCCTACTGAGGTATGTGTAGATGATTATTGTTGTACTAATGCTTGTAGAGAAAAGGTATGTGGTTACAAAGAACAGGCTAATTCTTCAATTATGCAACTTCAGTTATCCAAATCTGACTTATATCAGATCAAAAAGAAAATTAACGGATACAAGGATATGGTAGAGGCACAAAAACATGATATTCGGCAGTTGCATAAAGATTTGAGTCAAGAGAAATGCAGGCATCTCCATTTTAAAGAAAAAGGAAAGAAAAACAAGCAAAAACAAGGCAAAAATCTAAGGTTCCAAGAAAATCAGCAAGTTGCCAGATAGGCACAACCGTGCTAGCTATGGGCATGGCTGTGCATAACACCCAGTAGCACAAAGTCAACAGGTAAACCCAAGAATGGTGGACAAAAGTCCACGATATGCGGAGGCATGGAAGTGCACGCCTAGGCACACCTATGCTTGAATAAGACAAATAATGGAAGCTTCAAGATACGACATGAATGGCACCTGTTGAATTATCAGGATAACTATTCATGCACGGTCGTGCATACCAAGGCACGATCGTGCCTATAACAGAATTTGCAACTGAATTTACCTAGGAAGGATAACCAATTATCAGGAGAAAAACCGGGCATGACTAAGCCACTCCAGGCATGCCTGTGCTCACCTGCATTTCTCCAATCCATAAATAAAGGCCTTGGGCTGCCCATTTCCTTATCCCATTCCACTTATTCCTCTCCCACTTTTCACACACATACTCCCTGGTCTTCAAGGTCACTAAGAGTTTGGGATTACTCCAAAAATTAAGTCACTTGTAATAGCTTAGTTTGAGAGAGATGGAACTTGTAATCAACAACCTTCTTTTAGTTATTTGATTCTTTCACTTGATTCACCATGATCATTTCTTGTGGACAGGTCATTATTGCCCTTCTTGGCTAAACATCTAGTGTTGCTTAGGTTATAGATGTAACTTGATATGAATTAATTGTTTAAACTTTGGCAAAGTGGTGTGTTATATCTTTGATAATTCTTTCTACCATTCTTCTTCATTATTAAGGCTTGTGATCCAGTTTTTGTCTTTGATCTTGTTGGTGTTCTTGAAAACTTTAGTGGTGTCCAGCCTATTAGTACACTCATAGTGTGTGACAACCCATATACTAGTAGGAGGTCCCATTTTGGAGTAGAGGTTGGCCCATTTGTGGAAACACAACTTGTGATCAACCCTCTTTTATCAAGGATAATATTGTTGGCCTACACTGTCTATATGCTAGGCTTCAATGATAAGCCAAAAACATGGTTAAGCGACTTGTCTAACATGGTCTATATGTTAGGCTAGGCGGGAACCAAGAGTTGGTGAACCTATGTTAAAATCTATACATCATTTTATATATGTATATATATATATATATACACATATAGGGGAGGGTTATCTTGAGAACGCTAAATATTGCGAGAACCGTGAGAACGAATGAAAAAACCAATCAAAACCATTTTTTTTAATACAAAACTCATTGTAATTAAAATACAACATTAAAAAAAGAATTTACAACATCAAATCATGCATTTCTCCTTTCAAAATCACTCTTTTTAGATTTTTACACATGTGTAAATATAACAGATTTACACATGTGTAAATGGCAGACTTACACATGTGTAAAATTTCTTTATTTACGAATTCACGTAAATTTAAACGTGTAAATTAAATTTCTAACATTGTATTCGAATAATAATGATAAGTGTAGAAAAAAAATTTGAATTTGAATTGTTTTTGACCAAGTTCTCGTGGTTTTTTCATTTGTTCTCACGGTTCTCACAATATTTAGCGTTCTCATTTAAACCCTCCCCTACACATATATATATATACATATATATATATACATACATATATATATATATATATATATATATATATATATATAGGGGAAGGTTCATTGGGGAACGCTAAAAAAGTGGGGAACAGCGGGGAACCGACTCAAACGAACTCCGATTGGACTCATTCCAGCGGCGTTGGAACCGGCTCGTCGAACCCTAACTAAGATCTCTTAACTCTAAACCCTAAATCCTAACTCCTGAACTCTAAACCCTAAAGCTAAAAAATAAGGCTAAAACCTAAGCTAAACCGTCAAATCTAAACTATAAACCCTAAAACCTAAACCCTAAAGGCTAAACCTAAAGCTAAACCCTGGAGCTAAACCCTAAACCCTAAAGCTAAACCCTAATATATTTAGGGTTTAGGGGTTATGATTTAGGGTTTAGGGTTAAGAGATCCTAATTAGGGTTCGACGAGCAGGTTCCAACGCCGCTGGAATGAGTCCAATTGGAGTTCGTTTGAGTCGGTTCACCACTGTTCCTCACGTTTTTAGTGTTAACCTCACACTATATATATATAATGGAAGTATCTATAGAAAACCCTTATAATTTAGAAAACTTGGGAAACTCTAACCTCCCGAATAATTTTTTTTTTTAAATTACACATGTTATATACATGTTTTTAAGGGTTTTGGGAAAAAAAAACAAAACAAAAAAGCGCCGAGTGGATATTTTAAAAAAAAATAAACAAATTTCTAGGGTAACATATGTCAGACGAATGTAACATATGTTACACCAAAACTTATTTATTTTTTTTAAATATCTACTCGGCGCTTTTTTGATTTTTTTTTGCCCAAAACCCTTAAAAACATGTATATAACATGTGTAAATTTTTTCAAAAAAAAAAATCAGGAGCTTTGAGTTTCCCGGGTTTCCTAACCACAAGTGGGTTTTCTATACATCCTTCCCCTATATATATATAGTGTGAGGTTCATTGGGGAACACTAAAAAAGTGGGGAACAGTGGGGAACCGACTCAAATGAACTCCGATTGGACTCATTCCAGCGGCGTTGGAACCGTCTCGTCAAACCCTAACTAGGATCTCTTAACCCTAAACCCTAAATGATAACCCCTAAACCCTAAATATATTAGGGTTTGGCTTTTAGGGTTTAGCTTTAGGGTTTAGCATTAGGGTTTAGCTTTAGTGTTTAGCTTTAGGGTTTAGAGTTTAACTTTAGGGTTTAGGGTTTAGCTATAGGGTTTAGCTTTAGGTTTAGCCTTTAGGGTTTAGCTTTTAGAGTTTATAGTTTAGATTTTACGGTTTAGCTTAGGTTTTAGCCTTATTTTTTAGCTTTAGGGTTTAGAGTTTAGGAGTTAGGATTTAGGGTTTAGGGTTAAGAGATCTTAGTTAGGGTTCGACGAGCCGGTTCCAACACCGCTGGAATGAGTCCAATCGGAGTTCGTTTGAGCCAGTTCCACGCTGTTCCCCACTTTTTTAGTGTTCCCCAATGAACCTTCCCCTATATATATATATATATTATAGTACCACTCGTTAAATAAAGATCACCTCAACCAATTACCAATGTCATTAGCACCTATAAATATCCTTGATGGTCCCATAAGATGGATCACGACTAGAAGGATCACAAAGTATAGTATTATAAAAAAAGAGTAGTTGGACGTCTTTAACCCAAACTTAGGGGAGTTCTCTTTAAAAAGAGTCTTCTTCTAAGCAATGACAATGAATTAACTTTAACCGAACCTAATTCTATTTTAACCTCAAAACATAATTTGTAAATTAATAGAAAACCTTGAATCGGGTTTTCTACTTAAATTCACCACACCACTTGCCAATATCCTAACTATAATTCATCTCAAGTGGAGTCTGTCAGAAAAAAGAAAACAAGTGAAGATTTTTAGGAGGATTTCCAGCCAAATTACAGCCAGACGCCAGCCCCCATTTATTGACTTTCCTTTATTCGTGTTGTCAGTTTATTATAAATTGGGCGTATGTTTGTGTATTGAAACAATGAACTCAGTAATCAAAAACATCAGTTTATCTCTATACCTGTTGATATGGTATCAGAGCAGTGTTTCTGATTCGTGAAACAATCTGTTCATCATCTACCATCGATCTCATCAAACCAGAAAAACCCAAAATCAAAACCCCAAAACAAAACAAAACAAACCTCTTCAGGTTGTCGGAGCCACCACGAATTCCCGCACCAACACTGTCGTTCCGCTACAACCTACATCCCGTTGACAAACCCATCTCCACTCGAACCACCACTACTTCAGCAGCAATCAACAAATCAGTCTGATCAACACAGCCGCTATCAATCAACCCGCACGAACAGAAGAAGAACGTACCTGTCCAGCACCGCCGCCGCTAGCATAGCCGCCGAAGCCGCTGCCGCTCATCTTTCAGTGCACTGAAAAAAGTTGGAGCCCCAGTCCTTGTATCAAGAGCTTGAGGTTGAAGATACAGAAGGTTTGGTTGTGAAGAAAGTTTTCTTGTCTTGTTAAGTAGACAAGAGAAAGTGGTAGGAGCTCTATTTTTTTTTGGGAAGAAGAAAAGTATACGGTTGTTGTTGAGTTTGGTGGGGAACAAAGAAGTGGGTTTTCTTGACTTAAAAAAAAAAGGGGGATTAAGAAAGAAGAAAGTAAAAGGTGTGGTGGGGTGAGGAGCACGTGAAGAAAAAAAGGGATTGGGATTATCACCTTTTTTTTCCTATTTTTTTTGTTGTTTAAGACAACTTAAAAAAAAGGATTTTACAAATGATTAGTCACATGAAGTATGAGTTGTTGAAGGACTATCCATCAACAAGTGGGGAAGCCTATTTAACAACACAGAAAAGCGGTGATCAAGTCAGTTCTTGGATTTTTGATTGTGGAGCCACTGATACGATGACGTACGAGCCATCAGACTTCGTGTCTACAAAGACACCAAACAGAACTCATATCAAGACTGCAAATGGCGAAAGTGCCTCAGTAAAGGGAGGAGGAACTGTCGAAATATCTCCCAATCTGAGATTGTCAAATTGTTTATATGTTCCTTCATTAACACACAAATTATTATCAATAAGTCATGTTACAAAGGAACTCAATTGCACAGTTCTAATGCATCCTCATTTTTGTATCTTACAGGACATCAGAACTGGAAAGATAATTGGGCGTGGCACTGAATGACAGGGCTTATACTATGTGGATGAGGTGACTCAGTCAGGGACTGCGATGCTTGCTCACGGAACAAAGAGTAGAGAAGCATGGCTTTGGCATAGGAGATTAGGGCATCCTTCCGCTGGGTATCTACATCTTTTACTCCCTAAACTTTTTCCGTCAAACAGTACTTTAGATTGTGAAACATGTGCCTTAGCCAAAAGCCATAAAAAACCTTTCAAACCAAGTAACACTAGGGTCAGTGAACCTTTTTCACTAATACATTCCGATGTTTGGGGTCCAGCTGAAACGAATGGAGGTCAAAATCTTCGTTTCTTCCTATTATTTGTTGATGACTGTACCCGGATGACATGGGTATATTTTTTAAAACACAAATCTGAAGTCTTTGACAAATTTAGACTGTTTTACACCATGGTCCAAACTCAATTCAAAACCAACATTCAGATTTTACGATCTGATAATGGAGGGGAGTATGTTAATACCTCAATGAAACAATTTATTCAAGAGAAGGGAATGATTCACCAAACCACTTGCCCAAAACACCCAGAACAGAATGGTGTAGTTGAGCGAAAAAATGGCATTTTGGTAGAAATGGCTCGAGCCCTTATGCTTGAATCCAAAGTCCCTAAATCCTTTTGGCCCGAAGCTATAAACACAGCTGTGTATCTTCTTAATCGTTTACCAACCAAAGCCCTTGACCTAAAAACTCCCCTAGATACCTTATCCACATTCACCAAACTACCCCCACCTCTTACATTACCACCTCGTGTCTTTGGGTGTACCGTTTTTCCCCATATACCCAAAACCGAACGATCCAAACTTGATCCATGTGCCGAAAAATGTGTTTTTGTTGGTTATGGGGTGAATCAGAAAGGATATCGATGTTATAACCCATCACGACATCGTGTGATTACCACTGTCCACTGCGATTTTCTTGAAACAGAATATTACTATCAGTCCCATCTCAGTGGTCAGGGGGAGATAGAACATGAAGACTCACTGAGCTGGTTGAAGTGGATACCATCTGCAAGCGAAGATGAGTCATCACATACATCCACACATACTAAGCCTGTCGAAAGTCTCACCCAAGAATCATCCAGACTGGTGTTCGAGGTAAGTGACTCTCCAAACCTTGAAAATGTGCCTGAATCTGATCCAGATACCACTAACAATCAGGAAAGTCCCGAGATAATGGAACAGGTGGAAATTGCTGAGCAAAACAACGCAGTCCAAGAAGAAGTCGAATCTAATGAACAGCATGATGAAGGCTCTGGAACAACACCGGGAACATATGTTTTACCTCCTAGAGCCAATAGAGGGGTGCCTCCTAAACGGTACTCCCCAGAAAGGGAAACCAGAAATTCAAGGTACCCTACAGCCAATATGGTTGACGGGAACTTATCTAGCAGTGCGAAAGCGTTTGTTACCTCACTATACTCCGAACAAATACCGACTTCCGTAAAGGAAGCCCAGGGTAAGAAGAACTGGAAGGAAGCAATGGAAACGGAGATGCGTGCTCTTATGAAAAACAACACGTGGGAGAAGTGTGTTCTTCCTAAAGGAAAGAAAACTGTTGGATGTCGGTGGGTGTATTCAATCAAATACAAACCAGATGGTTCCATTGGAAGATACAAAGCTCGGCTCGTAGCCAAGGGTTACACTCAGACGTATGGGATCGATTACTCTGAGACATTCTCTCCAGTTGCAAAAATGGACACCATCAGAGTCCTCTTCTCTGTGGCAGCCAATAAGGAGTGGCCTCTCCACCAGTTTGACGTTACAAACGCATTTCTCCATGGAGACCTAACGGAAGAGGTCTACATGGAAGCACCTCCAGGTTTTTCAGGGAGTTTTAAAGAAAATGAAGTATGTCGGTTGAAAAAGTCATTATACGGGCTAAAACAATCTCCTCGGGCATGGTTTGGAAAGTTCACTTTGGCCATGAAAGAATACGGATATCACCAAAGTAATGCTGATCATACTCTGTTCCTCAAGAGAAGAAATGGCCTTGTAACTTGCTTGATCATATATGTAGACGACATGATTATTACCGGAAATGATGTAGAAGAAATAGCACAGCTGAAAGAGAATCTGTTTTCAAAATTTGAAATGAAAGATCTAGGGAATCTCAAGTATTTCCTCGGGATTGAAGTCCTCAGGTCTAAACGGGGGATCTTCATATGTCAAAGAAAGTATGTCCTTGATCTTCTGGCGGAAACCGGGTTGATTGATTGCAAACCCGCAGATACTCCAATGGTGGTGAACCACAACCTTCACATGGAACTTAATGGGGAACTTGCGGACAAAGAAAGGTATCAACGGCTCGTGGGCAAGCTAATTTATCTCTCTCACACTCGTCCTGATATAGCATATGCGGTTGGAGTAGTAAGTCAGTTCATGCACCAACCACAAGTTGCCCACATGGAAGCTGCTCAGAGGATTTTAAGGTATCTCAAGGGGACCGTAGGCCATGGAGTGTTGTTCAAAACAAATGGACATCTGAAGGTTGAGCTTTACACTGATGCAGACTGGGCAGGAGATAAGGGAAATCGAAGGTCAACATCAGGGTACTTCTCCTTGGTTGGTGGAAACCTTGTTACCTGGAGAAGTAAGAAACAGAAGGTGGTTGCTCTATCAAGTGCAGAAGCGGAATTTAGAGGCATAGCTCGAGGTTTAAGCGAAGTTCTTTGGATCAGGAAGCTACTAGAAGACATTGGTTTTTTCCAAAAGGAACCAAGTAAAGTTATGTGTGACAATACGGCTGCAATACAAATCTCAGAAAACCCAGTTCAACATGATCGAACAAAACACGTAGAGGTAGACCGGCATTTCATCAAAGAGAAACTGGAGGAAAGAATCATAGAGCTCCCATATGTATCGTCAAAAGATCAACTCGCAGATATTCTTACAAAGGCCGTCAACGGAAATGCTTTTAGTAGCTGCTTGAGCAAGTTAAGTATTGGTGACCCCACTACTCAACTTGAGGGGGAGTGTCAGAAAAAAGAAAACAAGTGAAGATTTTTAGGAGGATTTCCACCCAAATTACAGCTATTTTACAGCCAGACGCCAGCCCCCATTTATTGACTTTCCTTTATTCGTGTTGTCAGTTTATTATAAATTGGGCGTATGTTTGTGTATTGAAACAATGAACTCAGTAATCAAAAACATCAGTTTATCTCTATACCTGTTGATAGAGTCGAGAGTCCAAAGCAACACTCTCTGTACTCTTGATATTCTCTACTAATTCTATATTACTTGCTTTTATTTCCTGGTTTTAAAATATAAATTAACAAACAAACAAAAGATAATTAATCGACTAGTTGGTGATTTACAGACGAGTAGTAAAAGTCATATCATTTGGGTCCTATACTTGATTCTTACATAAACTTTACTACAAATGATAGGTACATTTTTCTATTGTGTGTGTTTAGACTAAGTAACAATCAGTTCTTATAAATTTAGAACTAGATAAACATGTTTAAAAGTTATTAAGTTAACTCACAAAATCATGCTAGAGTTATTCAATTAAGTAGACCAACACACCAAAAAACACGCACATCAATTAACACATTTAATTCATTATAAAGATCACACTCACTAGGAGGAGGTAACATACTTGTAAAAATAGGTTAGGCTGCACGGTATGGAGGACCATCCTCCACCGGCGACGAACTGCCCTCCACGCCGCCCCCCTCCGTCCTCGTCCTCGGCGTCCTCTGCTCGACGTTGGGGATGGTCCTCCCATTTCACAAGACAAAAATTATTCCCCCTCCCTCTCACACACCCTTATACATACAATATATACATACACATTTTAGGCCTATCCTCCCATTTCCACACCTCCATCCTCTTAGCCCCATCCTACGTGTCGCTTACATGGCGGACCATCCTCCAAGGGAGGACCATCACCATACCCTATAGCCTTATAAGGTAAGGTTGAAAAAATAATAACTTTTTTTAGTAATAATTTCTACCTGTTAATGCTAGGGATAGGGATAGAGTTCACTAGGTCCAAACAAAGTAGATTTTTGAGCCAAGATTCAACTGGAACATAAGACACAAATTATAATTATCATAACAGAATAATTCAAGATAGAAGAACTATCCTAATGAAGTATTAAATAGAGTTTGGGTACCGATGGAGAATCACTTCAAGTTTATCTTCTGTGCCAGATATAAATAAAACAATTCTTTTAATAGCTTCCTGCTCTTTTCTTATTATTTTTCGAACCCTCAAGCCATTTGTGAAGAATCGTTGATATAACAAATAAAGCATTTTTGAATGTGTTTGGGGATTATAATTTGTGACACCATTATCCAATGACTTTTATCATGGCTTATAACGACTTTTTAAAAATCCATCTTTATAATACCTTATATTTTCATATTTTTATTTTTGTATGCTCTCAAATAAATTGCATGATGTACTTTTCCAGCAATTAGATTTCTGAATGGATTTTTCAAAATAACCGAACAAATAGAGATATCAATTTGGGTAACATAGCGACTTCATTTATTTTTGGGTCTTCTTTATTGGTAATCACAGTGTGTGAAACATACCAAATTTCCATCGCGTTCCGCAATGTGTGAGTTAATACCAAATTTTCATCGCATACCCGACGCAACACAAGATTTTAATACTACTAGTTCAGTATAAAGATTAAAAAGAAATTTATATTATCTTTAGACACACTAGTGTAAAAGATATATTTAATATAAGAGTAGACTACCATTTTAGTCCATGAGGTTTGGTCACTTTTCGCACTTTAGTCCAAAACTCAAACATTTTGAATCTGGGTCCATGTGGTTTCAATTTTGTTGCTATTTTGTGTAACGCCCTGAGTCCCCCGACTTTTATCTTTTGGCAAGTTTAGCCCCTATACTATTTGAGACTTAGCTATGTGAGACATTTGTGAAACTTTGTGATACTTGAATCTTGAATCTTGACTCTTGATGCTTGATACTTATGAATCTTGATTCTCGGTGAAACTTGATATTCGATACTTGATTCTTGACTCTTGATACTTATGGAGCGAGACTCTTGATACTTATGGAACAGTCATTCGATCCAGCCATCCCACCGTCTTATCCTCTCTATCAACCTATAAATACCCGCTGTCACATCACTATTCACTGATGTGACAGCCTCCTCCGACCAGACGCACTCTCTCTCGTTCTAAGGCACTTTACTTTCGATTCCACGCGATTCTTGTAAGTTTTCTCCGTAATTCTTGTACAACTTTCATCTTTACACACTTTCTCACTAGAATCTGCATCAAAATCATACTTTTCACCATGGAATAACCCGATTTTGGGCTTCTTGAGGATGACGTCATCAGGGTTGTTGGTACAATCGGCTATGTATGTCACCCCGTCAAGATTTAGTCTAGATTTAAGAGATTTCTACATGTTTTACCACGAATCTTTACAAAATCTAGACATTTTCAGTTGATTACATGTTTTCCTTCACGCTTTCTTAAACTTTTTACTCAAATCGGTGAAATCTGGATCCAAACAGGCTGTAGACTATTCTTTATTCTAGAGTCGGCTTGAAAACGGATCATCACCAGAGAGATGACAGAATTACAGGTCAGACGTGAAACTCCGTCAAGAACAGTTACCCTAATCGAACGGGGTGATTCCCGTCCGATCAGACAGGCTGAACCTTGGTGGGTTTCTGTTGTCTTGACACGTTACCACGTCGTCTCCGTTAAACTCAAATTTAGAAATTCTACGAAAGTCGCAAAGGAACAAGATCACAACAGTCGAATGACCATCCGATCGGACGATCATCCGATCGAACGGTCATCCGACCGAACGACCTGTTCCCCGTAGCCTTCAATACTTGAACTATTTGAATCAGAACTTTGAACTATTAAACTTATACTCGAACAGTCATCCGACCGAACGGCCATCCGCCCAGATGACCATTCGGTCGAGTGGCTTGAACTAATACCACAACGAAAACTTCAAAAGTTTGAAACATTTTGCAAAACACACTAACTGATCGAACAGTCATCCGACCAAATGGTCATCCGACCGGATGACCATCCGTACGGATGACCATCCGATCAGGAGACCAGTCAGACACTTTATTTGACGTTCGCACGATTCGGCATTATGTTCAACGCTTACACTGTTATACTATAATCAGGCTAACTCCAGCGCTCCCTTCGATCCAAATAGTTGGTGTCGATACTTAGCACCCATTGTGAGTATACTCGATCCCCTTTTGTTTTAAACACTTTTGGGATTCAACGTGTATTCTATAAACTTGACACTTGACACTTGACACTTGAAACTATTCGAAGCATACTCTATCCGCTGTGAACATGAAACTTGAAACTTGTGATTCTTGAGACTTTTATGCTATGTGAACGTTTAAATATTATGTGTAGTTCCGCCTTCACAATGGTAGCGCTATAGGGATAATGCACCTCCCCGTTAGTCTTTGGGAAAGGCACTTAACGCATTGGAAACTTGGGCTATCACTTGGACTGCGTAAATTAGCATGGTGAAACTTTTTATGTGTTTACGTGATGGATATGAGTCTTTTAAACTATTATGCTACTATGTATTCAAACTTGTATACTCGCCAACATTACTGTTGATAGTATTTTAATACATGTTGCAGGTTGATAGTAGCCAAGGAAATCCAGAAACTTGCTAGGATGCTGCTTAGAAACACATCTTAGTTAATCTAGAATCTTTTGAACAATATTTGGGATGTTATGTACTATTTTGTGGTTGTGAAACTTCGGTTGATGCTTTTGCTATGAAACTTGATTAATTACTATTGAAACCATAGTGTTATGGAAACTCATGAGCAATCTGAACGCTTAGTGCCGCGCCCCGATGTTTCCGCCATCGGTTGGGGTGTGACAGATTGGCATCAGAGCCATAACTATAGGGAATTAGGAAAAGTACGAATGCTTTGCCTAGTCTATAGTTCTAGGAAACCTGACTCTTATCTGTTGTTTAAGACTTATGCAAGTTCTACCGTACTTGCTTCCTAGCAACGCATTTCCTGTTAAACTTACATGCCTTTCCTAAGGCTGACTCAACATACACTTGGACACTTTGAAATGCTGAACAGCGTTTGTATTTTGCACGAGATTTACCCTCAAGTCATGAGTGACATCCGAACCTTGACGGGAAATTTCCATATCATATCCTTGTAGGTCTTATGTTTTGATGAGTATCGACACTATTAGGGTACGATGTTGTCAAGTTAGAGGTGAAACTCACATCTTGATAACTAGTCCCACTCTTTGATTTTCAGTCTCGCCAAAGTCTCGAAATTCCCAATCAATTAGGGACGTGTAATGACTAAAAGGACAAATATTGTAGGCCAAACATCGATGACGTATTTGTCTAAGTAAGCCAAGACAAGTTGCTCAATTCGAGAAGGGGTTCGACTCACTTTGGTTAGTCGACGTTCCTCTACCCGGAACAATCTTATGTTTTATAAGCCTATCTTTTATGTATCTCGATTTTATATGTGGTTTTAAACTTGATTCTTTGTTCGTTTCGAGACTTTTACACTAATCGCACGTAACTCCACAATCTAAAACAATAATCATAATCTCTCAGGATCGAACTAAATTTATGAAGCTTTAATCATTGTGTAATACTACATGGGAGTCTTGATTAAACTATGGGAAACATGATTGAGCGATATGCTATGAGAAACTACTTGCTTAATCTATGTGTACCCTAATGCATATGAGAGTCATGAAATGTGTTGTTATGAGTGGCAAAATACGATACGTAACATAGCACCGAATGACGAGACGAATGTAACATGATCGAAACATGGTGGATACGCCGCTGGTACTTCCTATATATAAGTGTTTCGACATGTTACCAGACTTTCGTACCACGTGCTATGAGAAATTCGTTGTTTTCCAGACTCGTGGTGAGAATGTTGAACGTCATGCTATGTGAAACTACTTGCTTGATTTATGTGTACGTATCCGGTTAAAGAGCATGAAAATGATAGAGTGTATTGTTATGGTTGGCAAAACACGAAACGTAACATGACACCGAATGACGAGACGGACGTGACATGGTCAAAACATGGTGGATACGCCGCTGGTACTTCCTATATATAAGTGTTTCCAGCATGTTACCGAGCTTTCGTACCACGTGCCATATGAAATTCGGGGTTTTGCAGACTTGTGATGAGAATGCTGAGACTTTTGAGCTATGTGAAGCTTGTTGAACGTTTGTGAAACTAGAGTCTTTATACAACCGTGTGTGAAACTATATACTACGAGACTTTATGATCTAGACTTATACGATCCTTTTCTTGGATCTTTAGATGTCTTCCTGTAAACTATCCGATTCTCTCAAGATATCCAGGGCCAACTCTCAGAAGAAAATGATGTCATTCATGGCCGATCAGATTGGTCGCATCGTGCCAAAGATCGTCTCTGAGATCCAAGGATCAAACACTCCTCCCTCCTCTGTAGATTCTAAATCGGAGAAACCAAAGCTTGTGAGCTTCAACTACAAACACTTCATCAACCCTAAGCCTTTCACGGGCAGCGATGGGGTGACTGCTATGCTGTAGTGGTTCGATAGCATTGATGTTACCTTCCTCAATAGCGAGTGCCCAGAACACTTAAAGACTAGGAGTGCAACTGGCATGTTTCAAGGCAGAGCTCTAGAGTGGTGGTCCAACGAGAGAAACATCCGCTCTAACGAAGAAGCCTATGCTCTTCCATGGCCTGAGGTGCGAGAATTGATGATGCTCGAATTCTGCCATCCCCATGAACTGCTAAAGCTTGAGGAAGAGTTCTGGCAACGCAAGCAGGTTGGAGATGACAACTTGGCTTACACTACTCGTTTTATACAACTTAGCTTAATCGTGCCTCACTTGGTTTCTACTCCGAAGCGCATGATAGCCAAGTACATTAATGGGTTACCTCCTGCCATGCGAGACTCGATTGATGCAGCTTGCTTCGAGACTATTGAAGAAGTTTATCGTCTGGCAGCAAGTTTGAACAACAATCGTGTACGTGATAAATAGTTTGGAAATTCCACTCCATCGAAACCTACTCATCAAATCACTCAGCAGCCAAGTGGCAACAAGAACTGGAAAAGAAAGTCTCAAGGTTCTGGTTGCAATGCAATTGTCCCTGCTACGAATGCAAACCCTACGGGCAATGCCGTTGTGCCTGCTACTGCTAATCCTCCTGCTCCGGAGAACAACAAGAAGCCATACACTGGGATGCATCCCAAGTGTGCGACTTGTAACTATCACCATCCTGCAACCTCCGCTTGCCATCTGTGTACCAACTGCAATCGCTATGGTCACACAACTCCCTACTGCCGTCAAGCCTATCAGGTCCAGCAAGCACTGCCAGTTCAACCAGCTCAGCTAGCTCTCCCAGCTCCCCCGTAGAATGTGACAACCGGTAGTTTATGCCCTTAATTACGTGATTAACAAGCGATTAATGCGACAATAAATAGTGTTTACAGCACAAATTAACTTAATTAGGCCTTGTGGAATGCCTAGGAACGTTTATCCAACTTTACAGTACGCGCATGAAGATTCGCATGGAATCTGCGGAATATTAAACGGCAACGATGCGTTTTACGCGGTTTTTATCGTAAATAACAAACGAACGCGATGACAATGACTACCGGTATTATTCTACATATTTTCAAAACTAAAATTTTATATTATGACGTTCCGACAATTTCGGGTTTTGATAACGAGTCTCGTAGGAATTACGGGCGGCTTAAACACGGGGATTGAGCTTGTGGGCCCTGGGCCCAAGCCCAAAACCCACAAGCCTAAACTTGCACATAATATACTAAATCTATACAAAATCTATACTAAATCTTACCAAAATCTATACAAAATCTCTACAAAAGATTTTGTCTCAAAGATTTGGAACACAAGATCTCTACAAATCTCAACCTCTCTATAAAAACCCAAACCAAACCACACTCATCTCTCAAAACTCCTCCTCCCTCTCTCGTTTTCATCTGCACACAAAAGAAAGGACATAACACCTTTCTTCTTCAATTACACCTCACATACCTTGCAACCACACCCAACCCTCACCTCCACTCTCCCTCTCGACCTGCTGGAGCCGACAACCGGAGCCAGAACCGGCGGCCGGCGAGCTCTTCGGTCAATCTGGATCCTCGGTGGAACACCCCCTTGTTGTAGATGTTAAACGGCCGACCACCACAGTTTGGTGGTGGCGTACGGCGGCGGCAGCGAGAGAGACGGAGAGAGATTAGAGAGAGGAAACCGAGAGGAGAGAGAGAAAGGATGGCGGAGAGGGAACGGCACCGCCGCTCACGGCGGCGGCAGTGGCGGCGGTGTTTCGGTTCGTCGATTTTCACAGTAAGACACTCCCCTGTCCGATTCATTTTTATTATTTTTGTTTTTGGTCCGATGAATGATGATGAAATGTTGTTGTTTGTTATGTCGATGACGGAGTCGAGGAGGCCGACGGTGGCAGCCAGCGGCAACACCTGAGATGGCGGCTGTACTTGCCTTAGATTCGGGCAGTGTTCGGTTCGAGAGTTAGGTTTTGGCCTCGGGTTTTCAGCTTGGTTCAGGTTTAGACATCATCTCAGGTTCAGCGGACTAGTGTTCAGGTTTTGTTATGGTTCGGGTCAACGGTCAAGATTGGTCAAGCTGGTCAACGGCTCAGGTCAAAGGGGCAGACGTGGTTTCGGTTCGGTCAACGGGTTCGAGCAAGGCAGTCAACGAGACTAGACGGTTCGGTTCAGTTGACTCGGTCGAACCGAGTCAACTCAGTCAAGGTCAGCCGGTCAACTCAGTTGACTCAGTCAACTCAGCGAGTTGACTCGGTCAGCTCAGCTTTTCGACACGAAGATTCGGTAAAAGATTTAGAACGAATATTATTTACGATAATTATTCCTTATTTTATCACGTGATAACGAGCTCGAACCGATTGATTATAATTTACATTTGATATATTTGACAAAATTACAAATAGTTTGATTGAATCTTGATTGGAATTTTGAAAACATAACGACAACTTGTGTTGTCGGGGGCGTCCAAAAACAGATGAAACTCTGCCCGTTTTTTTCAAGAAAATATGTAAAAAATAACGCGTTTTATTATAAAATAAACTATCGGATTCAAATGATCTTTTAGAAAACACACACAAACATATAATTACATTCGACGACGCTTTACAATTTACGGAAACGGCGATTCGGAAAGTATTCACAACAATAAATATGGATATTATATTTGATTTAAACTTCAAAAATTCGACGAATTCTTTTATAAAAGTAAATGTAGTTTACTTTATACGTCAAACAACACGACGATTCTTTTATCAAAATAAATATAGTATATATATTTATTTTAATTATCAAACAACACAAATCCTTTTACAAAAATAAATATAGATTATATATTTATTTCAAACATTAAACGACTCGTATACTTTTATAAAATAAATATAGATACATATTTATTTCAATGTCAGCAACTCGAAAGCCTTATAAACTAAACATGACGTTTATATTTCATTTCAAACGTCAAAAGCTCGACGATTCTTTTATAAATAAATATAACTTTATATATTTATTTTAAACGCCTAAACGGCGTACTATATATCAACGTACGACTTCTCGAAACGAGCTAACAAGTATAACTTCTTCGCTTCTTTTAAGTTAACAACGTACCGTCCAATCGTTCGGTCAACGATTCGGTAGAGCTCGGTGACACGTAGTTTAGTTACCGCTTTTGTTTAGAAACTTATAAGATATTCTGTGTTAGGAATATTGTAGAATGCACGCTAGCGAGTTTCGTCTTGGAAACGACATCACGAAGTCGTAATTAGCTAGCCTTGCACAAGGCAATTCAGGTGAGTTCATAACCCCACCTTTTTACGGTTTTACATTTTTTTTTCTAAATGTTTTCGGGGTGGAAAGACATGCACTTTTTGCAAAGCATACAAGGTTTTCAATAAACAAGAATTACATATTTCTAAACCATTTTACAAGCAAGTTTTAACTGACACAAATGGTTTACGAAAAGCTTATGTTTTATACCGGTTTTTCAAACAAGCGTATTTTTCGAAATGTACATACACACGAATTCTAGTTTTCTAAACTACGGGAAAATACAAGTACAAAGAGGTACATTAAACTAAGGAATGACACAATAGATCATGTCACGAATAGGGTAACATAAGCACCATTAATCAACAATATACCTAGACCGCGGAACAAAATGTTAGATCTAATGGGTTTCAGGCAGCCACACTCTTGGTCACTCTAGTACCAAGCAGTGCTTTTGTGTCTCTAGTCGTGAATCGACAGTCGTGGATTCGATAGCTAAAAATGTCTATGGTTTGGATGCTTCCTATGTCGTTACATATGTTAGTGGCCTCGCGAACCATTAGCGATCTCGTATTCCTTACATATACAGAACTCAGTTTCAATATGTCTTTACAAATTACATACCATGTTTTATATAAATTCGAAGCATAGGATTATGCATGCATGAAGTCAATGTTGGGGTGGACATTGACGGTTATACAAGTTTTACAAACACAAGAGTTTACAAAAGCAAGGTTTTTGCGAATATAATGCGTTACAAATACAGAGTTTCCATATAACATGACAAGAAAATGATTTTAAATTCGTTTTCTCAACAACATTTCAAAAACCAGTTATTCAAAAAGATTTATTTTAAATCTTTTCCAAAACAAACTATGAACTCGCTCAACTTTATGTTGACTTTTTACATGTTTCTTTCTCAGGTTACTTTTCAGAAACTATGGCACGGTGGGAATAGGAGAACCATTGGAGACTCTAGTACTTAGTGGGCGTTCTTTTTCTAGAAGTCTTAGCTTATTTACTTCCGCTGTGCAATGAAGATACCAGTCCAGTCACGCCATGCTCTGATATTTCGGGGTGTGACATAGAACCCCAGACCAGCAAATGTTCATGCATGCTACAAGTGTGGAGACACTACCCATCTCCGTAACCAGTGTCCCCAGCTGAATCAGGAACAACAGCCAGCCGCTCGAGGACGAGCGTTCAATATCAATGCAAACCAGGCTCGTAACGACAATGACGTCGTGAATGGTACGTTTCTCGTCAATAATCTCTATGCTTCGATACTATTTGATATTGGTGCCGATAGAAGCTTTGTGTCCGTAGAATTTGAATCTATGTTAAACTATGCACGCTCCAAACTACCTAAGTCATTCTCGGTTGAGATTGCCGATGGTAAGTCTATACTAGTTGATTCTATTCTCGGTGGTTGTTCCTTGACTCTTAACGACCACGTCTTTACAATTGAGCTCATACCCATGCAATTGGGTAGTTTTGATATCATAATCGGCATGGATTGGCTGCGAAAGAACCATGCTGAGATCGCTTGTCACAAGAAGTACGTTCGTCTGCCTCTTCCTTCTGGTGAAACTTTACACGTTTATGGAGACCGACCTTCTAGAGGACTGAAGCTGATGTCATGCACTCAGGCGAATAGATGCTTAAGTAAACCGTACCTTGCCTTCTTGGCCCATATAGTGGAATAAAAGGGTAAGGGAAAGAGCATAAGTGATGTTCCAGTAGTGTGTGACTTCCCTGACGTTTTTCCTGAAGATCTTCCCGGTCTTCCTCCTCCTCGATCTGTTGATTTTCGTATTGACCTCATACCTGGTTTGACTCCTGTCGCCAAGGCTCCTTATCGACTTGCACCCTCTGAGATGCAAGAATTATCTAGTCAACTGCAAGAACTACTCGACAAGTACCTCTCCGTGGGGTGCTCCTGTATTATTCGTCAAGAAGAAAGATGGTTCGTTTCGTATGTGTATCGACTACCGTGAACTTAATAAACTCACCGTTAAGAATCGTGATCCTCTTCCCCGTATCGATGATCTATTTGACCAACTACAACGCGCGTCCTGTTTCTCAAAAATCGACTTTCGATCTGGTTATCATCAGCTCCGTGTTCTCGAAGAAGATATCCCCAAAACCGCATTTCGCACTTGTTATGGGCACTACGAGTTCATGGTCATGCCTTTTGGTCTGACCAACGCACCCGTCGTGTTCATGGATTTTATGAATCACGTTTGTAAACCCTATTTGGATCGTTTTGTGATAGTCTTTATTGATGATATACTTATTTATTCGAAAACCTGAGCTGATCATGAACGACATTTACGCCTCATGTTAGAACTATTACGTGGTGAACGCTTATACGCTATGTTTTCTAAGTGTGAGTTTTGGATCGACGAAGTACAATTTCTCGGGCACGTTGTTAGTAAACAAGGAATTCATGTTGACCCTACAAAAATCGAAGCTGTAAAGAACTGGAGTACGCCTAAATCTGTATCTGAAATTCGTTCCTTCTTGGGATTGGCGGGTTATTACCATCGATTCATCTCGGACTTTTCAAAGATTGCCGTCCCTCTCACTTCGTTGACTCAGAAAGAGAAACATTTTGCTTGGGGTCCCGAACAAGAGCATCCCTTCAAACTCTTAAGAATCTACTTTGTATTGCTCCTGTTCTCGCTCTCCCTAATGGGAATGACGATTTTATGGTATATTGTGATGCCTCGAACCGTGGCTTGGGCTGTGTGCTCATGCAGCAGGACAAGGTCATCGCTTATGCCTCCCGCCAACTCAAAATACATGAGGAAAACTATACTACCCACGACCTTGAGCTTGGCGCAGTTGTTTTTGCGTTAAAGATCTGGTGACACTACCTATATGGTACCAAGTGTGTAGTTTTCACTGACCATAAGAGCCTGCAGCACATCATTAACCAAAAGGAACTGAATATGCGTCAGCGACAATGGGTGGAATTGCTTAACGACTACGACTGGGAGATTCGCTATCATCCTGGCAAGGCGAATGTCGTGGCCGACGCTCTTAGTCGTAAGACTCATGTTAGTAGCATTCTCTGTTCTCATATCACTAGTAGTCTTCATGCTTGTATCCGTGAAGCCCAATACTCGTCAGCAAACGAAGGAAGCCTAGAAGTGGAAATCCGAGGCGCTACGATTGATCAACTTGAAACAAAGTCTGATGGACTTCAATACTACCTCAATCGCATCTGGGTGCCGGATCGCGATAATCTTCGTGAGCTCATTATGAATGAGGCTCACAAATCTCGATACTCTATTCATCCAGGTGCTGTTAAGATGTACCATGACTTGCGTATGACTTATTGGTGGCCTGGCATGAAGAGAGATATCGCTGCCTACGTTTCGAAGTGCCTTACTTATTCAAAGGTGAAAGCTGAACATCAACTTCCTTCAGGTCTTCTTGAACAACCAGAAATCCCTGTTTGGAAATGGGATAGTATCGCTATGGACTTTATAACTAAACTACCCTGTACACTTGTTGGTCATGATAGTATATGGGTTATCATTGACCGTTTGACCAAATCAGCCCACTTTCTTCAAATTCGTGAAGATTTCAAAGTGGAGAAACTTGCTAGAATCTACACCGATGAAATCATATGTCGTCATGGTATACCCATTGACATTATCTCCGACCGTGATGGTCGATTCACTTCACGCTTTTGGCAAACTTTCCAGTCCGCTATGGGTTCCATTTTGAATCTTAGTACAGCTTTTCATCCTCAAACGGATGGACAAACTGAACGCACTATACAAACCCTAGAGGATATGCTCCATTCTTGTGTCATCGACTTTGGTGGTAATTAGGATGTACATTTACCATTGATTTAGTTCTCGTACAACAAAAGCTATCATTCTAGTATTCAGATGGCTCCTTTCGAAGCTTTATATGGTCGCAAGTGCCGATCTCCTCTCAGTTGGCATGAGATTGGGGACAAGCAACTTACTGGCCCTGAGATCATTCAAGAGACGATGGGTAAAATTCTTCAGATCCGCGATTACTTGATCAAGGCTAGGAGCAGACAAAAGAGCTATGCTGATAAAAGGCGTAAGCCTCTGGAATTTGACGTTGGAGATCGAGTGCTGCTCAAGGTATCCCTTGGAGGGGAGTGGTTCACTTTGGTAAGAAGGGAAAGCTCGCTCCTTGCTATGTGGGCCCTTTCACGATACTCGAAAGGATTAGCAAGGTGGCGTACCGACTCGATCTGCCACAGGAAATTAGCAATGTACATCCGGTATTCCACGTATCTAACCTCAGGAAATGTTTAGCCGATGAGGAACTGCAGATTCCCATCGAAGAATTGAAAGTAAACGAAACTTTACATTTTGTGGAGAAACCGGTTGAAATCATGGATCGAGGTATCAAGCGATTGAGGCGCAGCAGGATTTCCATAGTTAAGGTTCGATGGGAAGGAAAGCGTGGCGCTGAATTCACTTGGGAACTCGAGAGTGAGATGAAGATCAAGTATCCACAGCTCTTCGAACAGTCTTCCTCTTAGATTTTCAGGGACGAAATCTCCTAAAGGAGGGGAGACTGTAACACCCTGCGTCCCTCGACTTTTATCTTTTGGCAAATTTAGCCCCTATACGATTTGAGACTTAGCTATGTGAGACATTTGTGAAACTTTGTGATACTTGAATCTTGAATCTTGACTCTTGATGCTTGATACTTATGAATCTTGATTCTCGGTGAAACTTGATATTCGATACTTGATACTTGATACTAGATACTTGATTCTTGACTCTTGATACTTATGGAGCGAGACTCTTGATACTTATGGAACAGGAAACTTTGAGACTTGTTAAATAAGAAACTTGAAACTTGACACTTACTAGCAAGCTTATGTAGACTTGAAACATGGAAATTTTTGTGTTAGACAAACAATCTTATCATGTGATGATATCACACAATAATACGCAACGCAACGCTTAGTCTAGCTCGCAAAATGAACCGAGCTCAGAAATCTAGCGAAAGAGGATTGGCTGTCCGGATGGACATCCGATCGAATAACCATCCGACCGGATGACCATCCGATCGAACAGTCATTCGATCCAGCCATCCCACCGTCTTATCCTCTCTGTCACCTATAAATACCCGCTGTCACATCACTATTCACTGATGTGATAGCCTCCTCCGACCAGACACACTCTCTCTCGTTCTAAGGCACTTTCCCTTCGATTCCTAGCGATTCATGTAAGTTTTCTCTGTAATTCTTGCACAACTTTCATCTTTACACACTTTCTCACTAGAATCTGCATCAAAATCATACTTTTCACCATGGAATAACCCGATTTTGGGCTTCTTGAGGATGACGTCATGCTGTTGGTACAATCGGCTATGTGATGTCACCCCGTCAAGATTTAGTCCAGATCTAAGATATTTCTACATGTTTTACCACAAGTCTTTACAATATCTAGACATTTTCAGTTGATTACATGTTTTCCTTCAAGCTTTCTTAAACTTTTTACTCAAATCGGTGAAAACTGGATCCAAACAGGCTGTAGACTGTTCTTTAGTCTGGAGTCGGCTTGAAAACGGATTATCACCAGAGAGATGACCGAATTACGAGTCAGACATGAAACTCCGTCAAGAACAGTTACCCTAATCGAACGGGGTGATTCCCGTCCGATCAGACAGGCTGAACCTTGGTGGGTTTCCGTTGTCTTGACACATACCACGCCGTCTCCGTTAAACTCAAACTTAGAAATTCTACGAAAGTTGCAAAGGAACAAGATCACAACAGTCGAATGACCATCCGATCGGACGATCATCCGATCGAACGGTCATCCGACCGAACGACCTGTTCCCCGTAGCCTTCAATACTTGAACTATTTGAATCAGAACTTTGAACTATTAAACTTACACTCGAACAGTCATCCGACCGAACGGCCATCCACCCGGATGACCATCCGGTCGAGTGGCTTGAACTTATACCATAACGAAAACTTCAAAAGTTTGAAACATTTTGCAAAACACACTAACTGATCGAACAGTCGTCCGACCGAATGGTCATCCGAATGGATGAACATCCGATCAGGAGACCAGTCAGACACATTTATTCGACGTTCGCATGATTCAACATTCTATTCAACGCTTAAACTGTTATACTATAATCAGGCTAACTCAAGCGCTCCCTTCGATCCAAATAGTTGGTGTCGATACTTAGCACCCACTGTGAGTATACTCGATCCCCTTTTGTTTTAAAAACTTTTGGGATTCAACATGTATTCTATAAACTTGACACTTGAAACTATTCGAAGCATACTCTATCCGTTGTGAACATGAAACTTGAAACTTGTGATTCTTGAGACTTTTATGCTATGTGAACGTTTAATCCTTGTGTGTAGTTCTGCCTTAACAATGGTAGCGCTATAGGGGTAATGCACCTCCCCGTTAGTCTTTGGGGTATTGTTAGGAGGAGACATTTAACCTCCCGTTAGTCTTTGGGAAAGGCACTTAATGCATTGGAAACTTGGGCTATCCTTAGACTGCGTAAACTTGCATGGTGAAACTTTTTATGTGTTTACGTGATGGATATGAGTCTTTTAAACTATTACGCTACTATGTATTCAAACTTGTATACTCGCCAACATTATTGTTGATATTATTTTAATACATGTTGCAGGTTGATAGTAGCCGAGGAAATCCAGAAACTTGCTAGGATGCTGCTTAGAAACACATCTTAGTTAATCTAGAATCTTTTGAACAATATTTGGGATGTTATGTACTATTTTGTGGTTGTGAAACTTCGGTTGATGCTTTTGCTATGAAACTTGATTAATGACTATTGAAACCATAGTGTTATGGAAACTCATGAGGAATCTGAACACTTAGTGCCGCGCCCCGATGTTTCCGCCATCGGTTGGGGCGTGACATTTTGGTCCAAAAGTGAAATCAGCTCATATTTTTCTGATAAAATCATTGTATTTTGTTCTTTTCCTATGGGGAAAATGGTCATTATAAATTTATTATAACACATTATTAATTAAAATAATAAAATTAAATAATCATTTACCTTATAAAAGTACTCCCTATAAACTTGCCATTTCCACACGCCCCTTCCCCAATATTCTCCCTTTTAATATATTCAAACCGCCATTGATTCTCCGATCATCCTTCAATAACTCGTCTATGCTTCTGTAATCCAATCGGAATCAATCACCATGCATATCCCCGTTTCTCACTCTTCAATTCTTCTCCGGCGAGCTTCTAGGTCTACAACCTGACACCTCCACTCATCATTTTTCGCAAAATCTCCTCTGCCGCAGTCATCTCCGTCACCATCACCGTCGTCAGTCACATCGCTGTTCCGCTCTCACACCGCCGCATCGGCCGCTTTCCGCTCCGTTCGCTCGCGGTGGAGCCACGACGTTGATTGGAGGTCTCCGGCTTCGTTGAGTTCTCAGATCTGGACTGCTGCTTCTCATGTTTTGGATCAGTTTCATCGCAATCTCTCTATGGTCGGTAATCATTTCGTTTGATCTATCATTTTGATTATGTCTCTGTTGCTTTTGATTCGAAGATTTGTTGTTGTTTTGTGGAATTCTGTAGTGTGTGTGATAGTAATTGGTGTGGTGATGTTTGAGGTTGTATTTACTATTTAGTTATGTAGTTGTGCATTTTTAACAATCACTTATGATTGTTATCTAGTAGCTTACTCTTTAAGCAAGGGTCAGGATTGTGATGTATGAAGTCAATAATGGTTTAGATATGCAAGTGCTACTGTAAGTATTTCCTTATCAGTTCAAAGGATAAGTATGTGCTTATAAGTCAAAGAGATTAAATAATTTTATTATTTTAATTAATAATGTGTTATATCAAAATTATAATGACCATTTTGCCTCTGAGGAAAAAGACAAAATACCAGGATTTTATTAGACAAATATGAGTTGATTTCACTTTTGGACAAAAATAGCAACAAAATTGAAACCACAGGGACCCAGATTCAAAAGATTTAAGTTTTGGACTAAAGTGGCAAAAGTGATCGAATCTCAGGGAACAAAATTGCAGTTTACTCTTAATATAATGCAATGGACGTTAAACATAGAATCTCAATTTTCTAAATTATATTATATTTAGAGAAAAGTGCCCGGATAGTCCCTATGGTTTGCCTATTTTTCACCTTTAGTCTCTAGCTTTCTAAAATTACACCTATAGTCCCCAACTTTTTCAATTTTGTTCCCGGATAGTCCCTGACGCGTAACTGGGTTAGTTTTTGGTGTTAGGTGCGTGTGAAATGGCAAAAATACCCTTACTATCAAATTAATAGCTAAAAAGTTAAAAGAAATATAATTAATATTTTACAATTTATGTGGGACCTACCACCCACTTCATCTTCCCCACCCCACTCCACACCACCACCCCCCCCCCCCACTTCACCGTAACCACCACTACCACAACCACCACCGCCGCCGTCATCACCGCTGCCTCAACCACATTCACCGGAATTCCTCCTCCATCAATCCCCTGCATCAATTTCTGTTTTTTGCGGTGGTTCTAAGCACATGTCATCCCCGAATTTCTGATCTCACAGTTGAAGACACAGGCTTCAGTGTCTTCAATATACTTACTGTCAATGTGGTACACCTCAACTAATATATCTAACCATTTCACAATTTATTGGACACTTTCAAATTTCTGCACTCGAGCTTGATTCCTTGCTCTTTAAAGGTCGAGCTCCTTCCATGTTCTCAACAGATGGTTTCCATTCTTTGGAAAAAAGCACAACTATCTATGCACATTATTTTCAGCTCACATGCTTCTATTATTATTAGTCTTCTTCAAAAGTTCCACAATGTCAAAGATCTTTCATTGAGCATGAGCATGGAAATCATTCATGTATTTGTTCTTCACTAATTCTTTAATTTAAATGCGATTACTGCAAAATAGTGAAGATAGCGATTATTGAGATTATATGAGATATATTACCATAAATTGATGCAGGGGATTGATGGAGGAGGAATTCCGGTGAGTGTGGTTGAGGCAGCGGTGATGATGGCGGTGGTGGTGGTTGTTGGAACGGTGGTTACGGTGCAAGGGGGTGTTAGATGGTGGTGTGGAATGGGGAAGATGAAGTGGGTGAGGTGGGTGGTGGGTCCCACATAAATTGTAAAATATTAATTATATTTCTTTTAACTTTGAGTAAACTGCCATTTTGGTCCCTGAGGTTTGGGCAGTTTTGCCACTTTAGTCCAAATCTCAAAGTTTTTACATCTGGATCCCTGTGGTTTCATTTTTACTGCCATTTTGGTCCAAAAATGAAATATGGTTAGATTTCTAAAAAAAACCCTGGTTTTTTGTTCTTTTCCTCAGGGACAAAATGATCATTTTAAATACCCCTCTATCTCTCTCTTGAGCAACACCACTGTCACCTTCTCTCTCTTCAATCAACCTCCACCACTACCTTCGTATCCCAGCCAACCTCCACCTCCTCCCTTAGCGGCGATGGGTGGTGGTTTCTATCCGGATGGTGATGATGACGGCAGAACCAGATCCACCACTGGCCGTGGGTGGTGGTTTCTAAAAAATTGGAGGTCGTAGATCCAGAACCCGACCGGATCCCCCCCCCCCCCCGGCCACTGTTGGAACTCCGACGAACCCTCCCTCTCTCTCTTCAATCGACATCAGAATGATGTTAATGTTTGCTGATTTGGGGGACGATGTTCATCAACGCCGCCACACTTCATTCGTCGGAATCCTAGCCGTATACGTCACGTCATCAACACCGCCGCACATTGATGTTGTTGCAGGTTCGATTCACGGTGATGTTTGCTGATTTGGGGTTCGATTCGACATCACTCTTTTAAAGAAATTGTTGCAGGTTAGATTCTCACACACACACATAAAGATGTAATGTTTGCTGATTTTGGGGATAATGGTATATACCAATCTGTTACATAAAGCTAGGGTTTAAAATGCAGGTGGAAGTGAATGTGATCTGGGACTATTTCATGTCAATCTGTGATTTGGGAATTGAATGTGGTTTTGAGGGTTCGGATCAGGATGGTGGTTCGGAGATGTATGTGCAGAAGTGGTGTTTATGAGGCGGAGTACGGTGGTCGGAGTTGAATCTATGGTGACAGAACCCTATTAACATCGCATGTGGTTCCTCTACTTATTCTGTTTATTGAATCGGAGAATCCTTCGAAAGGGATTATTTAGAGAAGATGATGTTTTAGGGAAATGATAAGGGATTATTTATTTTAATTAATAATTTGTTATAATAACTCAAAAAAAAAAACAATTTACCCCTGAGGAAAAGGACAAAAAACCAGGTTTTTTTAGGAAATCTGAGTTGATTTTATTTTTGGACTAAAATGGCAACAAAACTGAAACCACAGGGACCCAATTGCAAAAAGTTTGAGATTTGGACTAAAGTGGCAAAAGTGACCAAACCTCAGGGACCAAAATGGCAGTTTACTCTTTGTTGGATCTGAGTTTGTTTCTGATTATATTTTGTGTTTGTAATTAAAATGAAGATGGATGAGTTTGCAGCGGAATTATGATGAAAACAAACTTTGCATACAATCAAACGAGAGTAATACTTTGATCAAACATCTTTTCACAATGAATCGGAAGATTGAATTTATTTCAATAACGATTACAATGATTGATGAATGAATGCAAACTCCCCCTCAGCCAGAGCTCAGTTGTTTGTTCGTGCAAAGAAGACGATGATGCAAAAGAGCTAATAGAACAGTACAAAGTACTGAACTATTTATAGTCACTTGCAAACCACTGAGCATCTTAGCTGACGTCACCATGAAAGTGACATCTAACCTCCTAACAAACTCTAACCTCTGATCTATACAGACACTGCTATGTTAACTACTGCTATTACATTACATTAGAAAACAGACTATAGATCAGCTGCTGCAACCTTCCACTGCTGTGAACCCAGCAGTACTTGTCCGGATCAGCAGTGCTTGACTCAAGGCAGTAGATTGAATCAGCAGGGCTTTAGTCTTTCATCAGGTCTTTACTTGAGCAGCAGTTGTAGGTCAGTAGTTTGCACAATCAGCAGATAGGAGATCAGCAGGCGTTGAAATCACCTTCAAGGGGAGAGACTTGTATGTAATCATCTGCTTATTCTGGATCCACTGCTCTGATCCAGTTTTGGCTTTAATTATCTGTTCCTCTGATAGGGTTCGATCCCAACAATCTCCCCCTGGAACAGATAATGCCAAAACTCTTCATTATTGTGGAATTCTTTATTGCCTCATCAACAGTTCCCTTATCTGACCTTTAAATTGTAGTTCAAAGTCTAGGGCATCTGTGTCTTCATCAACCCTGCTAAGTGGAAGATCAAGGAGATCCTGCAAATCTTCATGACTCAGGCCAAGAGCTTGTTCCCTTGATATTTTCTCCACTTCTCCACCAGACCTGAGCAAAGTCAATACGCAGGTCTGTTTGTCAGTTTCCCACTTTTGTATTTTTGAGCCTGGTGGGTTTCTTAGGAGATGTTTATTTGCAGAAGTATTTGGTGAGGCTGGCCTATTCATAACTGGCTGAGCAGTACTTGCAGTTTGATCCAAACCAAGAGTTTCTATGATCATTTTCTTTATGCCTTCTTTTACAAGGTCATCTCCTTTTATCATCTCTTGGATGGTTTCACCTCCCAACTGTTGAGTGTCCTTCTTTTATAGATGGCAGCACCAGTTGGAGCAGTGGCTCTCCTGATTTGCAGCTTTGATGGTCTTTTTGAAACCTCTGCTTCAGGATAGTCAGGCTTTTGAGGAACTCTTGGATCTTTCTTTCTTAATTCCTCCAACCTTTTGTAGGTGATCCTGACCACATCTTCTTTCCATCTAGCAACTTGTCTTTTGTTTCCATATTCAGCAGCAACCAGTTCTTCTTTCATTCTTTTCAGTTCTACCTGTTTATCAGGTACATTCTTTCTAAACTTTGCCCAGTCAGGAGGAATGTGAGTGACTTTCCTTTTTATCATGTCTTGAATTCTTGCTGCTTCATTTTCAAGCTCAGGAACAGTCCACTCTTTGTACATGTATCTCTCTCCTTTGTACTTCTTGTGAGCCATGATGCTTTCAATGTAGTCTTTCTTCAAAGTTTCAGCTGCTCTTTCTGAAATTTGTTGACTGACATTTTTTGCAAATTGTTCTAGGGATCTGACCTGTGTGAACAGATATTGATAATTTCTTGAAATTTCTTTGTCAGATTTCCCTTGTGTATTTCTTTTTGAGATATCCTCTGCTTACTTGACCTTGATTTTCAAATATTCATCAACATTTTTAGGCCAGGGATATCCTTTTATTGATGGCAAACTCCTTTTGGCAGGGTCATCCTCATAGTAAAAAGATTTTATTTCTTCTCTAACAGCTGCTAGTTCAAGTGGAAATTGAACACCTGCAGGAGGTAAGGGCTTGTGCATTCGAACTGAAGAGAGAGGAACTGGTTTTGGTATTGTGACAAGAGCCAAAGATTTTGAAGATGTTTGTGGTGGTGAAGTGTCATCATCTTTGAGAATTAGCCTTCTCCTCTTTATTTGAGGAGAGGCTGATGATGTTTTGGATGGAACAGTGGTGGTGGATGTAGTGGCAGTGGTTTGTGATTGATTAACAGTTGTTGAAACAACTGGTGTTCCAACCACTGTTGTCTTTACAGCAGATGTTGTAACAACTGTTGTCTTCTGCCTTTTGGCAGGAGGTGATTTTGTTTTTGGTGGTGATGGTGGTAAAGCAGTGGATGTGGTGTGTGTTGAAGTGGGAGCAGATGTTGAAACCACTGAAGTACCAACAGTAGTGGGTACAACAGGAGTTACAACAGCTGTTTTAGGTGGTGGTTTTGGAACAGACTTTGAACGTCTGGTTGGAATGGATTTGGGTAGCCTTACTCTTCTTGTAGGCTTCTTCTTTTCATCAACAAGATTTTCATCATCTTTTGACCCTGAAGTACCCTGATCCGGATAATCCACCCTGGCTTTCCTTTTGGCCTCTCTATCCCTTTTTACACTTGCAACTGCTTCTGCCAGTGCATTTGTGGTCACATCAATTTTCTTGCTTCCATCTGGCAAAGGGATCTGTTTGGTCATGTTTGCATTTTCTGGTTCAATGTAGAGACCATCCTCTATTCCCTTCTTTTTCCACTCCTGAATTTTCTCCCCCTTTTTGGCATTATCTGGGGGAAGTTGATAAATGAAGCGAACTTTTGGAGGAGCAGTGCCAGTGGTGTGCAGGATCTGAGTTTTGAGAGCCTTTAGATCAGCCTGAGTGTTCTTGAACCTTGACTCCATTGCATTTCTCAGCTGTTGGACATGTTTTTCATGTTGCTGATCTGCTAATTTTGCTTGTTGATGGAGAAAAGGTTGAAAAAAATTCCAGAGCTCATTTGTAGCAGGTGCTTTTGGTGGAGCAGGTGCTTGAGATGGAACAGCAGTTGATTGTACCTTTTGTACTTGTAACAACTGTTGGAGCATATCTTTGAGTTCTGCAACAGAGTTATCAAGCTTTTCAATACGATCCGTCAATTTCTGGTACTTTAAACCATCACCCAATTTAATGGGATCATCTGATTTCCCACTAGCAGTGGTTTTATCAGTGGTAGAGGTAGGGAGTATACTCCAAACATTAACCACTGATGCCCCTTTTTCTTGGTACTGGGGTCTTCTCCCTTCAACACTTGACAACGGTTTGATGTTGCCAGTAGGATAAATAAATCCACTGGTGGTTGGCAGAGGTTCTATAAAAGGAATTGCCTCCAAGGAAGTCTTATGGATGTAACCACTGTCCAACTGTAAACCAGTGGGTTCAACAGTTGTAGTGGCTGCTTCACTTGGATTACCACCAAGAGTTACTTGTAACTCAAGGGGTGTAACCTCCTCAGGTTGTGTTGGTGGGTTAGCAAGGAATGATACATCAGGCCGAGTCAGTTGTTGAGGTATATTCTCAGTGATAGGTGATTGAGAAGGACTGGTTATTGCCTGGTTCAAATCAATTGCATCCAACAGCAGTTTAGTTGGTGGGGGAATGGTGGATATGATAGTTGGTGAAGAAAGAGGATTTGCTCCGGGAATTGAGCTGTGGATGATGGAAACGAGTGTTTCCAGAGCATCTTGATGTGGTGTCCCAATGTGTACAACCTGATCTTTTTGTGAAGAAGCAGGAGGAGTTTCGGTTATGGGTTGAGATATTTATACCAACTGCTGTGAGGAAGTAGCAGCAGTGGTTTCTTGTGACATTTGTGCTGTCACAGGCAGTAGCTCTGGTATCTCATCCTCCAGAGTTGCCTTTTTGATTGGTTTTGGGGGTTTTTGATTTTTCTTTTTGTTTGGCTTTTTGGGATTTGTAGGAGTGGGTTTCAAAGCAGTTGGTCTGCTGCTTTGATCACCTTGAGCAGTGGGCTCAGCAGCAGATACCTGAGGAGCAGTGGTAGATGCTAAATTCTGCTCAGGCACCTCTGCTTGTGTTTTGCAAGGTGCTAACATTCTTGAAAATGTTTCAGTTGTTAAACTGTTTATTTGAGTAGAATCACCTTGATTTATTGCTGCTAAATCATGCTTACTGAATTTCTTTTCAAAATAGTAACTTAAAAATCTTGGAAATAGTAAGAATGATTTTGTTTCAACATTATTAACCAAATCTTTAAAAATTTCCCGAGAATAGTTAAAATTTTCTTCTTAAAGAATTGCATATCCCAGATTTTGAATCTTTAAATGGATTTCATTGAAAGAAGTGGTTTTATTTGAAACACATAGTAGGAGGGTATGAAATAAAAATCTGGTTGCAGAAGGAAAATAACCTTTTTGTAAGGTAAGTTTCTTCATCATTGTGGCTTCATACCCTCTTTCAATGAAGTCAGTTTGTAACTCGTTTTTAGTGAATGAAGTTTTACCTTCCTGATCATCGAGTTGAAAGACCTCTGAAATGGATTGTAGCGTGATGTGGACAACTTTACCCTTTATAGAAGAGTGTATGGTGGTTGTAGTGTCTCCTTGTTTTTCAAGGGTTGCATTCTTCCAGAACTCTCTTTGGGTCTCCAAATAGATTGGTGCATCGGCGGTGAACAAAGTTTTGTACTTTGATTTTGCCATGGTGTCAATGATGGAATCGAAAACATTTGTGGTTCCTGGTTTTGTGAGAAGACCCAGGAGATTGTGAGATGGTTTATGTGGGATTTCAGTGGAGATTTCCTTTTGAGAGGTTGTTTTCGATGATGATTTGGATGTGGGTTTTGCAGATGGCTTCGATTTTGTCATTTTTTAATAGAATGATCGAAGAAATTTGTGAAGGAGGAGATGAAAAACTGCTTTGAGAAGAGAATTTTTAAGAATTCAATTCGACAGTAAAACCCTGTTTTGGTGGTGAGTGGGGATTTTATAGGGAAGAAAGTGAATGCTGAGGTGGCAGCCGTTACAAAAGGTCTGACCACTATGTACTGCCCACGTGACAACCCCTAGTGAAAGTGAAGGACAGTACTTTGATGAAAGTGACTGATGAAGGCAGTGGTAAGAAAGCAGTGGATGATTTTCACTATCATTGGATAGCATATCAGTGGATAAGACACTGCTTTTGAACAACAGAGTTTATCAAAGGAATGAGAGAACAGGGGTTAACTTTCAGCAGTGGACATACTTTTGACGTAGAGCAGACTTTTGAACAATCAGTGGTTAATGGCAGACTTTTAAGGATTTTAATGAAAAAATTCATTTTTAGCTATTTTTAAGGATGGATTTTTGAGTTTCTGAAAACATTTTAGTGCTTTTATACATAGAAAAACAAGATGTTACTTGTTATTCCATGTTTAGCATCCCAATTCTAGAGACCAAGCTTTCAAAGGTGGCTGTATCAAGTGCTTTTGTGAGCACATCTGCCAACTGGTCTTTAGTTGGGACATGATGCAGAGAAATCAAACCTTTTTCATAGCAATCCCTCACAAAGTGATGTCTGATGTCGATGTGTTTGGTGGTTGAATGGGAAACTGGATTTTTGATGATATTTTATGCTGCCTGGCTATCCAACATGAGTGGTGTCTTTAAGGCTGTGATACCAAAATCCAGTAACTGATTTTGAAGCCACATGAGTTGGGCTGTACAGCTTGCAGCAGCAATGTATTCAGCCTCAGCAGTGGATGTTGAAACTGCTACTTGCTTTTTGCTTTGCCAAGAAATCAAGCAATCACCTAGAAACTGGCACCCTCCTGATGTGGACTTCCTTGTGGTGTGACATCCAGCAAAGTCACTGTCTGAAAAACCTGAAAGCTTGATGTTCCCATTAGCTGGATACCAGATACCAAGTGTGGGAGCACCTTTTATGTATCTGAAGATCCTTTTTACAGCAATGAGATTTGATTTTCTGGGAGCTGATTGACTTCTTGCACAGACACATGTTGCAAACATGATGTCTGGTCTAGATGCAGTTAGGTACAATAAAGACCCAATCATGCTTCTGTAAAGTGTTTGGTCAACCAGCTCATCCTTTTCATCAGACATGACCAGCTTATTTGTTGCCATGGGTGTGCTGCATGGTTTACAGTCATTCATATCAAATTTGGTCAAAAGTTCTTTAGCATATTTACTTTGATGAATGAAAGTTCCATTTTGCATTTGCTGTACTTGGAGACCAAGTAAGCATTGCAGCTCACCCATTGCACTCATTTCAAACTCAGTTGTCATGAGTTCTCTAAACTCTTCACACATTGTGTTACATGTGCTTCCAAAAATAATGTCATCCACATAAATTTGGACAATCATTAAATCCTTCCCTCTCCATTTTAGAAACAGTGTTTTATCAATGGTACCTCTTTTGAAACCATTTGAGAGTAGGAAGTTGGAAAGAGTTTCATACCAGGCCCTTGGTGCTTGTTTCAGGCCATACAGGGCTTTGTTCAGCCTGTAGACATGATCTGGATAAAATGGATCCTCAAAACCTGGAGGTTGACAAACATACACCTCTTCTTGAATTGTACCATAGAGGAAAGCACTTTTGATATCCATTTGAAACACCTTCATGTTGTGGTTGACAGCAAAGGCCAGGAACAGTCTAATGGCTTCCAATCTTGCAACCGGGGCGAATGTTTCATCATAATCAATCCCCTCTTCCTGTCTGTAACCTTGAACCACAAGCCTGGGTTTATTCTTGACAACAATACCCCTTTCATCAGTTTTGTTCTTAAAGACCCACTTTGTGCCAATGGGACTAACCTCTTCTGGCAGTGGTACAAGCTCTCATACTTGTTGTCTTTTAAACTGTTGGAGCTCCTCTTGCATAGCTTCTACCCAGCTGTTGTCTTTCAGTGCCTCTTGGTACTTGACTGGCTGATGGAGTGATAGAAAACCAGCAAAAAGACAAATGTTTTGGGTTTGGCTTCTTGCAAGCACCCCTTCATCGATGTTGCCAATGATTTGATCAGGTGGATGAGATCTCAAGAAGATTAAACCTCCTTGGTATGGTATGATGGCATTTGTTGGTGAAGGCTGCAAATGTGTATCATCTGAGCTAACCACTGCTGGTGACTTTGATGACCCAGCAGTGGCTTCAAAAGGTGGTGGAATAGGAGGTAATGAAGTGGACAACTGCTGACTTTTATCCACTGTTTGAGGACTTTTGTCAGCAGTGTTTGAGGATGTGGAAGCAGTGGTGGATGGGCTACTATGGTCAACAACTGTTGAGGTAGCAGTGGTTGAGCTTTGACAACTGTTTTGAACAGCTGGTGCTTTTCCCTTTGTGGCAGACCTTTGAGGGATGATGATTTCATACCCATAGTCTGGTGTTGTATCCTCTGATGAACCTGCACTGTTAGTCTTGACAGCAGTATTTTCAAAAGTAAATTTTTCAAGATCAAACAGATCTGCAGGGTTTGCTGGGATTTTCATTAATGAAAGTTCATTGAACTTAACATTCAAGGTCTCCTCCACTGCCTTGGTCCGTGTATTGAACACTTTGTAGGCCTTGGCAGTGGTTGAGTATCCCAGATGATAACCATAATCAATTTTGGCTGCAAATTTTGAAATGGAATCTTTTAAGTTCAAAATAAAGCATGGGCAGCCAAACACCTTGAAATATGAGATCAGTGGTTTGATTTTATACAGAATTTCATAAGCAGTCTTTTTGTGCCTGGGGTTTATTAAAACTCTGTTCTGGACATAGCAAGCAGTGTTTACTGCCTCTGCCCAGAAAGTTAATGGCAAACCTGAATCTGCAAGCATAGTTCTGGCAGCCTCAATCAAAGTTCTGTTCTTTCTTTCAACAACCCCATTTTGCTCTGGTGTTCTAGGGATGCTGTACTGCCTTACAATCCCGTTCTTCACACAGAAGGCATCCAACTCCTTATTTTTAAATTATGTGCCATTGTCACTCCTGAAGCTTTTCACTGGAAGGTCAAATTGCTTTTCAACCTGTGTCACAAAGTCTTGCAAAATGCCTGCAGTCTCATCTTTTGAGTGTAAAAAGAAAGTCCATGTAAACCTAGAAAAGTCATCAACAATAACCAAACAATATCTTTTCTTCTTGAGGCTCATGACTTGAACTGGGCCAAACAAATCCATGTGTAGCATTTGCAAACACTAGGTTGTTTTGGACTCTTCAATGGACTTGTAAGAACTTTTATGTTGTTTTCCTTTTAAACAGGAAATGCAATGTTCAGGACATGAAAACAATTTTTGTGGTAGGCCTCTCACCAAACCATTTTTTGAAATTTCAGTGATTGTCTTAAGATTTGTGTGCCCCAGCCTTCTGTGCCAAAGTTCTGTCTCTTTGTTAGAGGTAGCTGAGAACAGACAGGCATCAGCTCTGGGACACTCTTTTGACATATCAACAACATAAACATTGCCACTTCTTTGAGCAACAAGTTTAGTTTGACCAGTTTTGATTATTGCTTCAATCTTTTTGACCATTTCTGGTCCAACAATCCTACAACAATCTTTTGTGAAGAATGACCCAAATCCCTTGTCACTCATTTGGGACACACTCAGAAGGTTGAATTTTAGATTGTCTATCAGATTGACATTTTCAAATTTTACATTTCCAGATTGCACTGTACCAAACCCCAGAACTTTCCCTTTACTATTATTCCCAAAGGATATATCACCCCCTCCATGGATTTTAAAGTCTTTGAGGAGGGCTTTACATCCTGTCATGTGCCTGGAGCCTCCACTATCTACATACCAAAGACTATCAAAGCATGCAGAGGCTCCCTGCACATGAAGTAAAAGGATTAGTTCATTAAGGTCTCCAAAGCCAACAGGGCTTTGGATGGGGTCTCAACAGTGTCTGGGATGGATGCAGAGTGATGGACAGTGGTTAGGTCAGGGGTTTGGACTGTTTTAGGACAGTTCTTCTCTAACCACTGTTGTGGGTCCTGACCAATCACCTGCTGGTAACCAAAAGGATGCCTGTTCACTCTGGGTTTAGAGGGCCTTTTGTAGGCCTCATAAACGTGTGGAATCCTTTGGTAAGACTGTTTTTCCTTGCCTTTTCTGAACTGATTGGCAGGGGGTCCATCAGTAACCTGAACATCTCTTTTGACAGATGTTTGGTTCAGCTGTTTTGTGACAGCTGTTTGAACTGGCACAAACATTGGTTGTTTCTTGGTGAATTTGACAGATGATGATGATGATGATGGACTCAAGGATGTTTTAGCAATGTACTCATTCTTTTTCACATCAAAGTTTTTGAGATACACACAAGCTTGAGTTTTGTGGTTTGTTTTACCACAAACAATGCAACTTTCAGCTGAAACAATGACACTTTTTCTGTTTAAATCATAAGCTTTTAAGTGGAAACAGTCTTTTGTTAGATGATTCCTTTTCTCACATAATTCACAAAACAAGTTATCAATTTTTTCTTTCTTCTTTCTCTTTTCAGACTCCTTTGCAGCAGAGGTTTTAACCATTGCAGGGATGTCCTTGAGAGGTATGACTTTAGCTTTTGGAGCCTTAACACCATCAGTTGATGTAAAGTCCATTGGCTTGAAATTTTCAAGAATATCACACTCATCAGACCATTTTGGTTTAAACTGATAATCTTCAAGCTCCTCAAAAGTAGAGGATCCCATTAGTCTGTCAAGTGTGATTTTGTTACCAAGTTTGTCAGTGATTTTCACTTCTTGGCCATTCTTGTTTGTGGGGATGAACTCAGTGGTTACATCAGTGGTTTGAACAGATTTTCCAAAAGCAGTGTTTTCATCATCATGTTTTCTATAACCAACCCCAAATTTCACATTGCTTTTTATCTGTTTTTCAAGCATAACCTCATACCCTTTGCATGATTCCACCCATCTCTCACATGTGATCTGGGTGGACTCTAACTCCTTTTTGCAAACTTGGTATTTTTCTACCATAGTTTGGAGTTGAGTTTTGGTTATACTCTGCTCTTCTTTCATGCTGCTAATCTCTTTCTTTTTTTCAGCCAATTTGTTTTTAAGTTCTTTTAGAGATCTTTCAAATTTGACTTCATCAGTTAAGATTTTATCCCTAAGGTTTTCGTTCACCTCTTTGATGTTAGCAAAAGCAATAATGCAATTGTCAGAACACAGTTTTTCAAGAACTTGAGGAGATACCTTGGCAGCAGCCATCATTGCACAATCACATTGATGATTCTCTTCATCATCAGTTCTCACCTTCTTTTCACCAGCCTTTTCTTCCTTCTCTTCTTCTTTGTCCTCTTCGGATCATGGATCTGTCATTGGTTCAATCAGTGTACCTGAACTTTCTCCCAACAGTAGTTCACCAGCCACAGCAGTAACCACTTCTTCAGTCACCTCATCCACTGTTTCAATACTCAGATGTTCCTCCTCAGTTTCAACCCCCTCCTGTATTAACTCTAATGCCATCAAACAAAATTCATTATGAGAAGAATCATTAGAAGCATAGAGTGCAAAATTTTCATCACTAAGGTCTTCAGGCATACTGCTCCAGTCAACAAACCCTTGAGTGAAAAAACTTTGTTGATCTGGTTGTACTGCTGCTGGAGCAGTGGTTTGAGGTGCAGACTGCACTTGTGCCTGGGGGACAGGGGTTTGAACATATTGGATCTGTGGAACAGTAGTTTGGACATAGTGCACTGGCACAGGGGCAGCAGCATAGTGAGCAGTGTTCACTTGAGCTGCTGGGGCATACTGGGCATAGTGCACAGTGCCTTGATTTTGAGGTCTAGGATTTGAGCTAGGGTGAGTGATTATGGGACCATTAGTTTGACTCCTGCATTCCCTAGCGATATGTCCTAACCTATTACACTTGTAGCACTTGATTTTCGATTTATCTAACCCAACCCTTAGATTCCCATGCAAACCTGGGAATTTTCGCCCTGTTCTTTTGTAGAATTTGCTAGTTCTAACACTTAGCAAAGCCAGTTGGTGCAGGATGTCCATTTCCTCTAAGTCAGTGGGATCAAAATGCTGTAAGTCATTGAGTTCAAAGCTTAGATTGTCTGACATCTGGTTTTCGTTTGCAGTGAATGCATAACTTGCAGAGTGAGGATCAGGGTTGTTAAAATTTGCACCAGCAGTTATGTCAATGAAGTGATCATAACCCTGATCCTTACCACTGCTCCCAGATTCTTCTTGACCCAGAAGAGCAGTGTTACCGAAAGTGTAATCATCAGTAACTTTTCCTGACTCTTGCAACCTCTTTTTCTGGTTCAACTCCCTTTCGTAGGTCAGGAGTCGACCGTGAAGTTGGGTCAAGGTCAGATCCTTGAATTCAGGTGAGTTTCGGGTGACAAAAGCTATGGTGTCCCATTTTTCTGGCAGTGACCTGAGGAACCTGCTATTTTGAGTTGAGTTTGTAAAAGTGGTGTTAACAAGCCTCAGTTCACTGATGAGACAACTGAAACGCTCAAATTGTTGCGTTAGTGATTCACCTTTAACGTAACAAAATGTTTCATACTGTTGGTTCAGGATTTCCCTATTGTTTTCTATGACTTCTTCGGTCCCCCCAAACTGTTCCTTAAGCGCGTCCCATAACTCTTTGGCACTGTTACAGTGTAACAGTCCAGCATATATCTCATTGGGCAGCACTGATGCTATGATGCTAAACGCTTTAGCATCTAGTTCGAACTTATGATAGTCGGTTTCGGTATAATTTTCAACTGGTTTTGGAACGAACTTTTTAGCATCTTCAGCGCTTGGCACTGTGGGAACGTGGGGACCATAGATGACAGACCTCCAACAACCTGTGCTTTGTTGAGCGAGGATGTGACCCATCCTCCTCTGCCAGATGTTGTACTCATTTCTTTTTAGCATAGGTGGTTTAAAAAGCGAACCGATGTTGTTTTTATCATCCTGAGATTGTGACGTCATTCTTGTTGTTTTACAGACACTGAGAAATCAACTTTAATGGTGATTAATCCTTGCTCTGTTTTTCAACAAACGAACAAACGATCAGTATCAACTGTTGTGAGCTGAACTATTTATGTCAAAATGATTGTTAAATCAAATTTGACTGTCCCAGCTCTGATACCAATTGTTGGATCTGAGTTTGTTTCTGATTGTATTTTGTGTTTGTAATTAAAATGAAGATGGATGAGTGTGCAGCGGAATTATGATGAAAACAAACTTTGCATACAATCAAACGAGAGTAATACTTTGGTCAAACATCTTTTCACAATGAATCGGAAGATTGAATTTATTTCAATAACGATTACAATGATTGATGAATGAATGCAAACTCCCCCTCAGCCAGAGCTCAGTGGTTTGTTCGTGCAAAGAAGACGATGATGCAAAAGAGCTAATAGAACAGTACAAAGTACTGAACTATTTATAGGCACTTGCAAACCACTGAGCATCTTAGCTGACGTCACCATGAAAGTGACATCTAACCTCCTAACAAACTCTAACCTCTGATCTATACAGACACTGCTATGTTAACTACTGCTATTACATTACATTAGAAAACAGACTATAGATCAGCTGCTGCAACCTTCCACTGCTGTGAACCCAGCAGTACTTGTCCGGATCAGCAGTGCTTGACTCAAGGCAGTAGATTGAATCAGCAGGGCTTTAGTCTTTCATCAGGTCTTTACTTGAGCAGCAGTTGTAGGTCAGTAGTTTGCACAATCAGCAGATAGGAGATCAGCAGGTGTTGAAATCACCTTCAAGGGGAGAGACTTGTATGTAATCATCTGCTTATTCTGGATCCACCGCTCTGATCCAGTTTTGGCTTTAATTATCTGTTCCTCTGATAGGGTTCGATCCCAACACTCTTTAACTTTTTAGCTATTAATTTGATAGTAATGGGATTTTTGTCATTTCATACGCACCGAACACCAAAAACTAACTCAGTTACGCGTCAGGGACTATCCGGGAACGAAATTGAAAAAGTTAAGGACTATAGGTGTAATTTTAGAAAGTTAGAGACTAAAGGTGAAAAATGGACAAACCATAGGAACTATCCAGAAACTTTTCTCTTATATTTATTTACAAAAAGAATTATCCATGATTGATGATGATATTGTTGCCCACAGACAACTTTAGAAAAGTATTTCTAAATTTTTTTTCATGCGGTTGAATTATAATGATTATTTTTTATCATCATTTTTAGTTGCTTAAAGTTGTATTCACACACGAGTGTTGGACTTGTCACTTAAGGAACTTTTTTGTGCTACAAATGGGAATTTTCAAAAATGAATATTTTATATTCTTTTACACATATATAACCTATGTATAGTTATGCTATGTCGATGGTGGATTTCTTTATATTATTTTCAAAGCCAGCAAAATGGATTGATATTTATTTTGGGACCAAGAGCTGTGTAAGGGATGGTGTAGATTGTAGAAGGCCACCACGTGAAGAGATTATGTTGACAAATAATTTGGAAAATTGCAAAGTTTAGTATATTCATTGTTTTTGTTTGGTTACACTTAATCACTTATAATATTCACTTTCGTTGCAACAACAATCTCATTTGAATAATCATGATCGATTCACACTTGATTCTTACTCGGTTTTTCAATATTCTTTTGAGCATTTGGGCTCTTTTTTCGATTGTTATAGCAAGTGTTGTTATCGTAATGAATCAAACCAATACCGAGTGAATTTCAGCCGTGAAGCGCTTGATAATCCCACTAGTTTGATAAAAATTAGAGAAGATTTGGTAATAATCACTACATCTAGACTATGGGGTGTGTTTCTACTTTCTATACTCCATCTATGGAAGCTATATCATTCTAACACGATTTTCACATATAGGAGACATGAAGTTCTTTCCATTGTCATTGAATGACACACATCTACACCTCCTTGTTCCAAGCCACCAAGCTCGGTCCGACCTCTTCCATGCCACATTTTCCCATTATCTCCCACAATGGCGAATCCATAAAATTTTTTCAGAGAGTTCCTTTTACTAGATTCTCACTATTTTTTTTTTCAAATCATACAAGGTTTACGCTAAAAATTTTTCATTTTTTTTTCCAAACCGAAGGGGTTCTTGGGAACCCAGGAACCCCCTGGATCCGCCATTGATCTCCCAGGCAGTGGAATTCTTCATGTCAAAGCCATGACGTCATGGCTACGCCAAGGCGGTGATGTGTTCCATCCGTGAGTCCATACCACATCAACCTATGCCATGTTTCCATGCACCACGCCTGATAATAGTCTAAACATCTATTATGAAGATTATTAAAAATGATAGTATAAGTTTTTTATAACTTTTTATGGCACATAATAATTTTTTTTAAAATATTTTGTGTTCCAGAGTTTCATTTAAGGAAGGAAAAGAAAAGAAAATAAAACATGTCGTGTTCCCGAGTTTCATTTAAGGAAGGAAAAGAAAGGAAATGACAGGAAACCTAGGCTAAATTCTTTAATTTTTCTTTCCTTCCGATTTGGGAGGAAACGGTGGGAAAAACAACTTTTTTTTTCCTTTCTTGTCCTTTCTTTTTTTTTTTTTTTTTTTTTTTAGAACATGATGATATACTTTTATAAACAGAAATTACAAACTAATGGCAGGTAGACGAGCAACAAGCTGCGCCGCTACCCCCTTCTGAATGGCAAACCCTACCCTGCTAAACACAAAATTCTGCCCCTTAACATGTGTGGTGTTACTGCTTACCACCTGTTGAACTCGCTTTAGGAATCGCACCGCGTCAGGGGCGAGAGCGCCAAATGTATCGAAAGCGAACGGGACGAACACGTGCTGATTCTCGATACAAGCTTTTTCGTGTTTAGCTACTTTGCCCGCCTCTGCCTTGGTTATCGCCTGTCCCACCACAAAACCGTGATCCCTTAGCCCAACGAGGGGGGACACACCTGTCAAATCGACACACACGTGTTTCCCTCCTTCCCATCCAAAAACAAGAATGTCGGCGGGCCGTAGCGTAGATCTCCCTTCTAATGGATCAGTCAAGAAGTTCACTGGAGCTTCCTTTTTTGCCGAGACCCCTGCTCGCTTAAGGACATCATACAGCACATCGCGAACTAAATCATGACGATACTTAAACCCCGGCAATTCTTTGCAATGTACTGCATGCTCCCCAAAAGCATCCAAGCAACACTTCTGACACACAGGACACGGGTCATCAGCCTGGAAAAGGGGTATCATTAAACGGTACTTGAGGATAGCCCGGTATTCCACCGCCGACATACTCTGCCCTAAACCTTCGATGGGAACAACAGACAGGAAATCCTGAGCATGGGGGGCTCGCAAACACTCAAACACGGCTCGCTGGCGAGGGGAAAAGACAAACTTCTCTTCAACTGTCTTGACGATTTCTCCATATAAGGCATTCGCCAGAATTTTCTGGGCTTTAGGGGGGGCGGTATCTTTAATGTAGAAATCGCTAAGATCAAGATCGGGAAGAGAACTATGCAGATTGTCCAACGCACCCTTGTAATCAGGGTCCAACAACTCTCCCCCACATTCGCGAAGGATGTGGTCTTGAAGAACCCAAGATTGGGCCCTTGAAGCCACAAAAGCGTAGGAAGAGGCATCCTCAGCTGAGCAAATCCCAAGCCCCCCAAATCGTGTCGGGAGGGAAGCTAACCTCCATTGTAGGTCCCCGAAAAAGGCACCCCCACAAACAACAATGTCCTCGATCGCATTCCGTAGCCCCTTGTCAAAAACAGAGACGGCTTCCCCGACATAAGAAGGCTGACACGTTCTAAGCCCAAACAGCAGTTTAGCAACCCCCATACACGAACGAAGCAGGAGGTTTTGAATAATAATGTGTCTAATAAGATTTTCACATTAGGGTTTTGAATAACAAGTGGGGTTTGGTTTGGAATCTTGGAAGGACAATACGAAGGGGCGAAAAACATTCTTAAAAATCTTGATATAAATTCTATTTACTAATATTTAAAAAATTACTTTCATATCACTTGTAACAAAATTAATATAATTATTTATCAGGGTTAGGATATAATGGGAAGACTAGGAAGGCTAGGAAGTCATTGTAGTCAATTCAGGACAATAGTTTCTCTCTCCTCCAACCCCCCCTATTTTTTAAACGTTAATAACTTTTTCATACGACATTATTTTTTTATAAAAATTGCACCAAAAACGAGCATTTTTTTATCTTTAAAACGAGTATACTATTGCTATATTTTCGAAAAAAAATCGAAAACCTAGTTGCGTAAAACGCAATGGAAGATTACTCAGTTGCCTAAAACGCAATGGAAAAAAAAACCTAAAAAATGACATTTTTCTAAAAAGCAATGCACAAAAAACACAAAGAAATGTCTTCTTTGTAAAACGCAATGGCCAGAAAACACAAAGAAATGTCTTATTTCTAAAACGCAATTGACTGAAAACACAAAGAAATGTCTTATTTCTAAAACGCAATGGACTGAAAACACAAAAGAAAGTGTACTTTCTAAAACGCAATGGACTAAAAACACATAAAAATGTGTTTTACCTAAAACGCAATGCACCAAAAACACTAAGAAATGTCTTATTTCTAAAACGCAATGGCCAGAAAACACTTAAAAATGTCTTTTTTCTAAAACGCAATGGACTGAAAAAGCATAAAAATGTGTTCTACCTAAAACGCAATGACTAAAAATACTTCAAAAATGTGTCTATCTAAAATGCAATAGCCAAAAACCACATAAAAATGTCTTATTTCTAAAACGCAATGGCCTAAACACACAAAAGAAAGTGTGTTTTCTTAAACACAATGGACTGAAAACACATAAAAATGTGTTTACCTAAAACGCAATGAACTAAAAACACTTCAAAAATGTGTTTTTTTTAAACGCAATGGCCAGAAAACACATTAAACTCTCTTATTTATAAAACGCAATGGACACATAAAACTGTCTGTGAATTGTCTACGAACCAGAGAGTAGCAAATCAAAAATTGTCTACGAATTACTGCTACCAGAGGCGCTGCCCCCAGACCCCCCGTCAATATCGTAAAACGCAATGACTAAATCAAAAACCCAAATCGTAAAAATAAAATTAAAGAATTTCTTACATGGATTGAAGCCGATTTCTTAAAGATTGACGAAATTTGAATGATAGAAACACTTATCAGCGATCGAATCGAACGGATCGAGTGATTATCTTCAAAATCACGGGAAAAAAACGAGATTTTGTATGAAATTAAAGTGGGGTTTTTCAAAAAAGATGAAGAACACGTTGATCGGGTGTTTGAATCACTGATTGGTGATGAAAATCGCACTATAATGTAGTGATTATTAAGATAGAAAGTGAAGAAATAGTTGAAAATTGTGGGTTTTGAAGTTACCGGGGAGAAGAAGGAAGAAGAAAGGATATGATTGACTAAAATAACCTTGCTCTTTATTTTAAATTTTGGCACATGTCATAATCCTATTCTTCCTTGCCAAAATAAACTTTCTATTTGATCATCTCTTTAATCTCACGCTCACCTCCTTTTGACCATAGTTATTTATCAGTTAACCTCCTTTGACCACTCTTATATTACGATGCGCGACTTTTTTTTTTACAAAAAAATGCCTTTAATCACTTTATATGTTTGTTTTGAAATATCAAAATTCGTTAATTTATGGGGAAAAGACTTCCTTTCTTTCTTTCTTTTTTTTTTCTTTTTTTTTTTTTTTTTTTGTAAAACAAAAGGTTGCCTTTTAGAACTTTAACGTAAATAAAGGTTAAAATAAAGGTTAAGTAGGAAATAAACCAATTAAATTTCGCTGAATTCATACAATCATATTTTTTAATTACTTTATTTTGTAAAATTTCTTAACTCATAAACTTTTTTGAATATGGGCTTTATTCTTAACAACTATTGGATTTAATTCTAACCTTTTTTGTAATTGTGTAACAATTTTGGTTCGTAAAACTAATTACTGACCCTAAAAAAGGATATATAGATAGTTACACGGATGTGAAATTATCATTAAAAAATTGAAGCACTTTATAGTTCTTTTTTAGCTACTCGACACTAGAAGAAGACTAAAGGGAATAAGACAAGATTTCAACAAATGGGAGATGGAGAATATAAATCACTTTTAGAGCATGCACATCTCATTATCTACAATAATCAACCCATGTAATTTGAGAAAAAAAAATAGGTTTTCGTTTAGTTTTACACTTCGTCACATTCTCCAAATTTGGGATTAAATTCAAAGACTTACTTCTCGTTCTTCATATTTAGAAATTCACTATTAATTCCCCATATTCAGTCCCTATATTTTTGTAAGAACATGGACATCCATCCTCATAACCAACCCCATTCTTACAACTAAGGAGAAATGGCCAGAGAAACATATAAAACACCCCTACATCCTTATCCCTCATATTTTTAAGGGAAAACAATCCAAGCCCCTAAATTTATTTCTTAGTATTCATCCCCACTATCATTCTTTTTATAATAGTTATCCCTCATATTTTTAAGGGAAAACAATCCAAGCCCCTAAATTTATTTCTTAGTATTCATCCCCACTATCATTCTTTTTATAATAGTGTATAAAAATAATACTAATTTTTATTATAGTGTATCTTTTAAATATAACTTTTATTTAAAATAAATTTCTAAGCCCTCAATTTTATTTATAAAATTCATTATTTAAACTGTTCTTTTTCTCTTTACCGGTAAAAAGCCAAATTTATTGGTATAACACAAATTAGATTTGTTATCCTTACTCATAATTATTATATGGATTTAATTAATAATTATTTATTGTAAAGTTATGATATACATTAAACATTTATATATGATGAATAAAATCTTTTCATTATTAAAGGTTAACTTACTATGTTCACAAATGGGTAAAAAAGAAAATTAATAATATTAATAGATGATTAAGTTACTTTTTTCTATTTTATAAAACATTCCTTTATATCGGGTTACAAAGGGATTTGGGCGAGGGAAAAATTGGTGTGATTATATATTTATTGTGTCTGTAATCATATAGGTGTGTATGAGCCAATGTGGGTCCTGCCCGCTTGGTACAGAAACATATGCCTCTTAGAGAGGAGGTCTTAGATTCAAACATGAAACACACACAAATCAATGATAAATGATCTAATAGGCACTAAAGTGTGCTCGACGATGTTTGCTTGAATCTGGATAGTGAGTGGGGTTTAATCGATCGGTTCTTTGTGGCCATCTAGATCTAACCGTGTTTCCTATCTGGGTTTTTGTGGCATCCATTCGCCGCTTTGGTTTCTCGTGGTTTCTTAAATGGCTTCCCGGAATGACTGGGAGGGGGAGTATGACAACGGTGGCCCTTGGTCAAACGTGCAATACCGGAAGAATCATAAAAGTAAAGTTGACGGCATAGAATGGACGTTCTGGGTGCAGAATTTTTCAGACCGAGTTACAAGAAACGTATTATGGAGGTCTTTTCAGCCGTTTGGCTTCATCTCTGATGTGTATGTGGCTCGGAAGCGGGATACTAGGGGACATTGCTTCGGTTTTGTCCGACTTGTGGGGGTAGAGGATATGAAGGGGACACTAGTGAAACTCAATACGATCAAGATGTTTGACATGAAAGTGTCAGTCTCATTAGCAAAGTACGATAAGGATCATAGAAAGATCAATTATGCACCGGAGAGTCTGGGCCGAAGTGTCTGGAGACCAAAGGACATTCACCAGGAGAACAACAGCCATCCGGCTGGTGTCAACAACAGTGGTCAGCCTATTAGGGAGGAACAGCCGCCTGAAATCGGTAATCCGGGTCCGTCATTTTTTCGGGAGGGGCGGACATATGCTGACTTGGTAAGAGGTAATGAGGATGTGCATGGGAATGGTGCTAAAGTGGTTACTGTAGATGGAAAAGGCTCTTTGTACCCTGTCCACTGTATCGGCAGATCAATCATTGGGTGTACAAAGGTGGTCATGCCTGTGAGCAAAGTCAGACTGGCTTTGGAGAAAGCGTCGGCCACGGAGTGTTTGGATTCACATTCTTCTTTTTTCAAAACACTTTTTCTAAGTTTTACGTATGGAACGGTGATGATATCCCGTTTAGTCGGATTGCCACGATTAACATTTCGGGGGTGCCTTTTGTTATTCGGGATAATTCTTTGTTCGATAAAATCGGTGGATTATTTGGAACTGTGATTCAGCCATCTTCTTTTTCATGGCAGAATGAGGATAACTCGATGGGTTCCGTTATGGTGTTGACAAACCAGGTTTCCAGAATTGAGGAAGCCGTTGTTATTAAGTGGAATGAAAAGAGCTTGGTCGTTTGGGCTTCGGAGTTTATCGGATTAAGTATTCAGAATTTGGACGATGATTCTATGATGGGCAATAGTGAATCGGAATTAGAATCGGACTCGGAGTCGGACTCTGACGAGGACATGGTAGGTGATGAGGGACTAGAGGAGGGTGAAATCAAGCCAAATTTGTCTTCAGCTAAGGTGGATCAGGTCGATGGACAAAGTCCGGCAATGCCGGTGGTAGTGGAGGGTCTCTCAGGCGACGCAAGTGAACCTCCGATGGTGAACGAAAAGACTCGGGGAGGTGGAGGGTCTCGGGTACCTCAAAAGGCTCCTTGCGTTAATGATAACATGGGAAATCAAAGTTTGCATGGGGGCCGAACTTGTCAGCTCACGTAACTGGTGATTACGAGGAGAATATGGATTTTGTACCTGGTCCAGATCCAAATATGCATAGTAAATATGGGCCCATGGATTGTTGGCCTATTGGGTTAAACATTAATGAGGTTGGGATTTTTGGGGATAAGGTTGGTGGGCCTGATGTGGAATCTCACAATCCTAATCCACTGGATGAAAATGAGGGCCCAACTCCGATATTTGGCCTGGGTAAAAGAAATAGGGCAGAGCGAAGCCCACCTTCGCTGGGCTCAATTCAAGGTCCTACTCAGAGGTTGTTTGGTCAGTCTATCAGGTCAGAGTCGGTATCTCTGGATCTAAATACACCGGTGGGGGAATGTTCTGGTAACGTGGAAAATATCAATGTTTCACCAGGAGATGATGCTAATAACCCTGCTAATAGTGTGCATGTCAATGTCGCCGGTGACTCAACCCCGGATCCAGGTGGCCCCAGTTCCCCGGCTGCGTCTGATCTTCAGCTGTTTCTTCGAGAGGAAGTGGAGGCTACTGTTCAGGTAGGTTCTATTATCGGTATTAACCTGAATGGTTTCGTTGAGGAAACTGAGAAGCTTATTGTAGAAGAAGGTGTTGCAAATTGTATCCAATGAATTTTTTGTCTGTGAACTTGAGAGGGGTTCGGAGTAATCGAAAGTCAGATTGGATTAGAGGTTTTAAGACTAGTTATGGGGTTAATTTTCTCGCAATACAGGAGATGAAACTACAAGAGTCTGTCATTTATGTTCAATCAATACTGGGGTCAAGCTGAGTACAAGGTTGTTGTGGTTGACTCGTAAGGGAGGTCAGGGGGTCTAGCATCTCTCTGGTGCCCTACGGTGTTCAGGTGTGTTGATATTTATCATAATAGAAACTTTATTATTTTCTCGGGTTTCTTGGTTCAGTCAGGTTGTAGATTGAACTTGGTGAATGTTTATGCCCAAAACGATGCACTTGGCAGACGGGTTGTTTGGTAGGAGATTCTGGGGTATAGAAATTCATTGCAGGGGCTGTGGGTTATGATGGGGGATTTTAATGATGTACGGGATGCTAGCGAGCGGTTGAATTCAGAATTTGTGGCTTCTAGTGCGGAGGCATTTAATCAATTATTTTATCAGCCGGTTTGGTGGAGTATAACATGGGTGGTGGGAACTTTACTTACATATCAGATAATGGTAGAAAGTTAAGCAAGCTTGATCGATTTCTTGTGTGCTTGGGCTTTAGGGAAAGATGGCCAAATGCATCGGTTATTGCTTTGACTAGGGAAGTTTCCGACCATAGGCCTATTGTTTTATCCACTGTCCCTTCGGATTTCGGCCATATCCCTTTTCGATTTTTCAATTCGTGGTTTGAATATTCCGGTTTCCTAGATTTCGTTTTACAGAAGTGTGGGGAGTTCAATTTCTCAGGGCCGGAGGATCTAGCGTTTGCTATCAAACTAAGGTGGCTAAAAAATAATATTAAAACATGGCTGAAAATTGAGAAGGACAGGAGGGAGGGGATTTATAGTGGGAAAAAGGCAAGGTTGGAGTTCATTGAGAACTTGGCCGAGGAGCGGCTTCTTACGGAAGGGGAATTGGCTGAGAGGGCGGAATGTAGGAATTATATGGCTGAATTTGACAGGATTAAACAGTTGGATTTACGCCAAAAATCAAGGTCTAAATGGGCTATAGACGGGGATGAGAATTCAGGTTTCTTTCATCTTACTATTAATTCCAATATTAGCACTAATAGAATGAATGGTTTGATGATAGATGGTGTGTGGGTAACGGACCCCTTACTCATTAAAGAGTCCCTGTATGAATTCTTTAAACATCAATTTTCGGAGCCAATGTCTATTAGGCCGGGGATAGAATGCCCGGGTATTGCTACTATTTCGGAATCTGAGGCGATTATGTTGGAATGCCCGTTCACGGTAGAGGAAATTAAAGATGCCGTATGGGAGTGTGAGGGTGACCGTGCTCCAGGGCCAGATGGGTTCAACTTCAAGTTTATTAAAAGGTGTTGGGCTGGTCTCCTGGATGATATTGTTAAACTGCTCCAAAAATTTTATGTGGAAGGCTCGATTAATAAATGTTGTACTTCGTCATTCATTGCTTTAATTCCAAAAGTTAAAGATCCTGTTGGCCCAGCTAATTTTAGGCCAATTAGCTTGATTGGTGTCATCAATAAGATTATTTCCAAAGTGCTTGTTAACCGGCTGAAAAAGGTGTTAGGAAATCTGATTTCGGAACAACAATCGGCTTTTCTTGCTGGCAGAAACATTATGGATGGCCCACTAATTCTAAATGAAGTTTTGAGTTGGCTAAGAAAGAACAAGCGGAAAGGAATGTTTTTTAAAGTAGATATCAATAAAGCATGTGACTCTGTTAATTGGTCGTTCCTGGATTCGATTATTGCTCTCGTGGTCTCAGGCAGGGTGACCCACTATCTCCATTCCTATTTGTTATAGTAATGGAAGCCCTGTCTTGTGTTATGAATAAGGCTGTATCCATCGGTTTTTTCAGAGGGATTGATATCATCGCTGGAGGACAGGCCTTGTCTCACTTGATTTACGCGGGTGACGTGATGATTTTGGGTGAGTGGTCTTCTTCGAATATTAATAACCTGAGACGGATGTTGAGGTGCTTCTATCTAGCTTCTGGTCTTAAGGTAAATCTGGAAAAAATGCAGCATTTATGGGGTTGGATTGGAAGAACACGAAATAATTCATATGGCAAATCATTTGAGGTGTAAACAAGGTACGTTCCCTTTTACGCATTTGGGTTTGCTAGTCGGGGCCAATATGAACTTAGCTAGGAATTGGAAATCGGTTGTGGAGGTTTTTAAAAATCGGTTTTCCTTATGGAAAGCTAAAACACTCTCGTATGGTGGGAGAATTACATTAATCAAGTCGGTTTTAAATGCCTTACCTACGTATTTTTTATCGCTTTTTAAAGCTCCGATTAAAATTTTGGATGCACTTGATAAGATCAGGAGAGTGTTCTTTTGGGGAGGTTCGGAAAAGAAAGCTAAAATGAATTGGGTAGCTTGGGAGAAAACAATTGCTCCGGTTGAATATGGGGGGTTGGGGTTCGGTTCTATTAGAGACGCTAATTTAGCTATGTTGGCTAAGTGGTGGTGGAGCTTTAAGACGGAAAAAAATAGTTTGTGGCGAAGGGTAGTCTGGGCAATACATCATAATTCTAGAACTTGGAACGACATTCCAGCTAAAGTTTCAATTGCTGGGCCATGGAAGAGTATTATCAGCATTCGGCAGCCTTTGTTATCTGCTGGTATTGATCTACGGATCGCTTCTTGTGCGACAGTGGTGAACGGTAAAAGCATTCAATTCTGGTTAGATATTTGGGCTGACCCAGCGCCATTATACATCAAATTTCCTGATTTATTTAAAGTTGAGAGGTCTAAGGAATGTTTGGTTGCGGACCGGTTGGGTTTTAATGATGCTGGGCCTATCTTCTCTTGGGCCTGGGCCTGTCCGGATCTGAATGATGGTGAAATGAATCAACTGCAACAATTAATTGCGCTACTTGGTGGGGTTGTTTTGAGCCCAGGAACGGACTGCTGGTCTTGGCAGTTTGAATCGAATGGCTCTTTTAATGTCGCGTCGATCAAAAAGATCCTAGGGTCGGCTGACCGAGAGATTCCCGCTAGTATTTTCGAATGGAATAATTGGGTCCCGAAGAAGCTCGCGTTTGTAGCTTGGAGGGCGGAAATGGAAAGACTTCCGAAGAAGTGTGCGTTGATTCGTCGGAATATTACGGTCCATGACAACCTTTGCGTTCTTTGTGGTGATTATGCGGAAACGTGTGAACATATCTTTGTATCGTGTCAATTTGCGCAAGTGGTTTGGCAAAACATGGCGGATTGGTGCAACATCCCACCTATCGTTGCTTTTGAAATCAGTGATGTTCTAAGCCTACATGGTGTAATTCCAAGTGCAAGGAAGAAAAGGAAAGTGCTGCATGCTGTAACATTGGTGACATTCTGGAGCCTTTGGAAGTTGAGAAACGAGGTGGTTTTCCGGCAAGCGGTCCCGAATACTACGAAGATTTTAGACGAAATAAGAGCAATGGCATACTTATGGGTTAAGAATCGTGCAAAGTTGGTGGCTTTATCTTGGGAGAATTGGTGTCGGTTTGAAATTGTTGGTTAGTTTATGTAGTCTTTTGTAATTTTTGGTCTGGTTGGTGTCGATAAACAATTGTAAGTTTTCGCGGGTAGCTTCTTGCTACAATTAATAAAAAAATTTGTCGGCCGTTCAAAAAAAAAGATTCAAACATGAGCAAAATGAGTATTTTAGTATAATTAGTATGAAAGAGAGTAGAAATATCATTTGTCATTAACAAAGGTACCCCAAAACACTATAGAGAATGTTAATATTTTATAGTACCATTTTTGCATATTTGTTGTAAAATAGAGTAGAAGTGTCATTTACCTGTTAAAAAAGCTAGAAAATATATTGCATATTCTTTAACTCTATTAAACTGAAAACACATTTATTTATCATAAATCGGTGTGGCTTGGCTGATAAATTTTAATATTCTCTCATCTATAAATTGAAAGGTCTTAGATCTCTATAACTTTAAAACATTAAATTATCTCCATCTTTAATTTTAAAACAGATTTTTTTTTTGGAATAAATGTCTTTTTATAAATAAAATAGATGCAAATTACAAATCATGGGTTGGTAGACGGGCAACAAGCTGCGCCGCCACCCCTTTTTGAAACAGATTTTAATAAATGTTAATCTTTTTGCAAGATGTACTCCCGATTAGTTGCTCATTTTAGCATTTATTCTTATTTAGATAAACTCATATATCGATTTTATATATAATCTCATAAGCTTTTTTGTAATTTAAACTATTTTATTTTAAGAAGTATTAAAATAATAGGTTTTAACTATAGATCATTTATGTATTTATTTAATCATAAATTAGAATTAGATATTATATTATATAATTAATGTATTATTAAAGAATTAGTTTTATAAAATAAGAGAATGTCATCTGGTATTTATTGGATTTTATAAAATAAGAGAATGCCAAATGACATTTATTGATTCTTTTACTAGTATTTGATAACTCATAAAAAATGTTCACATGTTAACAACTTGCAGCACTTGATTTATTTCATTTGGTATTAGATATGCAAATTGCCCTACTAATCATAACCAGTTTAATTTATTTAAAATTTAATCAAATGTTAACATTAACGGTTTAACACTAGCACCACTACAATTTATTTTAAAGTGAATGAATGAAGTGACGATAAATGTTTTGTTTTGTCATATGAAGTTTCCAGCTTAATATCTTCATGCACATAAAGACAACTAGTCAACTTCAAAATCATATTAAGATGAAAGATTGAAAGGATTTATCATTTGACATGCATTGGAGATCTAATCAAGACTACAATAAAACATAACAAACACATAATTTACCTGACTGACTCACATCTCTTCTTGTCTTCAAACTAGCATTGTTTTTTACGTGTTGCGACACTCAGAGCGGACCCTGCATGCTCAACAATGTAGTTGGTAAATATCGATTGGTGTAATTCAATGAATGGTCAATTTATGAAAAAGTGGATTGACAACTGAATTATATATATTTTTTTGTATGGCCAAATTGCATTAATCACAATATAATAGATACAAATCAATCCAAATAACGAGACTATTGGATCAGAACACCAACTAAGAACAAGTCAAGAACATGAAAAACTATACCAATTTTGTCACTCTAAATTGTCTAATCAACCCATTCGAAGCCGAGTGCCTTGATGTCCTCAATAATCTTGTGTGTATATGGTGATGTAAGCAATGGCGAAGCTTGAGATTTCTGACCGGGGGTCGAAACGTATATACCTAAAAAACTTATAAAACCGGGGGTCGAAAACGTATATACCTAAAAAATTCTATACGAAAACTACGTACCGGACACTACTGAGCGAAAAGTTCGCCCCCCCCCCCCCCCCCCGCGGCCCCTACAAAGCTGCGCCCCTGGATGTAAGAGTATATTTTATAGAGTTAATTGTCATCTTCACCCCTGTGGTTTGTCCAGTTATGGCAGTCAAGGCCAGTTTTCAAATTTGTATCAGTTCCGTCTCTAACATTCTTGAAACATGTCATGTTAATCCAAAAAGTTAACAGTCGTATTACTTATTCCACTTAGCAAGAATAACTCAGAATTTATAGGGAATGATATTTGGACCAGAACCAGCCCAACATTTAAACCTCCAACATCAGGGGTACCTCCCCCGAGGACACCACCCATCTCTTGGTTCACTACACCCTCAACCACATATGACACTCCTCTACAGTCAGCTTGCAACAAACTCTATAGGGTCATCTATGCACAAAACAGCAAACACAAGAGATAACTGGATAGACAGAACCGAGGGTCACGAATAAGGTACGATTAAAATCACCATAGAAGAAAGAACTCACCTTTGCCTTCCTAAAAAGCTTTAGGACAGGTCGGATAAAAGGGGCTCAAACCCCCCATGGCAAGAATCCCCTCTGAAAAATTGAAGGCACGAGTAGGGTGCTCGTACATCTTCCGCCGTAGTACATCTTCAGTCGCTGATAAGGGAGGAACACCATCCTCTATAACTGCGGTAGGGTCCCTTAAGGGAAGGGACTCCGAGACCATGGAAGGAGAGACAAAGATAAACTTGTTCTTCCACTCCTTGGGATATGTGGAAGTAAGCATGAAGGAGTAACATGGGAGCGATATGCTATCTTTCCTATTCTCAAAGGTAAACCAATTGCCGTCTGATCGCAGTCGGTAGAATCGTCGAAATAACGGCTGTAACACCCCGTGTTTCGAAAGTCAAAGTCAAAGTCAAGATTGAAGTCAAAGGAAGAAAAGATTGCTAATTGCGATCTGTCACTCCTTGCTCAACTACTGTTTTGACTTCTTTGACTTGTAATCGAATCTATTTATTTATTTGCTTTAGTTGTATTATGTGGAGTATCTATTAATAATCAAGGTTTGATCGCTATTTAATCGCATGTTTAATCGATTTATCGCAAATCGCTATCGAAATCGCAACTCGAATCATGTGTTCTGGATATTGTTTTACATGTGTGTGCTATTTACGTGTTACGTGTGCATGTTATGTTTATGTTGAGGTGTTAATCGCAATCGCAATTTTATCGCATCGCAATGGAATCGAAAACGCCGAACGCAAGTTAATTATAGTGATTGTATGTTAGATATAGTAGTTATGTTATTTGGGTAACTAATGGGTAATACTATCGCATCGCTCTCTCGAATCGCAACGCTCCACACGCGAATCGAAACAGCAAAACTCGTCGCGCCGAACACTAGGATCGAGTGGCCAACCGATCGAGTGGCCATCCGAACGAATTGCCATCCGATCGGGTTGCCATCCGATCAAGTTGTCACCTGATCGGGCTGCCACCCGATCGACCAGCCACTTTCACCCACTTTCCTTTTTGGGAAACCCTATAAATACCTACCTGTCACATCATTATGATGTGACAGCTCCCTTGTTCGACCAGCCGACCTTCAGCCCTTATTTCTGTCGATTTCTCTTGATTCTTGTAAGTTTCCAACCTAAATCTTGTACTTCTATGATCTACACACACTTCTACATCATTTTCAGCTTTGAATCTCAACTTTTAACCATGAAATCACCGGATTTGAGGTGTTCTAGGGTGATGTCATCATGGAGTTCTTATGAACTTCAAGGTTTGGCTTCATTCCACTAAGAACAACTTAGATCTGAAGGATTTCCACAAGATTAATCAATGTTTTTACATAAATATACACAAATTCATGGTTAAAAGGATTGAGAGAAGGTTTTCCAACTTTCTTTCAACTCTTTTACACTCAATGCACTCAAAACCGATAGGATCGGAGCTTGTTCTGACCTTCTACTCATTCTTAGCGATGTGTTAGTTCCAGATCTGAATTCTATCTAAGAGACTACTGATTTCGGGTTTGAACATGAACAACCGACTCGAACCATGAACCGGTCGGACTAGGGTGATTCCTGTTCGGTCGGATCACTTGGGTCGAGATGAGGTTTCTGTTGTTCAAGCAAGATATCAAAACGTCTCGTTCAAAACTACAAAACTCCAAACGAAATCAAGTGACACGACGATCTGACGGTTGTTGACGGATTGCCGTCCGATCGGATTGCCATCCAATCGGATTGCCATCCGATCCACCGGCCATCCGATCGGGTCGCACTTGGTTCCACACTTGAACTATTTATTCAAAATTCTAAGGTTCTGAACGTCGAACGGATTGCCATCCGATCGGAATACCATCCGATCGAACAACCACCCGATCGAGTGACATCTCGGACTTTGGTACTTAAATCAATTTTCAAAGGCCATCAGTAACTAACGGATTGCCACCCGATCGGATAGCCATCCGATCGAGTGATCGTCCTGCTGTGAACTTGTTCTCAACTAAGAAGACTCGCCAATCGGATTGCCGTCCGATCAAACGACCGTTCGATCGACCGACCTGAAGGGTAGAGATACTTCTCTATTTTTAAAATGCTACAGCGAAAACTTCAAAGTACAAACCATCATACACAAACACATCCTCACCAAACGAGGTGACAATCCAATCGAATGGCCATCCGATCGGATGACCATCCGAACGGATTGCCACCCGATCGACTGGCCATCCGATCGGATTACCATCCGATCCTTGGCACACTTGCATCGTTTTACGCGCCGCTTATCATTATGCAATCATTAATTGTTCAGGCTAATCTCTCTCAGCGCTCCCTTCAATCCAAGGCAGTGTTTATTAAGTTAAACGCTATCTGTGAGTATACTCGATCCATTTTTGTGTTATGCACTTTTGGGTGTTTACATACGTTACTTATTCTAAATCACATCGAACATACAACGCAAACACTATTTATACGCTGACCTCTAATGCATGTTATACGTGACTCGATGAATGCCTGTTTGTTATGTTAACACATTGATTGTTGTCTACCTGCCTTAGCAACGATAGTACTATAGTTTGGACTCAGCACCTGTTCACTCAGGGGTTGTTAAGGACAATTACTTCACGTGTTCGCAGTGGTGAACATGTGATGCGCACTCGCTATTCGTAGTTAACTCGCAGTCATTGGTATTGATAGGATCTTTGTCGATAACTTACATGCTTCACATTATACGTTATACATGCTGGTTATGCGTAAACGATTTCGAAACCTATATGCTATATCAAACTTGTATGCTCACCTTTACACTATGTGTATTGACCTTTATTTTAATGTATGTGACAGGTGTTTAGGATGCTATCTGCTAGGATGCTTGCTATGTGGAATCGAGTTAGGATGAGTCTAGAAATAAACAAAGACAATTTATTTTTATTTGAAATCTGAGTTGTCGGAACATGATGTGTTTTGAGAATATCATCGTCTGTAATAACTAGATTACTTAAATGGGTTACGGTATGGCACGTAATATTAACTATTTGGTAATTTAGTCGTTATGGAATTTCTCTTGACAATCTGTTTCGCTTAGTGCCATGCCCCGATGTTTCCGTCATCGGTTGGGGTATGACAGATTAGTATCAGAGCCATAACTATAGGGAATTAGGTAAGACTCGACCTAGTCCGAGTCGATGTCTTAGAACGACCTAGTCTATAGTCTAAGTACCAACAGACGGACTCTTGCATACCCAGTATGGGTTTTGTACGAGCCTACTCGCTATTTCTCGCTCAAACTCGCTGTACACTACACACTTGCGCGAACATCAGATTCGCGCAAGATCAGCCTTTCCTAAGGCTGATCACACACACAAACGAACGATCTGGGAAAGATTAGGTGTGAAAACCGCAAACTCTTGACTAGATTGCTCGTTCGAATTGATATTTTTACTATAAAGCAAGAGAATTTGCATTGAATCAGGAGTGAAATCCATACTTTGACACAAATCTCGTTATCTATCTCGTGATTTCATCACACAAGTAGGAACGTAGTCTCTAAGTTAGGGGTGAAACCCGAACCTCGATGACTCGTTCTACTCCTTAATATGGTTTTACGAAACTCTCACCAAAGCCTCGACGGACTCCAACGATTTGGGTCACACTGTACCTGGAAGGAATGTATGCCGATCGCTCAAATCGAAGCGAGAGCACAATTCCGAAGGCCAAAGTGTGTACTTAAAGTCCTTGTGAATAGTCGAATCACTTTGGATAGTCAACGTCTACCAGCCACAGACAATCTATTCTCGATTTCTATGTGTTTCGATCCTGAGCCCGCAATTGCTGACTCTGATATTTGTCGATTTTATGTGGAATTTATATGTTTTATGTGATTTCATGTTTTGGTTTTGGTGATTTATTCATTTTCGCTGTTCACTTCGATCAACACGTGCACGTCTACCTCAAAACGCAAACAAATCGCTGGTCATTATTCGCGATCGCTGCTCGATACTTGCAATCGCTGTAATGAATCGCTATACGCGCTGTGAAGGATAGGGAATACATGCAACATATAGTTAGGTTTCTGTAATCTGGCTGTCTCATGTGCTTCTGTGCCTTACGTGCTTATGTGTTCCTGTGCTCTAAGTGATTATGTGCTTAGGTGTTTATGTGCCTATGTGATTCTGTGCTTATGTGGATACGTGTTCCTAAGCTTTATGGTGAATCGCTAGAATATACTAGGAATGATCGAATAGTGTTTTGAATCCTATGACGCTGTCTGTTGCAGACAATGTCGTCATCTGGATCCCTACACTCACGAGCTGCTAGGCGTAAGCACGCCGAAAAGCGACTTGCTTCTCTCGTCGCCAACCAAATTGCTAAAGTCATCCCCCAGATCATGAGTGAACTGAACGAGAATGCAAGCAAATCGTCTGAAGAGTCCCGAACAGATTCGCCAAAGGCTGCTTTTAGCTCCAAGCAGTTCAAAGCCTGCGGACCAAAAGAGTTTACTGGTGAAGATGGTACTACGGCCATGTTTCAATGGTTTGATTCTATCAAGGTCACCCTGCGTCAGAGTGGCTGTCCTGACAATCTCTGTACTCTCAACGCAACTGGCGTCTTCCAATCTCGCGCTTTAGACTGGTGGACGGCCGAGAGAAACAAACGCGGAAATGATGCAGCTTACGGGTTATCATGGGATGAGTTGAAGGACGTGATGATGGAAGAGTTCTGCCCTCCCCATGGGCGCCAAAAGTTGGAGGACGAATTCTGGCACATTAAGCAGAAGGATGGTGACAACGCTGGTTTGACTGCGCGCTTCAAGTAGTTGAGTATTATCTGTCCGGATCAAGACAAGACGCCCGATATCGCCATCAAGAAGTATATCCGTGCTCTTCCGGATTGCGTGGCTGATTTTGTTCAAGCAGCAAAGACGACAACGATTGAAGAAACTTACTTGCTCGCTGCTGAGATCAACGATAAGCGAGTCAAGTCTGATGTCTGGGATAAAGCACCCAAGAATCTACATCAAGCTACCACTACTTCAACCGCTGAAACCGCCACCACCCCTCAGTCATCCATGCTTTCGAGACGCAAGAGAAAGAACAACAGCAGTTCCAGCAACAAGAACTGTGATGTAACCAATGCTGCCCCACTTCAAGCTGTTCCAGCTCCTCAGCAACATCAACACCACCAAGTAGCGGCCCCGGTTACCAACGCACCGCCGGCAAAGCGTGCGTATACTGGTCCTCATCCGGTTTGCCCTACTTGTACTTATCACCACCCAGTGGGAATCGCCTGCAGATACTGCGCTCATTGCAACATGTACGGCCACTTCACCGCCAACTGCCGTACAGGTCCACGTCAAAACCCTGCTCCAACCCAAGGTCAAGCTCCTGCTCATCAAGCTTTCCTTGGTGCTCCCCAAGGCCATCAAGCGGCTCAGGCACCCGCGGTCAATGCTAGAGCTTGCTATGCGTGTGGTGATCCCAACCACTTCGCCAACATGTGCCCGAACCGAGTGGTCAAGCAAGAGCCACAACAGCAGCAGCCTCAGCAACAGCAGCAACAACCAGCAGCCCGCGGACGTTCGTTCAACATTAACGCCCGCCAGGTTCAAGCTGATAACAATGTTGTCAATGGTATGTTTCTCGTGAATGGTATATATGCTACGTGTTTATTTGATACTGGAGCAGATAACTGTTTTGTATCATTTGAATTCGAAAAGCTCCTCAATCGTAAGCGCGCTCATCTCCCCTCAACGTTTGATGTTGAAGTTGCCACCGGAAGAACCGTCGCTGTTAATTCTATTCTCCGTGATTGTACTCTCGAGCTCAACAATCACGTTTTCCCCATCGACCTTATTCCGATGCAGCTCGGAAGTTTTGACGTCATAGTAGGCATGGACTTTCTTTGTGAAAACCATGCTGAAGTTGTTTGCTTCGATAAGATGATTCGATTCTCGCTCGCAAATGGTGATCAATTATGTGTTTATGGTGAAGTCGCATCGAAGAAACTCCAACTCATGTTGTGTGTCCAGGCTAGCAAGTATCTCCGCAAGGAATACCAAGCTTTCTTGGCGCACATTTTAGTAGCGGAGAAAAAGGAAGTTAAGGGAGTGAATGATGTCCCCGTGGTTTGTGAATTCCCTAACGTATTTCCTGATGATCTACCCGGACTACCACCCGCTCGTGATATCGATTTCCGAATCGACCTCATTCCTGGAGCCATTCCTGTTGCTAAAGCGTCGTATCGTCTCGCTCCTTCTGAAATGCGTGAACTCTCAAGTTAGCTCCAGGAACTTCTTGATAAAGGCTTTATTCGCCCTAGCACCTCTCCATGGGGCGCGCCTGTCCTTTTCGTCAAAAAGAAGGATGGTTCGTTCAGGATGTGCATCGACTATAGGGAATTGAACAAGTTGGCAATCAAGAACCGCTGCCCCTTGCCTTGAATCGATGATTTATTTGATCAGCTACAAGGTGCTACGTGTTTTTCTAAGATCGATCTACGTTCAGGCTACCATCAATTGCGCATTCAAGAGGAAGATATCCCCAAAACCGCTTTTCGAACCCGCTATGGTAATTATGAGTTCGTTGTCATGCCTTTTGGTTTGACCAACGCTCCTGCAGTCTTCATGGATTTAATGAATCGAGTGTGCAAACCCTTTCTTGAACGCTTCGTAATCGTATTCATCGACGATATCCTGATCTATTCCAAATCAAAAGCCGAACACTCGCAGCATCTACGTTTGGTTCTTGAGTTACTCCAGGGAAACCGTCTCTATGCCAAGTTCTCCAAGTGCGAATTTTGGCTAGAGGAGGTCCAATTCTTGGGTCACATTGTCAATAGTCAAGGTATCCACGTTGACCCTGCGAAGATCGAAGCTGTTAAGAGTTGGGTTACACCTAAGAATTCGTCTGAAGTCCGTTCTTTTCTCGGACTGGCAAGTTATTATCACCGTTTTATCGAAGGTTTCTCCAAGATCGCCGTGCCATTAACTTCTCTCACGCATAAGGATAAACCTTTTGTTTGGGGAACTAAACAGGAGGAAGCCTTTCAAACCCTCAAGACCATGCTTTGCAATGCTCCCGTGCTCTCATTACCCGACGGGAACGACAACTTCGTGGTTTACTACAATGCCTCAAACCTTTGTCTTGGTTGTGTTCTTATGCAACGAGACAAGGTTATCGCGTACGCTTCTCGACAGCTCAAAATCCTCGAGAAGAACTACACCACACACGACCTCGAGCTCGGCGCAGTTGTTTTTGCGTTAAAGATTTGGCGACACTACCTTTATGGTACCAAGCGATCTTCACCGATCATAGGAGCCTACAACATATCTTTGACCAGAAAGAACTAAATATGCGTCAACGCCGGTGGGTAGAACTGCTCAACGACTATGACTGTGAGATCCATTACCATCCAGGCAAAGCAAACGTTGTTGTCGATGCCTTCAGTCGACGAAGCTACATGCTTAGCGTTCGTAATTCTCAAGCCCAGTTTAACCTCGAAGCTCTTATCTGTGACGCGCAGCATGCTTGTTTTACCGAGCAAACTTTGAAGAAGGAAAGGATTCTAAATGATGGTTCCCAACTCGAGAATAAGTCTAATGGTATCTTTCATTACTTGTATCGAATCTGGATTCCCAAGCGTACGAATTTGCGACAACTTCTGATGGACGAAGCCCACAAATCTCGATACTCCATTCATCCCGGTGCTGACAAGATGTACCAGGACATGCGCTACAAGTACTGGTGGTCGGGCATGAAGAAGGATATCGCTATCTATGTTTCGAAGTGCCTGCCCTGTTCCAAGGTCAAGGCTGAGCATCAAAGACCCTCTGGCTTACTCGTTCAACCCGAGATCCCGATGTGGAAATGGGAGAGTATAGCCATGGACTTCATAACGAAACTTCCGCGTACTCAATCTGGTCATGATAGCATTTGGGTTGTGGTTGACCGCTTAACCAAGTTAGCTCACTTCCTACCGATACGAGAAGACTTTAAGGTAGAAATATTAGCCTGAATCTACACCAACGAGATCATTAGTCGACATGGGACGCCTCGTGACATCATTTCTGACCGTGACGGTCGGTTTACCTCGCGTTTTTGGGAATCGTTTCAATCTACTCTTGGTACTACTCTTAACCTAAGTACCGCTTTCCATCCCCAAAATCGACGGTCAGACTGAAAGAATGATTCGCACCTTTGAAGACATGCTCTGTTCGTGTGTCATAGATTTCGGTGGTAATTGGGACGCGTACCTACCTTTGGTCGAATTCTCGTACAATAACAGTTATCATTCTAGCATACAAATGGCATCATTTGAGGCTTTATACGGAATGAAATGCCGATCGCCTATTGTGTGGCACGAGATCGGAAACGCGCAAATTATCGGTCCTGAGCTGTTGCAAGAAACGACAGACTAAATCCTCCAAATTCGAGACAATCTATTGAAAGCTCGGAGCTGACAGAAAAGTTACGCTGATAGACGGCCGCAAGCCCCTTGAATTTGACGTTGGCGATTACGTACTCCTAAAGGTTGCACTTTGGAAGGGGGTGATCAAAATCGGCAAGAAAGGAAAGCTCGCGCCTCGATATGTTGGACCCTTTAAGATTCTAGAAAGGATTGGAAAAGTGGCCTACAGACTCGAACTACCAGAGGAACTGAGTAACGTCCACCCGACTTTCCACGTTTCGAACCTCATAAAGTGCTTGGCTGACCAGGAATTACATGTCCCTCTTGAGGACTTACAAGTGGACGAAACATTACACTTCTTGGAAAATCCTGTCGAGATCATAGGATGAGAAACCAAGGTGCTAAGACGCTTACGCATTCCCATTGTGAAGGTTCGCTGGGAAGGCAAACGAGGCGCCGAGTTCACCTGGGAACTCGAAAGCGACATGAAGGCGAAGTACCCGCAATTGTTTGTTACGGCTAAAGCCTAATTTCGGGACGAAATTCCCTTAAGTAGGGGAGGCTGTAACACCCCGTGTTTCGAAAGTTAAAGTCAAAGTCAAGATTGAAGTCAAACGAAGAAAAGATTGCTAATTGTGACCTGTCACTCCTTGCTCAACTACTGTTTTGACTTCTTTGACTTGTAATCGAATCAATTTATTAATTTGCTTTAGTTGTATTATGTGGAGTATCTATTAATAATCGAGGTTTGATCGCTATTTAATCGCATGTTTAATCGATTTATCGCTAATCGCTATCGAAATCGCAACTGGAATCATGTGTTCTGGATATTGTTTTACGTGTGTGTGCTATTTATGTGTTACATGTGCATGTTATGTTTATGTTGAGGTGTTAATCGCAATCGCAATTCTATCGCATCGCAATCGAATCGAAAACGCCGAACGCAAGTTAATTATAGTGATTGTATGTTAGATATAGTAGTTATGTTATTTGGGTAACTAATGGGTAATACTATCTCATCGCTCTCTCGAATCGCATCGCAACGCTCCACACGCGAATCAAAACAGCAAAACTCGTTGCACCGAACACTAGGATCGAGTGGCCAACCGATTGAGTGGCCATCCGATCGAATTGCCATCCGATCGGGTTGCCATCCAATCGAGTTGTCACCCGATCGGGCTGTCGCCCGATTGAGTTGCCACCCGATCGACCAGCCACTTTCACCCACTTTCCTTTTTGGGAAACCCTATAAATACCTACCTGTCACATCATTGTGATGTGACAGCTCCCTTGTTCGAACAGCCGACCTTCAGCCCTTATTTCTCTCGATTTCTCTCGATTCTTGTAAGTTTCCAACCTAAATCTTATACTTCTATGATCTACACACGCTTCTACATCATTTTCACCTTTGAATCTCAACTTTTAACCGTGAAATCACCGGATTTGAGGTGTTCTAGGGTGATGTCATCATTGAGTTCTTATGAACTTCAAGGTTTGGCTTCATTCCACCAAGAATAACTTAGATCTGAAGGATTTCCACAAGATTAATCAATGTTTTTGCATAAATATACACAAATTCATGGTTAAAAGGATTGAGAGAAGGTTTTCCAACTTTCTTTCAACTCTTTTACACTCAATGCACTCAAAACCGATAGGATCGGAGCTTGTTCTGACCTTCTACTCATTCTTAGTGATTCGTTAGTTCCAGATCTGAATTATATCTAAGAGACTACCGATTTCGGGTTTGAACATGAACAACCGACTCGAACCGTGAACCGGTCGGAATAGGGTGATTCTTGTTCGGTCGGATCACTTGGGTCGAGATGAGGTTTCTGTTGTTCAAGCAAGATATCAGAACGTCTCGTTCAAAACTACAAAACTCCAAACGAAATCAAGTGACACGACAATCTAACCGTTGGGACGGATTGCCGTCCGATTGGATTGCCATCCACTCGGATTGCCATCCGATCGACCGGCCATCCGATCGGGTTGCACTTGGTTCCACACTTAAAATATTTATTCAAAATTCTAAGGTTCTGAACGTCGAACGGATTGCCATCCGATCGGATTGCCATCCGATCGAACGACCACCCGATCGAGTGATGTCTCAGACTTTGGTACTTGAATCAATTTTCAAAGGCCATCAGTAACTAACGGATTGCCACCCGATCGGATAGCTATCCGATCGAGTGACCGTCCTGCTGTGAACTTGTTCTCAACTAAGAAGACTCGCCAATCGGATTGTCATCCGATCGAACGACCGTTCGACCGACCGACCGACCTGCAGGGTAGAGATACTTCTCTATTTTTAAAATACTACAACGAAAACTTCAAAGTACAAACCATCATACACAAACACATCCTCACCAAACGAGATGACAATCCAATCGAATGGCCATCCGATCGGATGACCATCCGAACGGATTGCCACCCGATCGACTGGCCATCCGATCGGATTGCCATCCGATCGGATTACCATTCGATCCTTGGTACACTTGCATCGTTTTACGCGCCGCTCATCGTTATGCTATCGTTAACTGTTCAGGCTATTCTCTCTCAGCGCTCCCTTCAATCCAAGGCAGTGTTTTTTAAGTTAAACGCTATCTGTGAGTATACTCGATCCCTTTTTGCTTTATGCACTTTTGGGTGTTACATACGTTACTTATTCTAAATCACATCGAACACACAACGCAAACACTATTTATACGCTGACCTCTAATGCATGTTATATGTGACTCGATGAATGTCTGTTTGTAATGTTAACACATTGATTGTTGTCTACCTGCCTTAGCAACGATAGTACTATAGTTTGGACTCAGCACCTGTTCAGTCAGGGGTTGTAAGGACAATTACTTCACGTGTTCGCAGTGGTGAACATGTGATGCGGACTCGCTATTCGCAGTCAACTCGCAGTCATTGGTATTGATAGGATCTTTGTCGATAACTTACATGCTTCACATTATACGTTATACATGCTAGTTATGCGTAAACGATTTCAAAACCTATATGCTATATCAAACTTGTATGCTCACCTTTACACTATGTCTATTGACCTTTATTTTAACGTATGTGACAGGTGTTTAGGATGCTATCTGCTAGGATGCTTGCTATGTGGAATTGAGTTAGGATGAGTCTAGAAACAAACAAAGACAATTTATTTTTATTTGAAATCTGAGTTGTCGGAACATGATGTGTTTTGAGAATATCATCGTCTGTAATAATTAGATTACTTAAATGGGTTACGGTATGGGACGTAATATTAACTATTTGGTAATTTAGTCGTTATGGAATTTCTCTTGATAATCTGTTTCGCTCAGTGCCATGCCCCGATGTTTCCGTCATCGGTTGGGGTGTGACAACGGCACAGATGGCTCGCCGATGAATAAGGCACAAGACAGTTCGAAATGAACAATCCTCAGAAAGTCCAGAGGATGCAGTTGGGAAAAGTGAATCCTGTAGTGCTTCAGGAGAGCCATCTTGAAGGAAGATAGTGGATACTAGACACCACAAAAAGAGAAGGACAAGGTATAGGTCACTATCCTTTCCGGCAAACAAGTCGTCGGATCATCGGAACTGGGGAGTCTCGGGGTAATATCTGGTGGGATTCGATAAGAAGCGACAAAGGATTCCAACTCATCTTGAGTGATAATCGAGCGAATGGAGGATCGGCCTTTTCTGTTCATGTTATAATGTGAGAAAGAGATCAAGAGAGAAAAGTGGAAGAAAGGGGAAGACATGATGAAATGGTAGACGGCTTCAGGGTTGTAAAGAACTTCATCAATAAAGCGGTAACTGTCCCATCACTGTTTCAAATGTGACCCTTAATTTGATGCACGTGGGAATGCATCTCTAACCCTAGCCGTTGGATTAAGGGGTTTATACAAGATCGAGAAACCGTCAGGTACTGCCATAATCACGAAGGGCCCCACCGCACAGTTGAAGCGTCGCTGCTAATCAGTCCAGGCCCACACGCTTTAAGGCCCGTAGCCCAGGACTAGAGATGACTTGTCGACGAGGGCCTTTGGATTGGGGCTCCTCGTCTTGGGCCGCCTTAATTGGGCTCTTCAATAAGCCCAAATATTGTTGTTACTTCCTACAAAGGAAACAAGAGAAAAGGGCGGGAACATGGCACATCAGTTCTCTAGCAGAGGCATTTAATGCCTACAACCAGAGAGAGAGAGCATCGCCGGAATAAGTACGAGAAAGAAGCAGACTCATTTAATGCTCGTATCATCACACCGATGACAGCGTGGCACGTGTCTGAGTCTCCTCTGTCATACCTGGATACCGTTAGATTGCACCAAAGCTCTTACCAAGGTGATAAGCCATTTCCTCTATATAAGCCGGACATAAGATCACCAAAGGCAAGCATTCAATTCTCCTCACACTGAACTAGGGTTGTAAACGAGCCGAGCCGAGCTAGACCCAGCTCGAGCTCGGCTCGAACTCGATTCGAGCTGAGATTTGAGGCTCGAGCTCGACTCGATTAGAATTTGAGCTAGCTCGGCTCGGCTCGATCTAGCTCGAACTGACAATGAACCGCAAAATTTACTACTTAAAAAGCCCTTAAAAATGAATTTCTTCATAAACTAATGGCCATAATTGCCATTTAATTTAACCATATGGCTAAATATGCAAGTATAAATAGTTAATTAGTTTGTACATTGTCTTTATCTTATTTTATATGGGAGATACTCCCTTAGTTTTTGCTTTCTAAGTGATGTGGGACAAAAAAATGAAGGATTTAAACCTTATCGAGCCAGCTCACGAGCCGAGCCAGGCCAAGCTCGAGCTTGGCTCATTTACAAATCGAGCTGAGCCAAGCTGGCTCGTTTACAACCGAGCCAATTTCGAGCCGAGCTTTGTTCGAGATTTTTTTGAGCGAGTTTCGAGCGAGCTGCGAGCCATGAGTTTTTTGAATACCCCTACACTGAACTCACACTCACACTTCATTTACTGTGGACATTCTCCGGATCACATTTAATACATTCAATTCAGGATTAACACCAAGGATATTCCGGCGAATCTCACTCGTCGGAATAAACTCCATTTCTCCGACAAGCTTTCATATTCTCACGCCGGGGCTTGGCCACAGATCCCCCTCCTGGGGCCCTCCGTAACGAGGCTAACGGTGTTTTATCTTGTAGGTTAACAGGAAAACCCTATCGGAACGTTGACGAGTCTTGTAGACCTCAAACCGGAGATCAGGGACTCGACAAATCCAAATAACGAGACTACTGGATCAGAACACCAACTAAGAACAACATGAAAAACTATACCAATTTTGTCACTCTAAATTGTCTAATCAACCCATAGGAAGTCGAGTGCCTTGATGTCCTCAATAATCTTGTGTATTAAGTTAATTGTCATATTCATCCCTGCTGTTTGTTCAGTTATGGCAGTCAAGGCCAGATTTCAAATTTATATCATTTTGGTCCCTAACATTCTTGAAACATATCAGTTTAATCCAAAAAGTTAATGGTCATATTACTTATTCCACTTAGCAAGAATAACTCAGAATTTATAGGGAATGATATTTGGAAATTTGGGGTAACAAAATAATTCAAACAGTTCTGTGATTCATTGGGTCGGGTCGTATGAACCAGATTAAAATGTTTCTTTTGTCAAAAGCGTAGCTAACTTTTGTGATACGACTATACGAGCAAACCTATATGAGTTGACCATACGAGGAAGTGCTTACAATACGGGTCTAACAACTCTTTTTTACCAAAAAAAAATAAATAAATAAATAAAGGCAAAGAAATTTTAGATTTTTTTATAAAATAATAATCTTGGATAAATGTGATTAAAGTAAACACATACATACACTCACATATATTTTATATATATTTGTTTCAAGGCATATCAGCATGTGTTCTCATGTAACAATTAGATTCAAACCTTAACTGTGTTTTTTGGGTATTTTTTTACAGATTAAGGTTTTATTGAAGAGGCTTTTTGTGTATCAAAGTTCGACTAGCTAGAGAAACTGTAAGTTTAATTGCCCATTTGCAGATTCATCATCCAATCATATGAGTTATGCATTGTATATTAGTAAAATTAATTATGATGAAGGCTATGATTGCAAAGAAACAGCATTTTGCATATAGCAATATAGCATATCGACAATGGTCCTTATTTTGAAAAATCTTTATAAGTTCATTGTTTTTATATCACAATTAATAATTTGTAACTGGGTTTTGTAGCTAGAGCAAAAAAGACTGCTACGATAGGGTGACTTTTTTGTTTGAAAAATTGATGTGCTCTCGTATGTTACCTAAATATATATAGATATTATATTTTGAAGCATATATTATACCATGCTTCTATAATTCTAATGCATAATATTGTACCTTTGCTTTGATTTTAGGTTTGAGGTTCATTGTCCAGGGGGGTTGTATTATGGAACAAGGGGTAGCCTCCTGAAGGGGTATGGTCCTAGATCTCGCGTCAGCATGACCGCGAATGACCATTACCCTTATCAGAAACCCCTACCAGCAATAAACTTACATGTGTCCGTGCGGGCACGCGCGAACACAGCGGTCCAATCTGTCCAGTGATGAGAAGACTTACCTTAAGTACAAAAACAGATGTTACGCATAGTGATGCGGCCCGGCACCGCATCCTAGGAACATTTTCGTCACGACAAGGGATCTGGACAACAGTAACAGTCACTAAGCGGCGATGCGGCATGGCACCGCATCCCGTATGCATCCTGGATAGAACAAAGAACGCGGGAACAACATAAGTGACCGCAAGCAGCGATGCGGCCTGGCACCGCATCCTACCCATAAGGCAAGTGGGTCTGACACCACAGTACAAGTGGCACTGGGAACAGTCGCTTGTCAGCCCACATGTGTGCAACAGTCTGACACCACAGCAGGACGTGGCATCACCACCGTAACCGACAGGTCTGACACACCTGCAAGTAGCTGTGCGATGTCAGGCTAACTACTCAACTACCCTCCTTCACTCCTCGGCTATAAATACTCACCCCAAACCAGGTTTGAGGTATCACTTCTGAACTCTCTCACTACTACTACTATCACACTTTGTTTCCCAAGCAAATTACTGATTCTCACGCCGGAGAGTGGTAACAAGGAGCACCCCCCACCCCATCCTCCTTGTTACGAGTCACGGCTTGTTTCCTTGTGCAGGAAACCCACCACCAGACGATCCAGCCAGCGATCCTCGGAAAGAAGGGATTAACCCTCTTGACGAGACCAGTGAGTTAACCCCACCCGGTTAACCATTGTTTCATCATTGGCGCCCACCGCTACTCTTAGCACTTTTTTCCAACCATCCCTTTCTCTCCAAAGATCATGTCTGATCGTCAAAACAACACTACCGGGGATAACCTAAACCCCGCAAACACAGGGCCTACGGGGACTGCACCTCCAGCCCCAAATGTTGAACATATTGGCACATCAACGCAAGGAGGCGCATCCCTTACGTTCGGACACGATCTATCACAGTACGCTTCTGTGATACCTCCAGGCATGAACCTTCATACCTGGTACGACCAGCAACAAGCTTTGCTGGCCGCAGCATACAATAGAGCCTGCGCAGATGCGCAAGTATCTGTGGGGCCTACCCCAACACCGCATACCCCTGCGGGTCGTACTCTACAATACGACGGCAGGGCCCCAACACATCCAGCCTCCCGGAGTAGGCACGAAGACCGCGGTTCCTCTTACTGCGATGTCCGCACACTGGATGCGGACGATTCCTCATATGGGTCCCGCCGCAGGGACCCTATACATAGCCGCCTTGGCCCCCATGGCCAGGACATGCGGCAGTCTACAGCCCACCGCGGCCTCGGCATTCATAGCCGACTGGGACCCCAGTCCCACCATGAAGGGCAGGGCCATACCGATCCGGACGACGGTACATACCGCGGAGAATCCCATGCCACTAGCAGCAGACCGGGAGGACGCAATTACGTTCCTCCCACTCACCCCCGCACTACATACCTCCGCGCTGCAAAGCATCACCAAAGCCAACCCTACAGGCCGAAATCTGCGGCCGAAAACTCAAAGTTCGCCCCAGAAATCGCCCACGCCGATGTCACCACCACAAAATTCCCATTAAACATTGGGAAATACAACGGTTCGACCGACCCAGATGATCACATGAACATCTTCGTCGGCGCCAGATGCAACGGTAGGTGGGATGAACCCACCTGGTGTCATTTTTTTCCCCCAGACCCTAACAGGTCTGGCCAGGGCTTGGTTCGATTCTTTGCCGGTGGGATCACTGGCCTCATTCGAGGACTTGCAAGGAAAGTTCCTCGCACACTTTAGCCAACAGCGACGTCATGAACGTGATTCTATGGACGTCATGAACATCTGGCGCAGAGACAACGAATCGCTTGAGGCATTCGTTGTCCGTTACAATAAAGAGTGCCTAGAGATAGGCGACGTTGCGGACCAGATGGCACGTAACCATTTCATCGTTGCAGTCAAGGACGAACAAATGGTTATGAATATCTCCGGCAAGGACGGCTTGCCTAAGAAATGGGAAGATGTCATGGTTGCGGTCAAGACATACGCCCAGACTCAGCGGTCCCACAGACCGCACGTATCAAAGGCGCAGCCCCAAACCGAATGCCAATCCTCCCACCAAGAACACAAGCGCAACCGGGACACATGGAATCGCGGCAGCGATCCCAGACCATATGTCCCGCGTAACAACCAGCCCGACGCAAGGGCTACAATCAACGCCCAACGTGAAAACCGGGCGTCAAAGAAAGAGTCTCGGGACCGTAGCTGGACCGAGATCAACCAGTCGCCAAGCGACGTCCTCCTTACGGACGCGCAATTCCTGCGACCGGCCCAACCAATGAAGTCCAAAAAGAACCAGGATCTCGCACTCTAGTGCGAGTATCACAAGGACAATGGCCACACAACAAACAGCTGCATCAGTCTCCGACAGGAGATTGAGCGAGCCCTAAAAGAGGGGAAACTGCAACACCTGTTGACAGGCACACAAAAAGCTACCAAGCGCATCACCCCCCACAACGAGGGCACCTCCACGGGTAAGAGGACCATGTATGTGGCCTCTACCCACATGATCAATGGAGGAAAAGGAAGACCGCGCAAGGCGGCGCGAAGACCGGACAATGACTGGAAAGACGAACAAGTCGTCTTTCCAAAAGTCCAAGGCGGACCGCGCGATAGGCGCGCCGTGGTTATCACAGGCCACCTGGCTCACTACTGCACCGAGAGATTATTCATCGACCCGGGCAGTACATCTGATATTATATACGAGCAGTGCTTCAACCAATTCGATCAAGAAGACAAAGATCGGTTGCAGCCAGCAGACTACCCGTTGGCCGGGTTTGCAGGGGAAACCGTATTCCCCCTGGGCCAGATTACTTTTCCTATGCGCCTCACCAACGGGAGGCACGCACAAACGGAGGAGGTAAACTTCATGGTTTTACCGCACACCTCCAAGTACGATGTACTTCTCGGGAGAGAGTCCCAGGGCGACTTCAACATGATCACATCCGTCCCTCACTCCGCCATCGGTTTCCCAACCGAGACGGGGGTCGCGATAATATACGCCCGAAGAGAAGTTTTGTCTACGGACGAGCTGCGTCCGGCCAAGGTAGCAAGGCCAACCCCCAACACTCAACCAGAAAAATGGGTTCTAAACGCAAGACACCCAGAGCAAACAGTTACGTTGGGCCACGCCTTGTCTCCTACTATCAAAGCACACCTGAAGCAACTCCTCTTTAGGAACCAGGATATTTTTGCGTGGACACCCGCAGATATGACAGGGGTACCACGCGAAATTGCACAGCATTTCTTGAATACCATGCTAGGTATCAAGCCAGTGATCCAAGGCCAACGCCACCTTGGATCAGCAAAAAACGCGGCGATGGAAGAGCAGGTACAGGAACTGCTCTCCGCAGGCATCCTGCGGGAAGTCAAATACTAGACTTGGTTATCCAACCCAGTCATGGTAGAAAAACCAAGCGGGGGCTGGCGCATGTGTGTCGATTACAAAGACCTCAACAAGGCCTGCCCCAAGGATTGTTACGCACTTCCGGAGATCGACGAAAAGGTCGATAACCTCGCACCATTTCGATGGAAGTGCTTCCTCGATTGTTACAAAGGCTACCACCAAGTACAGATGGCAATCGACGACGAAGATAAAACGGCATTCCGCACTCCTACCGGGAACTACTGCTATACAAAAATGCCGTTCGTGTTGCGCAACGCGGGCGCAACCTATCAAAAATTGATGAACGACACTTTCCGCGGTCAAATCAGCAAAAGTGTCGAAATCTATATGGACGACCTGGTCGTCATGAGCATGGAGGAAGATACCATGCTCAACGATATTGAAAGAACATTCCAAACTCTGCGAAGCGTCAACATGAAGCTCAACCCAGGGAAATGCTCGTTTGGAATGGAAGAAGGCAAATTCCTTGGATTCATCGTAACCAAAGATGGATTCAAGGTGAACCTGGAAAAAGTACAGGCGATCGAACGCATGCCATCGCCTTCTACGATGAAAGAAATGCAACGACTAGCCGGCAGGCTAGGCACTAAATAGGTTCTTAGCCAACCATGCAGCTAAGTCTTACCCTTTCATCAAGTCCCTGCGGAGCTGTTTAAAAAAGGAACAATTCCAATGGACCGCAGAGGCCGAAACAGCTTTCCGGGAAATGAAAGAGTGTTTGATTCAACTCCAAACTTTAACCGCACCACGCAAGGATGAGCCACTTATCTTGTACTTATCTGCCGCGGACAACACGGTAGGCGCGGTACTCATAGTGGAGCGGGAAGGAGTTCAAACACCCATCTACTACATCAGCAAAATGCTCAACGACCCAGAGACGAGGTACTCTATCATGGAGAAGTTGGTACTGGCACTAGTGCACGCGTCGAGACGCTTACGACGTTACTTTGCAAACCACGTCATCACAGTGTTAACCAACTACAGGATCGGCCCGATCCTATCCAAACCCGACATCTCTGGGAGGTTAGCAAAATGGGCAATCGAGCTGGGCGCGCTGTCACTAAACTATAAGTTGCGTCCCGCAATCAAAGGCCAGGTCTTGGCTGATTTCGTCGCCGAAGTACCAGCAGATCGCATTCAGGAATGCGAACAAGAACAAAACCATACGCCGCCACCACCCTCCTCAGAAACATGGGCACTATTTACCGATGGTGCATCCAATGAGGATGGTGTTGGTGCAGGTTTGCGACTCGTCAGCCCCGATGGCCAAAAGCTTACCTATGCGATCCGCCTCTGATGCGTGTGAAGTGTTATATATATTAGGTGTATATTTTAAGCCCCTTTAACACTTATTTTAGCCAAGTTTTAAATTTATAAAACACGATATTTCACTAACACTAAACACACATATGGGCAAGTGCACCCATCGTGAGCGTAGTATAGTGTTGGTAAGATACCGAGGTCGTCCAAGGACACAAGAGCTTTTAGTACCGGTTTATCCTCAACGTCTAATCAAAATAAAAAGTTTAGAAAAAGGTTTTTAAACTAAGAAAAATAAAAACTAACTAAAATGCTGAAAAGTAAAATAAAAAGAAAAACAGATAGACAAGATGAATCACTTGGTTCCGACTCGTATCTAGTGTAACCTTTGATTATTTCCGCACTTTTGCACATAATTAATAGATTATCTTAGTTATAGTAGTAGGCCCCTCTTTTGAAGGTGACGTTACCCTCACCCCAGTAGTTTGAGTCAGCAAGGATACAATCCTAAAAGGGTGGATTATTGGAAGATAATTAATTAAGTTATTAATGCAAATTATGGTAGGCCCCTCTTTTGGAGGTGACGTTACCCTCGACTAAGTAATCTGAGTCAGCAGGGATACAGTCCTAAATAGCCGAGTTATAGTATTAATAGTAGTTAACTTATGAGGGGATCAAAGAGTTTAGACCCCCGCCATCCAATACCATTAAGTATTGAAGGAGGTCCTACTAAATTTGACCCAGGTCCATTGCAGGACCTCTAAACGCTGAACAATGGCAAGACCTTTACCAAACCGTTCCCTTAACCCCCGACCAGGTAGCCAACATACCTCCATATAGACCGTGGAGATATGAATGGTGAAAATCTTTTATTTTATATAGACAGTAAAATAATGCCAAGACACCACGGACAAACGATAAGGAAAGATCACCTTCAACATAAGTAACTAGTTATTAAAGTCATTAATACAAAACCAAATAAAAAGTGCAAAAGATTAGAAATAAAAAGTATTACACTAGACACTTTGTCTTCACCAAGTGATGTAAGAGACTTAGGCAAACATGGCCTTGATTGTCAAGAACTCTTACGATCAATCTTGGATCCCGAGACGACTCACACACTCTACGATGGACAATGGATGATGGTGGTGGATGATGGTGGTGGATGATGGTGTTATGGTGGTGGTGGGTGGTGGGTGGTGGGTGGTGGGTGAAGTGTGAGAGAGGTGGTGTGCCAAGGGATGGTTTGAGCTTGAGCCAAGCACTCCTATTTATAGGATGAACAGAAGCTCGGGCACGGCCCCGTGTCCACATCCTCTCTTTCTTCATTAAATGCAGCTTTGTCTTATTAGTTGACCACGCCCCCGTGTCCGCTGAGCACGACCCCGTGTGCAGAAGAATCTTTGTACTATGAAGATTTGCCTGGATTGTGCGAATCTTATAGTTGACCACAGCCCCGTGTCCGCTGAGCACGGCCCCGTGGTGGGCAATAGAAGCTTCTACCACTTTGTCTTTTCTGCTGACACTTGGGCACGCCCCCGTGCTGGCTGAGCACGGGGCGTGTTCAGGCCTCTGATCTCTTGTTTTGCTTGGGAAGATGCTGTCGTGGGGTCGGGCATGTCACGTTTTGTTCCTTTTCTTGTATTTATGTTAGATTTTGATGTCTTTTTGCTTCTTTTGTTAATTTGAGCTCATTTAATCCTGAAAATACAAAAGGAAGACAAAAGCACACTTTTTCCAACATTAGTACTAAAAAGGGGTTAGTTTTATGCCTCATTTGATGAAATTTATATGTTAATATTTGAACACATCAAATACCCCCACACTTGAATCTTTGCTTGTCCTCAAGCAAAACTCTTTAATATGTGGCTATTTACACTCCCAAATGGAATGGGTAGAAAAAAAGGTTTTGGGCTTGTCGTAGAGTGTCGGGATTTCCAAGATTCTTTATTCAATTTTATTTTTATTTATTTACAATCCTATTCGTCATGATTTATTAAAAAACCTTTCATAAGATAAATTACTTATTAGCGCATAACATGCCTTTGTAAAATTCTATTTATATACAAGTTCACATACCTCACGGGGATCACTCAACACTCGGCCGAAAATGTATTTTTGTGGATCACTCGAGAACGGCATGGAACGTACTCCTACCATAGGCTTGCCAAGCAATCAATCCTCCTCCTTTTTAACTTATATACATTTGTAAATATCAAGAGGACTTTGTGGGTTAAGGGTTAGGATTGGGTTAAAAGTAGGTGGTTGGGTTGGTGGTTAGTGGTTAGTAGAAAAAGGGCGAAAAGCGTAACAAGTGTCGGTTTTCGTAAGACTTTCTATTTTCATAACTTTTATTTTGATGAAGCTATTTATTCAAACAAAGTTTTTTTTTTTTTTTTGTTGAAAAGTCATATGAAGAACCGAACTTGTTACTAAAATAAAGGGTTAAAAATGAAAAAGGTTTTGGTGGGTAAAAAGGGTTTTTGGTTTGGGTTATGAAATGAAAAGGTTTAGGCTCAAAGGGGCTAACTAGGGGGATTTTGGGTAGGTGGTAAAAAAAAAATAATGGTGTAGAAATAAAAAGGTTAGTCCTAATGCCTCCATCATTTACTTACTCGGGTTTAAGTTGGTAAGGATTGGGAATGTATCGTCATGGCAAGTTCTAGAGTCGTAAGAACCAAGCGGCTATTCACACAAGAAACGAAAAATGAGCATTTAGTCAAATGATATGTAAGTGTATGCTCAATAAAGGCTCAAAACTCACTTTTGTGGGAATGGGTTTTTATGTGATCAAGTATATATAATCAAATTTTAACTAAGCTTGTCATGCCTTTTCATAATTTTCTTATGTTGGTTCTTTTTATCACGACGCTATCGGTTGTAAATTCGTAAAAATATAACCTTTTTAAGAACTTGAATTTCCCGAGTTAAACCTAGACAAGTAAAAAAAATGAAAAAAATTTTGAAAAAATTTGGGGTGATTAGCGGTTCCAATAGAGTTTTGTGTAAGGCTTGTATTTAGGACTTGCGAGATTCAAGGTTTTAGCATCCCCCCACACTTAAATTACACATTGTCCTCAATGTGTCCCAAAAATAAGTTTTTAGGTTGATTGAATGTGTAAAAAGGTGTAAAAAGCAAAAAAAATTTGTGTTACTGGGCGCTGAACACGGCCCCGTGTTGTCCGGGCACGGCCCCGTGTTCAAGTGCCAGTAACAAAATTGAAACAAGACAAACAGAAGTCTGGACACAGGGGCGTGTTGGGTGAACACGGCCCGTGTCCAGTTACCTGGAATGGGTCTTTTTCTGCAGACTGTGCAGCACGGGGCCATGTTGGGTGGACACGGCCCGTGCCGAGCTTACTGTAAATGAAGAAATTTGTCGGATGGTTCTGTTTTCCTGTATGGAGTGCTGGTTCAAGTTTCCCTTGCATCCTTTGCCATCTCAAGTGTGTTTTATTACTGAAAATTAAAACTAACTAGAAAACAAGAAAATTAATCTAAACTAAACTAAGGATAGTTCCGTGGAATGCCTCCATGGTGCGCCACGTTTATAAGGGTCCTTGGCTAGACCCACCTTATCGGGTGGTTCTGGCTCATCTTCAATTAGGGGGTCGTCATTGCCGAATGGATATTTCATTGATCGCTCAAGATCGACACTTCTTTTAAATGCCCCTAATTGAAGAGGTAGATTGTTGAACTTCCGGTTTTTCAAAGCTTCGTGAGTTTTTACAAATGGTCGTCCCAACACTAGAGGAGCGTCATCGAGGATGACAAAATCGGTCGGGATTACCATTTGATTTGTTTGAACCAATACATCCTCAACTATACCGATTGATTTTATTACTTTCCGATTGGATAGAAAAATGGGTATTTGAAGTGGAGAAAAATCACTAATACTTAATTTTTCGAAAATGTAGTTAGGCATTATGTTAACACAAAGATCTTTATCGATTGTGACATTACTAATAAACGAATTTTGAAAGAAACATGGAACCGGTGTAATGTTAATTTCAAATGGGTCTTCTTTTATTAGTGAGGTTTGATCATCAGTTAACTTAACACTTACCGTTTCGTCAATTTTAGTGTTAATGTTTAACTCTTTTAAAAACTTAGCATGAGTGGGTACTAAACAATGATTTTCAAAAGAAGGTGACAATAGATTAATTTCTTCAAAATTAGACTCTTCTTGAATTTTAACGTTGTCGGACTCACCTTTTTCGTTGTTTAACTCATGTGTCGGTTTTTCACTTATTTGTTCTTCCATTTTTACACTTTCGGTTATCTCTTCCTTTTTTAATTCTTATCTTGCGCGTGATTCCTCTTCCCTTGCGCGAGATTCTTTTATACAGCGATCGATAACTCTAATGTGTTCTAATATCCTATCGGTCACTTCGGTTATAGAAAAAGAATCGGGATTTTCAAAGCTTGAATCCGGTTGTTCGATCCTTTGTTCCTCATAATACCCATATGAAGTAGATGGTTCACACCATTGTTCTTCATTGTAAGCATATGATGGATAAGGGTCGTAATTTTGTTCTTCATAATACTCATATGAGGTGGGTTGTTCACGCCATGGTTCCTCATAATAAGCATACGAAGGTGGTGGCTCATATCTTGGTTCCTCAAAGTATGAGTATGAAGGCTCATACCTTGGTTCATCAAAATATGAGTATGAGGGAGGAGGTTCATACCTTTGGTCTTCATATGATGTGTATGAAGTTGATGGCTCGTACCTGGGTTCCTCATAGTAGGTGTATGAATTGGATGGTTGATATGAGTGACTATTTTGAACCGAGCGTGTGTTACGACAATTAGTGCAATAGTTACCCCTATAATCATCCTCCTCATAGGTGTAGTTGTAGCCTCCTGAGTATTAATCCATAAGAATCACTCAGCAGACCACAACCAAGTCCCGAGATCAGAAAACAAAAAGAAAAACGGAAACAGAGGCTGGACACGGCCCCGTGTTCAGTGTACACGGCCCCGTGTTTAGAATCTGTATCTGGGCGTTTTAATTAAATTTACTGATTTCGTTGAGCACGGGGCGTGTTCAGTGAGCACGGCCCGTGTTCAAGCTTCTGTTACTGGGTGTTTTATGAAAAATATGCAGCACGTCTCCGTGTTCAGCGAGCACGGCCCGTGTTCAACCTACTGTAAATGCAAAACTAAACTAAAATGCAGAAAAATGTGGGCCCGTTTTGAAAAGGTTTTGAAAAACTGATTATGCCGTCGATTTTAAGCTTTCCTAAAATCCTTGTGTCCCCGGCAACGGCGCCAAAAACTTGATGCGTGTGAAGTGTTATATATATTAGGTGTATATTTTAAGCCCCTTTAACACTTATTTTAGCCAAGTTTTAAATTTATAAAACACGATATTTCACTAACACTAAACACACATATGGGCAAGTGCACCCATCGTGAGCGTAGTATAGTGTTGGTAAGATACCGAGGTCGTCCAAGGACACAAGAGCTTTTAGTACCGGTTTATCCTCAACGTCTAATCAAAATAAAAAGTTTAGAAAAAGGTTTTTAAACTAAGAAAAATAAAAACTAACTAAAATGCTGAAAAGTAAAATAAAAAGAAAAACAGATAGACAAGATGAATCACTTGGTTCCGACTCGTATCTAGTGTAACCTTTGATTATTTCCGCACTTTTGCACATAATTAAGAGATTATCTTAGTTATTGGAGTAGGCCCCTCTTTTGAAGGTGATGTTACCCTCACCCCAGTAGTTTGAGTCAGCAAGGATACAATCCTAAAAGGGTGGATTATTAGAAGATAATTAATTAAGTTATTAATGCAAATTATGGTAGGCCCCTCTTTTGGAGGTGACGTTACCCTCGACTAAGTAGTCTGAGTCAGCAGGGATACAGTCCTAAATAGCCGGGTTATAGTATTAATAGTAGTTAACTTATGAGGGGATCAAAGAGTTTAGACCCCCGCCATCCAATACCGTTAAGTATTGAAGGAGGTCCTACTAAATTTGACCCAGGTCCATTGCAGGACCTCTAAACGCTGAACAATGGCAAGACCTTTACCAAACCATTCCCTTAACCCCCGACCAGGTAGCCAACATACCTCCATATAGACCGTGGAGATATGAATGGTGAAAATCTTTTATTTTATATAGACAGTAAAATAATGCCAAGACACCACGGACAAACGATAAGGAAAGATCACCTTCAACATAAGTAACTAGTTATTAAAGTCATTAATACAAAACCAAATAAAAAGTGCAAAAGATTAGAAATAAAAAGTATTACACTAGACACTTTGTCTTCACCAAGTGATGTAAGAGACTTAGGCAAACATGGCCTTGATTGTCAAGAACTCTTACGATCAATCTTGGATCCCGAGACGACTCACACACTCTACGATGGACAATGGATGATGGTGTTATGGTGGTGGTGGGTGGTGGGTGAAGTGTGAGAGAGGTGGTGTGCCAAGGGATGGTTTGAGCTTGAGCCAATCACTCCTATTTATAGGCTGAACAGAAGCTCGGGCACGGCCCCGTGTCCACATCCTCTCTTTCTTCATTAAATGCAGCTTTGTCTTATTAGTTGACCACGCCCCCGTGTCCGCTGAGCACGACCCCGTGTGCAGAAGAATCTTTGTACTATGAAGATTTTCCTGGATTGTGCGAATCTTATAGTTGACAACGGCCCCGTGTCCGCTGAGCATGGCCCCGTGGTGGGCAATAGAAGCTTCTACCACTTTGTCTTTTCTGCTGACACTTGGGCACGCCCCCGTGCTGGCTGAGCACGGGGCGTGTTCAGGCCTCTGATCTCTTGTTTTGCTTGGGAAGATGCTATCGTGGGGTCGGGCATGTCACGTTTTGTTCCTTTTCTTGTATTTATGTTAGATTTTGATCTCTTTTTGCTTCTTTTGTTAATTTGAGCTCATTTAATCCTGAAAATACAAAAGGAAGACAAAAGCACACTTTTTCCAACATTAGTACTAAAAAGGGGTTAGTTTTATGCCTCATTTGATGAAATTTATATGTTAATATTTGAACACATCAGCCTCGATTTCAAAAGCACAAATAATGAGGCAGAGTACGAGGCTTTACTGGCAGGACTGCGTCTGGCAGTCAAACTCGACGTCAAACATCTGGAAGCACACGTCGACTCACTATTAGTTGCAGGGCAGATACGCGGCGACTATGCCGCAAAAGGGGATGTCATGATCCTCTACCTTGAACAAGCCTTGCAACTAACATCAAAGTTCACTTCCTTCAATATCCGCCATATCAACAGAAGTGATAACAAACCCGCGGATGCACTGTCAAAACTTGCATCCACCAGCTTCCAACACCTGGCAAAGGAGGTGCGCATCGAAACTCTGCAAAATCCCTCAGTACCCCTGCGCCAAGTCAATGTCATCCAATACGGTACAACATCCTGGATGACACCGATTATTGCATACTTACAATCAGGTGTTACTCCCGAAAGCAAGGCAGAGGTACGCAAACTGCAATACAAAGCGTGTCATTACCAAATGGGAGACGGTATCTTATACCGTAAATCATACCTGGGGCCACTCCTACGATGCGTCGACCCTCAAGATGCCACGTATCTCATCAGAGAAATACACGAAGGGATATGTGGCATACACGCGGGCCCACGCATGGTGGTGGCCAAAATCATGAATGTCGGATACTACTGGCCCGGCATGCACCTGGATGCAGTAAAAGTCTTGCGCAAGTGTTTCAATTGTCAGCGGCATGCTCCCAAGACCTTGCGTCCCAAGAACAATCTGATCCCCGTGACCACTGCATGGCCATTCCAAAAATGGGCAATCGATGTGGTGGGACCATTCCCAGACGCACCAGGTGCAGTGAAGTTTATCATAGTAGCTGTCGATTACTTTACAAAGTGGGTAGAGGCAAAACCGCTCGCCTCAACCACCGCTATGATAACAAGGAAATTCATCTGGGAACATATCATCTGCCGTTTCGGTCTACCAATGTGCATCGTTACCGACAACGGTACCAACTTCGCTGCCGATGACTTTCAAAAATGGCTAAAGGAACTAAACATTGAACACATATTCTCCTCAGTGGCGCATCCACAAGGGAACGGCCAAGTCGAGAGTATCAATAAAAGTTTAGTTGAAGGCATCAAAGCACGGTTGGGAACAACCAGACGCGGCTGGGTCGATGAACTCCCAAGTATCTTATGGGCCCACAGGACAAGCCCAAAAACAAGTAACGGTGAGACACCCTTCAACCTGGTTTATCGCACTGAAGCAGTGATCCCCGCAGAAGTAGGTCTCCCCTCACCTAGAATGTTGGCTATCAACAAGATCGACAACAATGAGGAACGCAGGGTTGACTTGGACCTCTTGGAAGAAAGGCGCGAAAACGCTGCCATCAACGAGGCCAAGTACAAAACCAAACTTGAAAAGTACTACAACACACGCGTCCGCATTTGTACTTTCAACCCTGGAGACTACGTCCTTCGTAATAGGCCAACAAAGCAAACACGGTTTTCACAAAACCTATACAATTCCTAAACCCTAAAAACAGGAATTGACTAACTCATACGGCAAGGGTATAGAACCAAAGCGTGAAGGAAAGTGGCTCCAGAACGGTGGTAACAAGTCTGCTTATGACTGATTACCCACCTAAGGACCACATAGAATAAACAATGGTGGGCACAACCATGCCTATGACCATGTTTATCTACCCATAGTCCAGATTCACATTGTTCGACCAAACACGGCCCACAATGACGCAACTACCCCATGTGGCTCAAACACACATGGCCAACATGGTGCAGCAACGAGGTAACCGCAAAGGACGTGCGGTTACTTGAGAGCTAAACCGCAGAGGACGTGCGGTTACTTGAGAGCTAAACTGGAGAACACGAACGCCCCACAAAACAGGGATCATCGTTGCATGTCCAGTTGCTGAACATAGAGCTTGAGCAAAGTACTTACAACTTTGCTTTAGCTGACGCAGAGGTTACAACTAGAGTGGCGGAGACAGACGTCTTCCGTCACGATCTCAAAGGTTGGTTCGAACCCTGCCAACACCTTCAGTCACCGTTTCAGAGGTTGGTTCGAAACACCAACAGGTGGCTGATGACATCAGGAAAAGGTAGACCAAGAGTCAAGTCCTTGGCTGAGAATTCCGCATCAGACGGAACTTGCTCACCAGACATCCTTCTCAAAGGAAGAAACAATCCACTCGAAAGACCTACCAACCAAACGGACTGTCAACCGAACGGTCAACAACTTGATTTACTTCAAAGAGGAGCCATTCGAATGGCCCATATTCTACCTTCTAAACACCATAGTCCAGTATTCCTCCCACATGCAACTTGCATAAGGAAGAAACACTAGACTGGGGGGACTTGAAGGGGTATGGTCCCAGATCTCGTGTCAGCATGACCGCGAATGACCATTACCCTTATCAGAAACCCCTACCAGCAATAAACTTACCTGTGTCCGTGTGGGCACGCGCGAACACAGCGGTCCAATCTGTCCAGAGATGAGAAGACTTACCTTAAGTACAAAAACAGATGTTACGCATAGCGATGCGGCCCGGCACCGCATCCTAGGAACATTTTCGTCACGACAAGGGATCTGGACAACAGTAACAGTCACTAAGCGGCGATGCGGCATGGCACCGCATCCCGTATGCATCCTGGATAGAACAAAGAACGCGGGAACAACATAAGTGACCGCAAGCAGCGATGCGGCCTGGCACCGCATCCTGCCCATAAGGCAAGTGGGTCTGACACCACAGTACAAGTGACACTGGGAACAGTCGCCTGTCAGCCCACATATGTGCAACAGTCTGACACCACAGCAGGACGTGGCATCACCACCGTAACCGACAGGTCTGACACACCTGCAAGTAGCTGTGCGATGTCAGGCTAACTACTCAACTACCCTCCTTCACTCCTCGGCTATAAATACTCACCCCAAACCAGGTTTGAGGTATCACTTCTGAACTCTCTCACTACTACTACTATCACACTTTGCTTCCCAAGCAAATTACTGATTCTCACGCCGGAGAGTGGTAACAAGGAGCACCCCCCCACCCCATCCTCCTTGTTACGAGTCACGGCTTGTTTCCTTGTGCAGGAAACCCACCACCAGACGATCCAGCCAGCGATCCTCGGAAAGAAGGGATTAACCCTCTTGACGAGACCAGTGAGTTAACCCCACCCGGTTAACCATTGTTTCATCACCTCCGCTACCGCTTGGTCGGAAAATTTTTGACGTTTTTAGTGTAAATTTTGGAAAAATTTGACGTTTTTTCGATTTCGTTACCGCTTATTTATAAAACGTTACCGCTTGGTCGGAATCCTAGATCCGCCACTGTTCATTGTCATCCTTCATTTATGGCCTAGTGGTAGGAGATTTGGGTTTTCTAATAGAGACTCAAGTTCAATTCCCAGTTGTGTCATATTGGGGTGGATATTGATGGTGACAAACCCACCGAGGGGGGTTCGATCCTGAGCTGCACCCCGGTTTTCATCCGGCTGTTACTTCAGCGAGGCATCTCGTGTAGAGGCAGTACGGTTTCTGGCGGAACACCGTAACCAAGTCTGACCAACCCAGCGCGAGCCCAATTAAGACAACGTAGTCTGGGCAGATCTTGGCTAGGGCCGCCGTTTAGTCGGAGTGGCATTAGGTCACTCAAAAAGAAAGTCACCGTTCAAAAAAAAAAGGTTCATTGTTGATTAAGATAACCAACATTCCCCCTCTGCATAGTTGTTTTCCAATTATAGTTATGTGATTGATCAGGCCCGTCTTAGAAAATGTTAAAAAAAAACATTTGGGCCCTAGGTGAGATAAAAAAAAACCGGGTCCTGTCGGCCCTTTAATATAAAGTCATCGGTCACATATACAAAAAATAAAAACCTATAATATGGCGATAATTGTTATAAAACAAATATAAAAAAAATAGTGTATCAATTTTTGACCTTTTAAAACTGAGTGAGTAATTTCACTCTTAAATATTTAGTTTGGGTTTAAATTTTGAACCTGTTAAAATAGTTGTAATTCAAAGGGTTAAAACAAATATGATAAGTGAGAGGACTAGAAGTTTTTATAAGGGATCAAAATCAATTTTTTTTTTTCAAATTGACTTTGTTTACCATCACTCTCATATTAATATTAATATTAATAAAGTAATAAATAAATGTTTGTTAGAGTTCATATAAACGAATCCAAGATTTTATTTTATGGCATACATGATACTAAAATAAATGTTAGTTAAAAACTGTTTGGTGGGTTTCCTTACAAATGGGCCTTTGCAACAAACTAATTCTCAGCCCATACAAACATAACGCAGTAATCTAAATGTAAATATCACCTCTCCGGGATGCATGCATAGTTCAGAAACGAAAATCAGATTCAAAATTCCACTTTTCTTTCTATAGTTCAGCTAGTTTGCCAACAACAAGAAGGGTCAAACTCTAAAAAAAACATTCAAACATTGGATACCCCTTTCAAGAAAGGCCGACCCTTTTAGGTTTTTGGCTCTTAGTAGTCGCCCACCTGGCACTTGCTCAAGGCCGGCCCTGATTTAGATAGTGTTTAATGAGTTATATCATATTAGAATATTTTGATACCTCATTTCAGGTTAACAATATCTTAGCAGTACCTCTGAATTTAGACTTTTAAGGTCAGAATAGTTTAAAAATACAGAAAATAAGAAAACATTGTGTATTTGTGTTAGGACCAAATAAATTTAATAATGGCTTGCATTCTATTACCGGGTAAAGAAATTTCTTGACAAGTTGATTTGTTTAGGAGGAAGGGGCACACAAGGGTAAGTATCCTAGTCTCGACCATCCATCACTCGCCACGTTAAATTTGGCTCAAATTACCCATCACTCGCCTACCCATTCTAGAAACTTGATTTTTTTTTTATTTTTTTTATTTAAATAAAGTCAAATGTTAATATAAAAAATAAACTTCATTAAAAGAATCTACGCAATTGAAACTAAATTAAACTAAAAACCGGAAAACAAATTAAAAAAATGAAACTTTTTAAAATAAAAACAACCTAGAAATCCGGTATATGGCTTGTCAGCCAACCCCATTTTTTCGCAAGTTCTCATTTGCGGGCTACAAAAACTTTTTGCACTTCAACGACGAGATTTTCGTGTGACGTAATATACGTTTGAAAATCTATGTCTTTCGCCGCTTGGGCGACACTTTCACGTTGTTCGTAAATCAAGGCCGTAGAGGCTAGGGTATTTTCTTGTCTTGCATCGGCCAACGCTTGCATCCTCGCTTCCTTCTTTTGAGCGTAAGCTCTTATTTCATCGCCTGCCAATCCAATTTGGCTTGTACTTTGGCTTGATGAACCCGGAGTCCTAACTTGTACCCTCCTCTTGAGTTGTGTTGGGCTAACTTCAACGTTCAAGTCCGGCTTCCGACAAGAAATCGAGCCGAACTGATGGAACCCTAGGTTGTGAAAAAAATAGTTTGGTTGTTGACCAAACATATAGGGCGGTGGAAGGGGTTGCGAAGTAATATGTGACGTAGGAGGTTGTGGCATATACCCTTCACCGCCAAAAGCTCCACATCGGCTCGAACCGGTTCCTCGTTTACTTGAACTGGCACCTCTTTTGCTAGCACCGACCCCTCGTTTACTCGAACCAGCTCCTAAGGAATTTTTTTGTGAATCCATTATAGATAGTTAAAAGGGTTTTGGTAAGGATTTTGAGAGTGTGTGTGTTTATGACCCGAAAAGTCAGTCAAGGACATTCATCTTCGCGTATAAAGGCGGAATCAATGTACACGAAGTTACAACAGCTTTTCCTTTCAATTTCCTTCTTTATTGATGCTTTCTGAGATGATTTTGACAGAGTTTCATTACCTAGCACATGAATAGGTTTCGCTCCAAGGTTCTGACTGACTAAACTGATTTCGCTTATGATGCCTTTATATAGATCTGCTGATTTCGCTCATATGACAGACCATATGAGTGAAACCCCAAAGTGACATATAAGCGAAATCCCCTTAGATGATCATATCAGCGAAACCCTATGACCTCATGAGCGAAATCACTTACTCTAATGTACATATAAGCGAAATTAACAACATTAAACCCTAATTTGACTCTCTAGCTCTAATCTTGACATATCTTGACCTAAGACTTGATGTAAACGTAGTCAACAGACATTCCGTGCACCAACAGACTCCCCCTTGGATGTTGACGAAGTTTTCGGCTCCGAGTCTTCAGTCTTGGTCATTCTGCCTTCTCGTTCAGATTGTAACATTGTAAGCATCCATCACTTTCTTGATCAGCTTCACACTTTGACTCTTACACTAGAATCTCATCACTGACTCTATCATCAACAGCTTTATCATCAGCAGGCTCCCCCTTTCGTCAAGCTTCCGTGCTTTTAGGGATCGACACCTCCATTTCCATCTACAAGCTTCTCCTAACTTTCAGCTTGTCTTCAGACTCCCCCTTAGACTCTGCTCTCGGGATCGTAGTCTGGATTTTTCCTGCAATCACTCATACAACTATAAGTAACAACATTTTAATCTTCCAGATATCGTAATCTGACAATTCAATCTCCTCAAAATCTCTTCTCATGAATTTGGCAGTTTCGTCGAATCGTATCGGAAACTAACTCTTATAACAATATAAGCATCCAAATCCCCCACAGTTAATCATCCAAGTCCAAATTAATGACCTTGGAGAAATCACAAACTGTTTTTGAATTTTTGATTTTAAAACTTCAAGTTTCAAATTAATGAACTTGTTTTATGTTCAGAAACACGATCAGCTTACTTAGATTTTGAAACTCAGCACTCAGACATCGGTTGTTGAAAATAAAGCCGAAATCAAAATCTTTTTGTACCTTTTCTGAAATGTAAAACAGTAAAGAAATATTTACAAACATATTTACAGACAATATTTTTGTTTGAGTTTGCGTTAGAGGATCATATCAGTTTATGACAAGCCACAAGTACCGTTGAGCTTAGTAACACAGTAAGTATTAAACAATTCACTTAGATTGTCGATATACTGGTCCACATAAATTTTCATACAAATTTCAACTGATTCAGGATACGAATTAGGTATTTTAAGAACTTAAACCCATTCATGTTTCCTACCTCTTGAATATACTCCCGTATCCAGATCCCAATATTCAGTCTTACAGGTAATTATAACACAAATGATATCTGTAAGGGGTTAATAAATTATGAAGAATCATGAGAGCTCAAGTCAGAACCATCGTTCAGCAGAGAGATCATGACTCAACTTGTGGGTGTGTCCCCTTTAGAGGATCTTTTTTACAACAGCATTGCTAAGCAATTTTATTGTCTTATCATTTATGCTGAGGGTGATGCTGTGTTTCAAGCATTGCGGAAAGTATTATTCAAGGACTAGGTCAGAACTTCCATTCAGCAGAAGTCCCGGAATAATACCCCAGATATCACTGAATATAAAGACCTAGTATATCAGAAAAAGGAACCTTTCAAACGAGATTTTAGGGGTTACCTATATATCCAAGTAGTGTTCCCCACGAAATAAGCAAGTGTTTGAATTTAGGTTTATATCCCGAAAAAGTTTACTAATTGTATAAAAATCTACCGACACATCCACGGTGAGATCGTTTAACACATTTAAACTTTCCATTTCTTTAGCGTACAGTAACTGTCTACTGATTTACTATCATTTCCTCTTTTTACACAAAAACTCAATTTTCATTTTTTAATGTTTTTGTCTTTTTGCCAATAGGTTTTTATCATGTTTTTGTCATTTTCAAATTTTCAAATGTTTTTGTATTTTCTGACAACAATATATCTCCCCCTAAAATGAAAAATCATTTAAAGAAAATTTGACAACCAACACTGATAGCTTTGTCTCGCCATCCATTTTCTGCATCTCATGCTCTGTTTTGCAGAAAATATAACACTTTAAGCAGAAAATATAACGTACCCCCATGATTTACAACACATTGATCTTAACAGTTTGAAAACCGTTTTTCAATCTGATGAAAGTAATCATGTTTGTTCAGCCGTGAGGGTTTCGGCGTATTCAATCAACATACATTCAAAACAATATTAAAAACAACATATTTTTGGTTTTTCAAATTTTAACAAACTAAAAACATATTTTTTTTTTTTTGTTTTAAATTTTTCAATTTTTAGGATTTTGAAAATATTGTTTATTTATGTACAGAAATTGATAAACTCCCTGTTTAACCAAACCAGGGTCCTGCAACCTCTTCCTGTGCCAGGCTGCTCCAACTACCCTTCTCACAATCTTCAGCTTCGTTGAGCACCTGCACATTCAAACTTTATCAATCATTTGAACAATTTAGCCCAGGTCTGTTGGACCTTAGGTATTTCAACACAATAATTTTCATTCAATTTTTGAAACTCTTTGTCATTTAAAACTTTTTCAACTTTGACTTCAACTTTCTCATCTTTTACCGACATCACTTGTTTCTTAGCACTCCACATTTGACCTTTCGGAGTACCTCTTTTGTAAAAGTTTGTCTCTTTTTGAACTTTTTGATTTTGAATAACATTTTTAGGTTTCCAAAACTCTTGAGGTTTTGTCATATCAATAGACGTTTTCCAACTCTGTGTTGTTCTAATCTGGGTGCGTGAGAATTCCAGGTCTGTCTTGAATCGAACCTGTTTGATTTCCAATTTTGATTTGAAGCAAACTTGTTTGTATTGTACCTCCAAGTTTGTTTCGAATCAAATCTGGTTGACCTCGGTTTCACATCCTCAGATTTCTGTTTTTCAACATCAACAGGCTTTGGATTTGGACACTTTCGTGCAACATGTCCAATTTGATCACATTTAAAACACACTTTCTTTGAAACATCCTTAGCCTGTTGTTGTTTCTTTTTCATAGCATCAAACTCCTCATTAGACTGCTGTCCAAATTTGAGTTTTTCCTCTTCTTTCAAACTTTTTCCTTGAACAAAATTCAATTTTTGTTGCAAATTTGGTTTTTTACTTTGATTCCAATTCCGTTTCTTTTTATAACCCAAACCAGCCTTCATGTTTTTATTCTTAAAATCAGGTTTGTTATAAAAAGATTTATGACCTTTACCAACAAACTTTGGAATCTCAGACTTCTCAATCTCAACCATTTTAAAAACTTTATCAACTTTTTCTGAAATCACATTCTGAATCGGGAATACAACATCTAAGAATAATTTATCCGATCCAATCATGGTATAAACCAATCCTTTTGAATCATCATTCAAACTTTTCTCGGATTTTGTGTTTTTCAGATAACCATCATAAAGATTTCCTTCATTTTCATCATGTGATTCAGACTTACCTTTTGTAGACTCATCTTTCAAAACACTATCAACAACCTTACTCACCACCTCTGAATCATCAGCTTCATCAGATTTGGTGTAAATCACATCGATACTTTCAGGTAATTGGTCAACTATGTTCAAACCCTTTGCCACCTTTTCCTCATCATAAAAAGTATAATTGTTTCTCAATGGTGGTGGTACCTGATGAAATTCTGAACCAATACCCTTTTTGCAATTGTCAGTATCTTTGTCATCTGGTGTGATGTTGAAAATGCGTTCAAGAATGTACGAAGAGTTATGATAACTTTGAAGTTTTGTAACAATCTTTTCTTTTTCAGCCAAGACTTGTTTAAGATTAGCAATTTCATCAACACACTTGTTCAATTCAATTTGCTTTTCTTTAAACTTTCTTTCATACATTTCTTTAGTGACTAAAGTTTCAGACAGTCTTTGATCAAAACTTTTGATTTGGCTTTTCAAAGTATCATAAGCTTCTTGTACTCTTTGACTCGGCCACTTTAAAGAATCATACTGTTTTTGTAAATCTTGAAATTTAGATTCTTTTTCAACACAATCGACACATTTTCCTGAACACAATTGTCTATAAACATCATTATCCTTTTCAAGACCTTGACATTTCTGTGTTAATTTTTCAACTTTTAGTTTCAAAATTTCTTCTTTTTCAATCATATCTTTACATTTTGTTGTGAAACCATTTTCAAGTTTAACTATGTCATTGTCTTTTGTTTTTATGATGTCATCTTTTTCAGTACAGGCTTTGCACATTTCTATGCAATTCCTGCATTTGTTTTCTTTTTCATCAATCAATTCACCATTCGATGGATCAGAAGATTTTCTAACCTCAGTCTCATTCAGCACCGGTTCTTCTAACTCAACTTTCTGATATTCCTCCTTTTCTTCTTTCTGAGCTTCTTCATTCTTCTGCATTTCTTCAGCTCTCTGTTCCTCTCCAGCAAGCTTTGCAACAGTCTTCACTTCTTCAATCATCTTCTTCAATTCTTCTTCTTTTCTTTTCTTCAGTTCTACCACCTTCGGTAAACTTGCTTCAAAAACTTCTTTTAACTTGTTCATCAAATTTGGCAAATAGCTTTTATCAGAAAGCCTTCTTGTGTTGAAAGTACCCTCACTTGGAAACACATTGGTTACAGCATCAAAATCCACTTTTGATGGATCAACTACTGGATTACCCTGTGGATCCATATAACACTCTAGTTCTTCATTCCATCTCTTGGCTCTTTGTGCTTCCCTAAATGGTTCATACAATTTGCCAATCTCCCATCTCGCACTGTCTCTTCTCCACCAAGTATCATGATCATCATTTGCAACAAATGCATATCCAACTGCATCTTCTTCAGGGCAAACTTGACTCCAGTCGTAACCTTCATCATCATATATAACTGCAAGAGCCCTTGATCTTTCTTCTGGTTGCTTTAATCTTGGTGGTTCAGACTTATTCTGATGATAAATTGCTTTCTTATAATAATCTTCGTTGAACGGATTTTCAGAATCATTAGCATACGCATTTCTGCACTCGCGCTTGAAGTGACCTTTTTGTTTGCATTTAAAACATGTCACCTTTGATTTATCAAATCCCAGTTTGGTAGACGGTCCACCAATTGACTTTCTCCCCGTGATCTCCATGAACCGCTGTGCTCGACGAACCGCACTGGCCATGCACCATCTTATATCCATTAGTTCCATCTCCTCGGGATCTAATTGATCATAATCTTCTTTCGTCAAGTTGGTGTTGCCAATCTTCCCTGCAACGAGGCTTTCATACGATTCAAGTACAGATGCCAAGAAAACCATCTGTTGTTTTGCCGACTCTTCGCTGAAATTCTGCCCATTCTTCAGGTCCACTGCGATATTACACTGAAACAAATTCTTGGAAGCAGATTGACTTGAAGTGTTTGAAGAAGATCCACTGTGAAAACCACTGTGAAGACTTTCATTGTTCACTGAATTTGAGCTTTCTGCAGAAAACGCTGTTCTTGGAGACCCAGCATGCGGTACATTTCCTCTGTAGTAAAGCTCTACATTCTACTGATAAGCCGGATTATTGACTTTAGATCTCTTTATCTCCAACTCATGGCTTTCAAGTCTTTCGATCAGCAAATCCACTTTTAAATCTTCAGGCTTGATTGTGTTTTTCAACATTAAAGCAAAATATTGCCACTCTTGATCATTTGGCAATGAATCAAACAATTTATCCACCAGCTCCTCTTCAGAAGGTAAGATTTTGTGTCTGGTCAGCTCCATTTTTAGATGTCCGAATCTCTCAATCATTTTACAAACAGACTCATTTTTCATATAGTTGAATAAATCAAACTCTTTACGCAACAATTTCTTTTTGCTTTTAACAATTTCATTACTTCCTACACATTTTCTCTCTAACGCTTCCCACAAACTCTTTGAAGTCTTTTCTTGTTTGAGCAATGAAATAATATCCTCTCTTACTGACTGTTTGATCAATGTTATCATTCTATATTCAGCCACAACATTTTTTATATTTTTTTCTGTAAAATCTTTTGCATCTATTAACTCTCCTCCCTCTTTTACTGGTTCAACGTATTCATGTGTCAGTTTTAACCAGCTTTCAGGAGCGAAAGCTTTTACCCATCCCTCAAATCTGTTTTTCCACCAGTTATAATCTTCAACTTTCATTAGCTTCGGTGGTTTTTGTTGACTTCCATACATGTTCTCGAATTTCAAATTCTCCGAAATCTCCTTCGAATATTCTCTCATCTCGGATCTTCTATCTGTCGATTCGGAAGTGAATGCGTTGTAGAATGTGTTATAGAATTCTTCACCGTTGCTTGACATCTTCAAACACCTAGAGATCAAACAAACAAACTCAATCAGCTTAAACACTTAGCAAAAAAAAATTAATTTTGAAAAATAGTGACTAATAAGCGAAATCAATTGTGGTGACACAAAAGCGAAATCAGAACTTATGACAGATAAGCGAAACCAGTAGTGTCTTATGAGCGAAACTAGTAATGTCACTTCGAGCGAAACTAGTAATGTCACTATAAGCGAAACCACTCATTATCACAAGAGCGAAACCTAAGATGTCCAAATAAGCGAAATCAAACAATGTTCTTATCAGCGAAATCAGGTGATGTCCCTAAGAGCAAAATCAGTCAACTTATGTCCGTAAAAGCGAAACTAACAAGATGACTTATGAGCGAAATCCTTCGATTACCGTAAAAGAGAAACCTACTTTTTAGTTGATTTGAACCATTTTAATCCGTATTTTAACCTGAAACTTTCTAGGGTTTGTTATTACTGTATTTAACACGTTATACTCGAATTTCAGAACATTTCAACCGTAGGAACTAGCTCAAATTGAAAAAGTATGAGAGAAAGTGAGTAGAAATGAAAGAATCGTGTAGAATCAGCTGTAGTAGTATGAACTCCTCGTCCTGAAGCTCTGATACCACTTGTTGGACCGTTCTATGACCCGAAAAGTCAGTCAAGGACATTCATCTTCGCGTATAAAGGCGGAATCAATGTACACGAAGTTACAACAGCTTTTCCTTTCAATTTCTTTCTTTATTGATGCTTTCTGAGATGATTTTGACAGAGTTTCATTACCTAGCACATGAATAGGTTTCGCTCCAAGGTTCTGACTGACTAAACTGATTTCGCTTATGATGCCTTTATATAGATCTGCTGATTTCGCTCATATGACAGACCATATGAGCGAAACCCCAAAGTGACATATAAGCGAAATCCCCTTAGATGATCATATCAGCGAAACCCTATGACCTCATGAGCGAAATCACTTACTCTAATGTACATATAAGCGAAATTAACAACATTAAACCCTAATTTGACTCTCTAGCTCTAATCTTGACATATCTTGACCTAAGACTTGATGTAAACGTAGTCAACAGACATTCCGTGCACCAACAAAAATGTGTGGGTGAAATATATATATATATAGTGGAGAATTCAAATGAGAAGAAATTTTTTATAAGAATAAAAAAGAAGAAATTTACCCAATAAGAATGCTTCATTTTACTTATTTAATTTTTGTATTTAACATTAGTGTAAGGGTATATTGGTAACTTAGATAAATCATTAATTGGTAGTCTTCCTTTTTAATAGCTAACTACATTAAATTTGTAACTTATTTTAAAAAAAAAACACATATTTTTTCAAAAAAAAATATATATATAATTTAAAGTGTAGCATAAATTATGAGGTGTGTAGTATGAATTACGAGCTGTATAGGAAAATTTTCAATATGTGTAAGGATAAATTTCAAAACGTGTAGGATAAATTTTGAAGTGTGTAAGCAAAAATTCAATTGTGGAGGATGATAATGTTTATGACTAACTAATTAGTCAAAGATAATAATAAATGAGTTGAGAGAAAAATTATTTAATGTTTTACATTTGTACCCTTTATTCTTTTTCTTCTCAAATGAAATTCCCCTATATATATATATATATATATGAGGATCCTGTAAAAAGTGCTCAAAGTGTGAGAAGTGTATTATAACACTATATATAATACTATATAACACCATATAAACACCGTATAACAATATGTAACACCATATAATACCATATAACACTATGTAACACTATATATCATTATATAACAAATATAACACTATAGGTTGTCTGATAGCATGTCTATGATAGATGTATAGTGTTATATTTGTTATATAATGATATATAGTGTTACATAGTGTTATATGGTATTATATGGTGTTACATATTGTTATACGATGTTTATATGGTGTTATATAGTATTATATATAGTGTTATATATAGTGTTATAATACACTTCTCACACTTTAGGCCCTTTTTACACTATCCATACCCTATATATATACATACATATATATACATACATATATATATATATATATATATATATATATAGTGTGAGGTTCATTGGGGAACCGTGGGGAACCGACTCAAACGAACTCCGATTGAACTCATTCCAGCGACCTTGGAACCGGCTCGTCGAACCCTAATTATGATCTCTTAACCCTAAACCCTAAATCATAACCCATAAATCCTAAATATATTAGGGTTTGGCCTCTAGGGTTTAGTTTTAGGGTTTAGCTTTAGGGTTTAGATTTAGGGTTTAGCTTTAGGGTTTAGGGTTTAGCTTTAGGGTTTAGCTTTAGGTTTAGCCTTTAGGGTTTAGCTTTTAGGGTTTACAGTTTAGATTTTACGGTTTAGCTTAGGTTTTAGCCTTATTTTTTAGCTTTAGGGTTTAGAGTTTAGAAGTTAGGATTTAGGGTTTAGGGTTAAGAGATCCTAGTTAGAGTTTGACGAACCGGTTCCAACGCCGTTGGAATGAGTCCAATCGGAGTTCGTTTGAGTCGGTTCCCCGCTGTTCCCCACTTTTTTAGTGTTCCCAAATGAACCTTCCCCTATATATATACTAGTGGGAGAGCCCGCGCGTTGCGGCGGGAGTCCTGACTGATATCAGTCTCAATTATGATGTCTATTACGAAGCACGACCCATACCGGGGTTCTAACAATTTATTCCATTTAATAAAAAACAGTCGTAGAACCTATAAGATCATAAACATGCAAACACAGTCTAGAATTTCAATATGAAGAGCCAGGTTTATTAAATCATAAGAAATTTTCATCAAAACATCGAGATGAAATTGAATTGTCATTTACATTCTCCATGAGCATGTCCGACGGTGGTGAGGAGGTACTTTTTCTTTGTGGTTGTCTGTCTGAGCAAGAGAAGCAATGACAACCACATTTGAAGGCAATTTCTCAAACTCCCTTTTAAAAGAAGCATAGGTTTATGGGTTCCCTAGCATTGACTTCTCAATATCTGTTATAAACAAAATCAAAGGACTAATTTTACTTTCTTTAAGAGCAACCTGAAAGATATAAATTTGGTGTTCGGAGTAAATACAGAAAGTAATATCAACATATATATCATGTAAAAAAACAACAAAAGCAAGCAATATGAAGTTATAAGGATAGAAAAAAAACATGCCTCAAAAAGTTGACTAATAGCAAGCTTCTCAATGTCATCTGAGCTAGAAGAATCTAGACGAAGTAAATCTGCTGCATATAATCCTACAAAAGCATTGTTTTTATCAATCCCCGTGTTAGCTAGAAACAATTAAAAAATAAACCAGGGCGCGTTGAATGTTAATTATTACCAGAACAGAAAAAATCATGGTCTTTTTCACAGATACCATCAAGATCATTGCCTTCTGAAATTTGTTTATCGAATCTAACTCCAATCTTGGAAGAGCAATTTTCACCAAATGCAAGTAACACTTTTCCCTTATAACCGTATACTGGACCACTACAAATGTATGCATAGAGTATATTTCAAAAATCATAGAACTATAAATTCACCAAACAGGCCTAAAATTTTCCATTTAAGGATACCTTATGGCAGGTAGCAGAGGAGAAAATCCAGAGTTCAAAGATCCATGGCAATGGATCGGGTTCGGGTCGGATATTGGTAATCCCATACCCATACCTGGTTATAAAATCGCGTCCCATACCCGACCCAATACCCGTCGGGTATCTGACGGGTAATTACCTGTCGGGTCGGGTATACCCGCGGTATCGGGTATACCCATTAGTTTGTTTAAGATACACCTTGTGATTTCTAAGTACATTTTTTTACTATTATAATTATTATATAATTTTATTTATACAACAACAATTATAAATTAATAATGTACATTACATACATATAAGTTTTATCATAAGTTAATAATAACTTTATAATACTGATTCACTTACATGTATATACTTCACAACATACAAAATGTTGTATATATATATATATATATATATATATATATATATTATCAAATACATATAGTAAAAGAAAATTTATTGTTTCACGTTATGAACATACTAAAATAAATTACCAATAGACAAGGGCTAAAGGAAAATAAAAATATAGATTAAGAAAATCAGGTATATAATTCGGGTAAACGGGTCTGTGGTTTCGGGTAATCGGGTCGGGTATCACCTAATCCCATACCCGACCCATACCCGCGGAAAATTTTAAAACTAATCTCATACCCGGCCCAATACCCATCGAGTATCGGGTATACCCATCCCATTTGTGTCGGGTTTCGGGTATACCTGTTGGGCTCGAGTATTTTTGCCATCCCTTAAGATCCCACATATTTAACTCTATCACCTGCCAAATGACGGTTCATTACATTCACATTCACATATACACATAAATGGAGAGATGAGAAACACACACTATATAAAATGCAAGTACTATATAGTTATATACCCTATTTGAAAGTATAACGTTTTGATGATGCAGTGGATGCTTCCTGTTTTGGTTGAGCATGAGAGCATGTGATCGACTCACCACCTACTATGTCAGCCTCAACACTTGATGTTGGTTTTGTTCAACGCATACCACCTGCAGGTGTAACCCTTTTTGTAAAAATGTATGCCCTTCCAGCCCTTGTACTCTCCTTCAGCGGCGTGCCGGTTAGTTTAGATGTTGATCCCTGATATGATAACCAAACAAAACATAAAAAAGATTTTAATGCATAAAGCCTCCAAAAATCTTTTATTTACAGGTTTTTCAATTATCATTGTTATGAAATTGTTTGTGTAGTACTAATTAACGCATTAATAATTCATGATTCACGAAAAAAAGTTATATGCAGAAAGAAAGAAAAAATGGTACTTGGGGGGTGAAACCCGGCCCATTTTGAACGGTTCTATAAACAACACATTTCGACCCGCCCGCATACCAATACTTGTACCTTAAAAGTAATGTGGGTAACTAATAATGTAAACTGAAGATATGATAAGCAGCTTACACCAGGTAATAAAAGAGAATCAACCAAGAGCAAACGAGCACCAAAATGTTTTGCAGAGCCTTTGCCATTGTTTCTTGATATATTTCTGAACCTAAAGAACATGCACTGTAAAACAATTAGAGAATGTTTTCTTTAAAAAAACAAGTTGACGATGTACCTGCTGGACCCGATAGTAGTATTCTAGAGGATAAAGTAGGCAGACTTGAGGAGTACTTCACGAACTCCTTACACTTCAAATGTATATACATCGAAGCAATTAGTAAACTTTTTGTGGTTTCACTGTAAAATTCGAACCTAGCAACTTATTAATACGAAGTCAATGAGCATGGAAATTTCTTGTCATATACATACCAAGTACCAACCAACAAGTTTACCCAAACACTGTAGGAATATTAGAACAGATAAAAACTTGTGGGAATATTTACTGATTGGATATTTACTGAAGTCTCTAGACTGGCCCTACTGTGTCTTAAAATTTTGGGCAGTTTGCAAAATGACCCCTCTAAAATGCTATGCTTTCTAGTATCGACCTTTGATTCGTTATATACAAGTAACGCTAATGTTCCAAAGGCGAACCGTTGGTAGACAAGAGTAAGCACCTGTCAAGGCCCCCGACCCACCCTGGACAAAATCGGGAGTCGCGAACAGCCCGTGGTACCGGTGATTTAATTTTTATAAAATATTGCAGCGGAAATTTCATCAGGACCGTAAGTTAGGAAAAATATCAGAGTTTAGAAACACCGGATTTTATTTATTAAATAGATGGGATAAACCCATGTTTTACAAAGGTAGCTTTTAATAAGGATAAAATTTGTTTACATAAAACAATATTTCTTAATTTGATTTAATTAATAAAATAAGCCACTTCTTGAAGCCTTTCAGAGCCGTATCCATCTCTTACTCCAATCTACTGTAATTACCTGAAATATGTTTGAAAAAGGTTTTGTCAGTGGAAATACTGAGTGAGTTCATTCCATTTTTATAATATATTGTTATACCTTACAGCATTAAGGTTTTTATATTCATTTATATTTACCCAACTCAATCAGTATTTGTCACATGGTGGCAGTTTCCGATGTGACAGTAATCATATCACTCATTGGCTCACTTTCGTCCAATAGTGAATTTTATCAAATAATTATATTTTACTATTATTCAATTTATCTGTCACTAGGCGATTCTTGTGACGGTGATCATATCACTGTTGACCATTCTTTCAACTAATGACTCTGGTCATATCACTGTTGATCATTCTTTCAACTAGTGATTCTAATCATAACACTGTTGATCATTCTCTCAACTAGTGCCTTTGGTCATGTCACTGTTGATCATTCTCTCAACTAGTGACTCTGGACTTAGTTGTGTCCTGTGATATTACTTTGTCAAATATATTACTTATGGCACAAAATCATTTAACCCAGAGAATGACATATATCATTTTATGTCCAACTATTATACTTATCAAATAATATGTTAATTAAATAATTGTAATATCATTATTTGATATATTAACATGACTAAAAATATAATCTTCGTATAGTAGAATACATTATACTTGACTATTTTATTATGGTATACATTATTTAGATTTATTTCAAACATACATTAAATTTATTAACAATTTAATGTCAAAATAATATTAGTTATAGGCTATGGCTACTGGGGCATAATTCTCACTGTGATTGTGGCCATGCTATTATTGGCTAACTTTCTGGCTAATAGTAACGAGGGTCAAATAATGTATAAAACCTCCCATACCAGCGGTTATTATAGAATATAAATATTTAATCACTGTAAGTATAACTGGTAAACATTTTGGAAAGCATTTGTAATTATAATTTGTATCACAAAAAGGTGATAAAAACTGTGAGAAAAGAGAATGGACTCACAAACGGTGAGAAAAGAGAAATGAACTCACATTGCAGATTTCAACGGGCAAAGTTTAGTCTACAGATATGCCTTGATATATTGCAGATTTATACAGGCAGAGCTTCGCCTATTAATTAGCCTTGTAACCTAGTGCATACGAACTAGGTAAGTAACTAATACAGCATTTACGATAACTCACGAGATAAAAACCCTCACAACGAACGACAAAGTGCAATCACTTAAACATCCATCGGAATCACAACGAATGACAAAGTATAATTACTTAAACATCCATCGGATTCACAACGAATGACAAAGGATAGTACTAAAACATCCATCGGATAGTTTCAATCGATCGGACATTGAATCGTAGCAGCGATCGAGTTAATACCCTGTTTGTAGCAGCACCCCGCTATACTAATTAGTGATTCGTGTGTGTTTTGAGAGTATTTGGACGATATCTCAGCGCCTGAGTCGAATTTTATCGTCGAACGAACACCCAGAATCAAGTCCCAAAGCCTGCTATTTATAGCCGAAATTTTGCATTGCTTGTGCACCGTAAGCCTCAACCCTTACGGTGCGCAAGGGACTCAAAGTGGCTATATGCTTGCCACGTGTGTTTGGAGTGCAGGTGAATCGACAGTTTCTCGAAATTTGTTTTAGACAACGAGATATATGGATAATCGTTGAGTAGGGAATACCCCCCCCCCTTAGTTTTTGGGGCCCTGATCCTGATTCTGATTGTTCTGAAAATTTTAGGGTTTGTGCAGAATTACTTGGGTGTCTCCATTAAGGTTTCCTATTGGATAAAATAATAAAATAAATATGACTTTTAATGAGGGTTGTTACAGCACCATGGATGGATGATAGTCCTATAAAATAAAGATAAATTCCCAAATAAAATCATTGTTCTTGAAAGAAAACGCAGCAGCCCTTTTTCCATATTTGCATTCTATTGAGTAAAGATAAATCCCCAATACTCAAACTGACCCATATGAGTGAAATAATAGCAAGTTTTTTTTGTTATATTTAAATGATCACAGTTATTGGTCGATAGAAAGCGAATGTTCATTTTAGCAATTAAGCAGCATTTAAAAAAATCGCTTTTCATCCTCCAAAACACTTGAAAACATAAGGATACTTATGTAATGTGTTGAACTTAACATGAATATTACCTTGTTACGGGGCCAACAAAATCAGTTCCCTGACCTGTGATTCCAGTCCCAAATCATGATAACATGTCGAGAAACTGCAAGTTAGCAAAGTTATTAGCAAACATAAACCACATGTAATTTTTTATTATTTAATTTTGAAACAATAACACCGAGATAAAAACGACAAAATCCAGTTAAGCTATTTAGAAATGATGCGTTCAAGAGTGATGTTCTAGCAATCTTGGTTCCCACATATGATGAAGTGAACACAATATGATCACATAAGAAGGAAAAGTAAAAAATATATATATAATAGTGTTAGTATGCAATCCAAACACCCCCTAAGAACACATAGAATGGAAGAACATTGCTTACCCCATAATACACAATTAGAAATGATGATAACTTGATAAAGGTCATATATATGAATGGTTAAAAAAATTGGATCATGCTATATAGTATTGTAATTGCCTGTCCATTGAAGCTTGTTTCGACTCCATTCACACCTATGCTAACGCAATTAGCGCGGCCACCAGTTTGGTGTCTTATGACCCTAGATGAAGATCCAACTATGTCTCCTAGCAAGTTAACCAGTCGTTCAAGCGGCCAAAGATAAAGATCAGTAATATTTGATACTCCTGTGAAGAATAAAGCAACACCTTAAAGAGAACATTAGCGATTTGATATGCTTTCCTAAAGAATACATAAAAATATGCGAAAAGCACCAAAAACACTCACCAATGCCCCATGTTAGCAGCATTTTTACAGAGGTTGGATGAATCTGTCTGGATTTCATGTGCTTTCATCCTCCCAATCAATGTTTAATTCAAAAAGAGAGAGAGAGAGGGAGGAAAACAGAGTCAGCAAACAGCAAAGATTAACTTAGAAAATTGTATAAATCCAAATATGAACATACATGACAAATCAATGAAAACGATTCTTACACAAACAAAAAAAATGCCCAAAATTTGTGCAATTTCGAAACCTGCGATTTTTTTTTTGAAAAAAGAAACAAGAAACCAGTTCTTGATGTTGATAACTACTCAACTGGGCAAGCGCCCTTATTGTTATTCGAATAGGGTTTCAATTACTTTTAACAAATTAAACGCGGTTCATCCATTCCCTTTATCCCTAAACCAACATCCCCCGTCGATTTCCTTCTTAATTCCCAAAGTTAATTTCAATAAACAACATTCACATTCAATACCTGAAATCGCATTTTAGGGTTTTGGTAGAAATGAAGATGAATAGAACTGGAAAGAGATGAAACTCACCAACAAAGGTGTGCAGATATACTTTACCGTCGAGAATTGTTGCCTTTACAACCAAACACCGATGGTTCCTCTACGTAATCACCCTAAACCCTGACAATCACCATCCTGAACAACCCTTGGTAAGCCAGCGCTTGACTGACGTTCTATCTGAACAGGTAGGGATGAACTTGTTGAAGTACGACGCTTGGTTGGGTGGGATGGAAACGCACGAACACATTCAATCACCTTCATTAATGGGGAAGAGAAGCGTCACGTTGAAATACCTAGATTTCCCCCTCTAGCGTCTTAAACTTGCGTGGAAATACCAATCCAACTGGCTTGCACTCCCTTGTGTACATCACTTCTCCTTTTTAATATATATATATATATATATATATAGGATTAGGTTCAAACGTGAACAAAATCCCAAGAGTGAACTGCGTGAACTGGTCTGGGCCCTTGATTTTTATGATCTTGAGATTAATGTGAGTGGCAAGATGGTAATTATTTGATTAGTTTTTTCATTTAATTAAATACAAAAGGGTATATGTGTAATTACACAACCAAAAGAATTCAAATAGAAACCTAAATTGTTTCCATTATATTAAAATCTCATCAAATCAGATCCATTATTTTTGTCTTTCTCCTTCTCGATTTCTCTCCTTCTTGATACAAACACACTGCCGTCGACTGTCCTCTCTCACTTCCTCTTCTTCATCAGCAAATGCATCCTAAACTAAGAACAATTATGTCGATTACTATCCATATCCGGAAGAGAACACAATTTCAAAATCGGATCTTCAATCCACTGCTCTATATTCAAGAACCCACGATTTCATAACCTCAACAACCCACACATTTCCATTTAGAACTCCCTCTTGTTCTTGTGCCGCCGACTGTCCTCTCTCACTTCCTCTTCTTCATCAGCAAAATTCATCCTAAACCAAGAACAATTATGCCGATTACTATCCATATCCGTAAGAGAACACAATTTCGAAATCGGATCTTCAATCCACTGCTCCATAAATCAGGCTTCGACGGTGGTCTAGATCTGATGTTTTCCACAGCCGTTTTATTGCCAGAATCGAAGCCAGATCTGATGTTTATCACAGGAATCGAAGAAATCAGACTAATTTTCGACGGATCTGATGTTTGTCGCCGGAATCAAAGCCAGATCTGATGTTTATCGCCGGCGATAAAACGGTGGTCCAGATCTAATTTCCGACCAGGTATGAAGTTTGTAATTTTTTATTGTTTTTTATGTTTGAAAATTATTATTGTTATTTTTTTATTGAGGTTCTGAAGATTTTTATGAGTTTGATTATTGAAAAAAAAAAGTTTGCAATTTTTCATTGTTTTGATATTGAAAATTATTATTGTTTGATTGAGAATCTGAAGATTGTTATGAGGTTCTGAAGATTGTTATTAATGCGATGTACACACGTGTATTTTTTTATTTTGCTCTGTTTTTAATGCGATGTACACATATGTATTCTGATTTTGTTCTGTTTTTAATGCGATGTACACATGTGTATAGCGTCTGTTTTTTTGTGATATCTCAGTTTTTTTGTGTATTGAATGTGTAAAGTTGTTGATGTACACTTGTGAATTATGCAAAGTATTAGTTGCTGAGTTTTTTTTTGCTCAATTTTTTGATTTTGCTCTGGTTTTAACGCGATGTAAACATGTGTATTCTGATTTTGTTCTGTTTTTAATGCGACGTACACATGTGTATTCTGATTTTAACGCGATGTACACATGTGTATAGCGTCTGTTTTTGTGATGTCTCATAATTTTTTGTGTATTGAATGTGTAAGGTTGTTGATGTACACTTGTGAATTATGCAAAGTATTAGCTGCTGAGTTTTTTTTTTTTTTTTTTTTTTGCTATTATAGGAGATGTCGTTAACGAGAAAAGTGAAGATGGAAGGTCGATAAGGATGATTCACGTATGAGGTCGATAAGGATGATTCACATATGTTTGTTTGCTTGGTCGATAAGGATGATTCAGCATACAACGTGGCAAATAGTTGTAAAAGATTATGTTTTTTGTTTTTTCGATTATGTTGGGTTTATTGTTTTTACGAAACTGGAACTTGTAATTATATGTTTTTTTGTTTGGTTTGGAAAACATTATGGAACTTGTAATTTATTAAATATAAAATAGTTTTACAGGTATTGTTTCTATGTATGTATTAAGTAGCTAATTACACACATGTACGATTCTGAGGACACATGTGTACTGTTCTATTTATATCCAAGTACACATGTGTATACTGTTGAAATATGAAGGTTACGTGGATCTTAAAAATCAAAATTTGAATTCTGGTGATGAAATCTGAAATAAAAATTGAAATTGAAATCTGGTGATTTGTTGTTTGTTTTGATAATTATCTTATTAATAAATAAAACATAATGTGGATAATGAATTTAAAATAGGAAAGATGTAACTTAATTCAATTATTAAAATAATGATTTAAATCTATTTTTATATAATTACAATCCTGCCCTTAACAACTAAAAAGGAAATCAAGGGTCCAGATCTGTTCACGCAGTTCACTCTTGGGAGGTTGTTCACGCTGGAACCCTACCCTACCCTATATATATATATATATGGATGGGTTAAAATGAGAACCATACTTAGATAAGAAAACCATAGGAACCATTTCTCAATATTGATCATTGTTGTTTGTATGGTTGAGATTAATAGGAAATAAAACACATGCTAAAAATTATTTGTCTTATTTGATTATTAGTATTTTAGGCTATGGGGTGTGGGATAAAGCCCCTAGGGGCTTTATCAGGACACGTCAGCGCCACATCAGATCCACGTCAGCCAGGGGGCTTGACCACGCCCTCCCTTAACTTGCATGGTATGGTATAAAGTCCCCTATTAAACAAAATTAAAAAAAGAATGTATTGGTTGAAAGAGGTGGACCCCACTTGCACACCCCTTTTTGCTCGTTATCATGGTGGCGGACAAGGGATGGTGCCCCCCTCTTAACAACCTGGGGGTGGTGATGGCGGAGACGGGGCGCTATATATGGATGAGGTGGATGGGTGGCGCCCTCCATACCCTCCGGCCTTATTGTAATAAGGTTAGTTTTGTCAATTCCTAATGGGTATTTTACACATGCTAAAAATTATTTGTCTTATTTGATTATTAGTATTTTATTGTGATAAGGTTAGTTTTGTCAATTCCTAATAGGTATTTTTTGACAGCTGTTAATAGTTCCTGCATGTTGCAGGCCATTAAATCCCACCAGATTTTACACCCCTCAGGCTGAAGGGTGTGGTATAAAGCCTCTAAGGGCTTTATCATGCCACGTCAGATCCACGTCAATGTCACGTCATATGGGGGCTTTAAAGCCCCTCTCTTTAACTTGCATGGTATGGTATAAAGCCCCCTATTAAACAAAATTAAAAAAGAAAATTTATTGGTTGAAAAGATGTGGCCCCCACCTGCACACACCTTTAACCTCCGTTAGCACGTTGGCGAACAAACTATGGTGCCCCTGTTTCAATCCGGAGGTATGGGTAGTGGCGCCCTGGGGGCGCTATCGGTGGCGGGGTGGCGCCCTCCATACCCTCCGGCCTCACTATACACATCACTTCCCTCCTCACAAAATATATTTCCCACCTCCAATTCTCCTCTCATTAACCCTTCCCATCTTCCCGACAACCACTGGCGAACTAGTGGATTTGCTCCCCCAAGTGAAATCCGGCCACTTCCATACCGTCATTCTCCGACGATAACAAAGAGGGGTGAACGAACGGTATGTGTCACCTTCACACTGTTTTGGGGTCTGTTTTTTTTTTCTTTTCTCTTGTTGATCTTGAACACGGTCTCAAGTTTCGGTCTTAGGTGGTCTGGGACAGACAGGGTCCAGTAGCGCGTGCCATTCGGGGTGAACCAAGAAAAGCATTTCTCTTCAGATTCCGTTCCACGATCTATATGCCAAACAACAACAGAATAATAAGAAACACAAAAAACGAGTAACCTAAAACATAGCATACAACTTATAGGGTTGTGTAAACTGAATTCACGAGTTCTGGATCCCTCGAAACGGGGACCTTTAGATGGTGTACGTCTTTGAAACAAAAAAAAAAGCACAACACAAACACATTGCAACGAAAAGCTCTGGTTTACGTTTGGCACAAGTGTTTTTCAGTGTGTGTTTCGAAAAACCAAAAAAAAAAACGTATAGAAAAGTATTTTCACATGTGCAATAAAGAAGTTTCACAACAATTAATGAATCTAGGAGGTGTAAAAAAACCCAACCATAAAACTGAACCCTAATACTTTTTTTTTTTTGAACGGCAAATTTGGATCACTGGAGTATCATCGTGCCATCAGCGGAACCACCCGAGCATAAGGCCTATAAACCAATTCAGAAAGAAACCCAATAAATAGGAGAAAAACCCCATTGTGGGAATCGAACCCAGGACCTATTGGTCCCAAAGTCTTATCCACCCCCAGGATGCCACTAGGCTATAATATAAAGCCATGGACACTGAACCCTAATACTAACAAAAAGAATACACACGCACGATGTTTCACAACAAAAAAGATATACACAAACGATGTTTCGCGGGAAGAGATATTACCATTCTCAATGACTTGCATCACCGGGTTCCTTGGAGTTTGGAAGGAGGACAAATATGGTCCATAATCAACATTCGCCGGAGGAGGTGCTTGAGGAGATATTTGGATAGTAACAAGCCTTCGAGCGTGGTCTGATATCAACTCTTCTACTTATTGATGCTGACCTGAGAACAACGTACCTCCGATGAGATCGCCACCACCGGCATTCGATGAGCCCTATGTTGGATTAATCGGGTTTGTTTGCGGGTTGCGGTTCATGGGTCACACGATTTGGTCAAGAGTTTTGAGCAACTAACTCGGATGGAAGCGTGGGTTAATGCATGGAGCTATTTTATGGTTATTATTTAGTATCTAATTAAGTTTTATAATTAGTTGTGTTTCCATGTGTGTAGAGAGTTTAGGAGAATAAGTCATAGATTAGTTAGGTAGTGGGTCATCTTCCTATTTTGTTGGAGTTATTTTGACATCTTCATTTGTCACGTGCATGTACTTGTAAGTCTATTTAAAGACTTTTATCTTATTGAATATAGTGAACCATTCATTCGTAAACATACAGTAAAGTCTGCAAGTTTTCTCAAACTTCATATTCACATATACATAATATATTCTACGTGAGTTTTAATGTGTGGAGTGTGGGACCTAAAACCAACATTTGGTATCAGAGCAGAGATTGAGTGAAGCTGGGTTGAATTCTGATCGCTAGAAGGAGTTATCGGAGGTGTTAAGGCTACATCGATCAGAGGTTACCGGTGTGCAGTGATCGGAGGTGACAGATCAGCAGTGAGCGAAGAGAACCAGGTGATCGCAGGTCAGCGGGTTCGAGGGTTTATGTTCTAGGGGATCAAGAGAGTAGAGGAGACGAGTCGTGATTAAGGCCAAATCAGCGGGCTTGTTAACCCAGTTGTTGATCGAATAACGAAGAAGAGATTAAGTGACCAGAAGGTAATAATCAAGGGTGTAAAACAGTAGGAGAAATGTAGCAAAAGGCTTTTGCAGGTAAAACTTTCAGCAGTGTTTTAGTTGATTATTAATCTTTGGTAGAGCAAGATTTTACAACTATGGCTAATAAGGAGAATCAAGCTTTGGTCACCGTTAAGGATAACAACACTCTTTCTCTTCAATGCCCAGTGTTGTCAGCCACGAATTATACGGTATGGGCCATGAAGATGCAGGTTATCTTCAATGATCACGGGGTGTAGGAGCAAATCGAATTGGGAACCAACGTGGATGCGAAGAAGAATCATGTTGCAATCGCTCTTTTGTTTCAATCTATTCCCAAGGAACAAACGTTGCAAATAGGGAATCTCAAAACGGCGAAGGAGATGTGGGGTGTCATCAAAACCCGTCATTTGGGTGCGGAACGGATTCGAGAAGCAAGACTTCACACTCTCATGGGAGAGTTTGATAATCTGAAAATGAAGGATCAAGAAGTTATTGATGACTTTGCTAATAGGTTGTCGGGATATGCTTCGCGAGCCGCCTCACTCGGCTCGGAAATAGAAGAAACAAAGTTGGTGAAGAGATTTCTTATGGGGTTACCTAAACGGTTCATTCATATGATGGCGTCTATAGAGCAACTTGTACACTTGGAGACCATCGGCTTTGATGATGTTGTGGGCCGGCTAAAGGCATATGAGGAACGGGTCAAGGATGAGGAGACTCAAGCCGATCATCAAAACCAACTCGTGTTTGCAGGCTCGGAAGAGAAGGCAAAAGAAAGGAGCACAAGTGTGAGCATTGTGGTTGTAGTAAATCGAACCGCGAAGACTATGGGCGTGACCGAGGTGGAGGTCGGGAGGCCGAGAGATGTCGAGGAGACGGTTGTAAACGGCACAAGAGCCGTGTTAAGTGCTACAAGTGCAACCAGATCGGGCATTATATATCCGAGTGTCCAAAGTGGGAGAAAACGAAAGAGCTCAACTTAAACCGATGCGAAGATGATGAACCGACATTGTTGTGAAGAAAGCGGTACGAACAAACACCGATTAAGGGGTGATTGTTGGCTTTACTCGGGTTTGTCAGTGGGTTGCGGGTCACAGTTCGTTAGTAATTGGTTTATTTGCATGGAATAAGCTAATCTTCAAGTGTCACGTTTATGCATGGCTGGATATTTGAAGACATAGGCATTTATTATTTTAGTTTATTTAATGGTTTTTAATAAGTTAGAGTTAGTTTAACCAAGATGGAAGTGACCATTGTGTTTTATACACATGTGGTAGAAGAAGTCATGGTTTAGCAAGTATTTAGGAGAGAATATCTTTTATTCGTTTTTTTATTCCGTAGGGTCATGTAAGGCTATATATAGCCATTATCAGTGAATAAATTATGCAGCTTTTCAAACACTAGTATTAACTTTCTGTTTCTCAGTTTCAATTGTTCACACACAAATATTCGCAGAGTTGCAGTAAATGTATATAAACTTATATACGAGAGTTGTGAGGGCTTGGACCAAACCTACATTTGGTATCAGAGCCTAGTGCTCATGAAGAAGACGATGTAGCCGTTTTGAGAGTCGGTCTCGTGAAAAGTGTCACACCCCCAAAATACCACATGCGGTAACCCCGCTAGGCGTGTGACGTACCAGGATCTAGCCACCAATCACATTTAACTAACCATAGGTATTTAACAAAATTCCCATTCATTGAGTAAAACATTCATGTAACATATTCCAAGTTAAATAGTGTCAGCGGAAGCAAATCGTAAAATACTGATCACATGTTTCAAAAACCAAAGTATGTGAAATCAGTAAACAAGTCTTGTAAATCCAAGCGACGCGACCCATGACCACTCCAGCCATCCAGATAGCAAGTTTACTTACACGACGAAACACCCCATGACCACTCCAGCCATCCAGACTCTTGTAAATCATACAACAGACTAAGTTTCACAAACACCAGTGTACAACATCATAAATAACCTAACTGTTCAGCTCATTTACTTACACGACGAAACACCCCATGTTTCGTCGAGATGAGGGGTAAAGAAACACCTAGTGTTTCGTCGAGAATATGGGTGACGAAAGACCCATGTTTCGTCAACAGGGGTTTCGTCGACATTGATTGTTTGGCAATAGTCTTTCGTCGCTAACCCTAACAGTTTCACTGTTAACACATCGCATCATTAGCAGCAGTTTTCAATCTATTCAAACTAGATTAATGTAGCATAACAATTTCAAGAGTCTTTCATCATCTTTGTGAACATCATGCATCATGATAAACCAAACACAAACATCATGCATCACAACGATCTAACAAACAGTTATCTATCATTATAGTTTACCAAGCTTTCGTATAAGTCACATAAAACCCTAATCGATTTATCAGTTTACCATAGCAGAAATCATTATCACATTGGAACCATGAACCCTAATTTCGTTGATCAGTCATCGTGAATATTCCTAGATTGTTCCCATGATTATGCCATGTCTTTGCTAATCAGTTAATCTACCAAACAAATACAAGCGAGGTTTCATAAGCTACCTAACCATCATTAGACTATCATCATATTCTACGAAAACAATTGTGAACACAGCCAAGATTAATGAATCAACAACATAAACACACTAACCTGAAATGTAGGGCCGACAAGTATGCTAGGATAAAAGAGGCATGGCTTCGATGGATGAAGAGAGGCTACTAAGATGATGGCACGATAAGATGGAGGAGGAGAAACTGCCGTCGAGTAATATGAGGGTCTAGGGTTTTAGTTTACATCTTATAATATTACATAACGTTAGACAGTTGGGCCACAAAATGGATTGGGCCGAAGCCCTTATTGGCGAAACAACTCTCCTGGCGAAAGACCTCCTGATGAAACACCTCCTGGCGAAACACCTCCTGGCGAAACACCTCCTGGTGAAACACCTCCTGGCGAAACACCTCCTGGCGAAACACCTCATGGGGAAACACCTCCTGGTGAAACACCTCTTGATAAAAAAACCTCTTGATATCTCAGGTTGTCACATCATCCCCAACTTGAAAGAAATTTCGTCCTGAAATTTGATAAGCTAAGTGGTCGGAGAGGGAAAAGAAGTGATGAGTATATCAGGATGACTGTGGGTTTTTCCCGGGTACCACATCATCCCCAACTTGAATGGGAATTTCGTCCCGAAATTCGCCAATGATATCAGAAGTTGATACAACCGTTTGAACAACTGAGGATACTAGAGCTTACTCCGATCATCGCGTTCCCACGTGAACTCCGGTCCACTTCTTGAGTTCCTCAACAACTGCAACTTGTCATTAACCTTAGACTCTAATAAGGGTATCACAAGCGTTTCATCGTACAAACTCTGCCTTAGATTCGAGATATAAATGACATCATGTGCGTTAACCAATTCGTCGGGTAACTCGAGTTTGTATGCCACTTTGCCAATACGTTCCAGAATTTGAATGGCCACACATAACGTAAATTAAGCTTGCCACGCTTCCCAAGGCGTACCGCACCCTCCCAGGGTGAGACTCCTAATATGACACGTTCGCCTACAACGAACTCCTGGTGTTTCCTAAGATATCAGGTTTCCTGGCGATCACGCGTTGTCGCCACACGATTTCCAATCTAAATAATCTTCCCAAGTGCAAGTCCTAGACCCGTGATTAGGTTGTCATCCACCTCAGTCCACGAGGAGATTGGCGTTATCATCCATGCAATGCCTCAAACAGAGCTGTATGCATACTAATACGGTAACGGCTGCAGTAGAGCTCGCCCAAAGATAAGTGTCCTTCCCAAATGTTTACTAAAGTCAATCACGCACATGCTCGCAGCATGTCTTCGTGTGTTAGGATGGTTCGTTACTCTGCCCGGTTGTCCTACAGTCATAAGTAATGTTCATGTCTAGATGTGAGCCAAGGGTGTTGTGTATTGCCCGCCATAAATCAGGTATAGCTCAAAATCAAAGGTAACGGGAGTTGGCACCTCGTGCCTAAAAGCCATCTCTCCCAGAGGAATATTCACAAGCTGAGAAGACTCGTCAGTTCCCTTGATTACAAGAAGGTGTGCTGGCTACATGAGGCGATCAACGATCATCCATGTGATACTGTTTCTGTTTCGAGTTGTAAGTAGACTAGTGACAAAATCCATGGCAGTCTGTTCACATTTCCATATGGGTGTTTCTGGTTGCTGATACTCCACCTTGACTTTCCCACAAGCCAAACATCGTTCACATACTTTGCCATGTGGACCTTCACGTCTGGTCTCTAGTACAAGATTCATAAATCCTAATATCCCCCATCAAAACACAGACGACTAGAATATTGAGGCCGGTGCGCTTTGCTCAACACCAATTCCCTAAAGTTGCCGTATATTGAGATCCACACTCGTTCCTTGAGGTAGCGAATATCGTCCGTCCTGTCAAAGGTTGCTTCTCCATTCCCCGCATGGGTTCAACTTGAAAATTCTCTTTCTTCAGTTCTCCAGTTTGAACAGAGCGTGTCTGATCAGGTAAGTTAGAGTTGATAATGATCTGCAAGGCTCGTGCACGCTCAAGTTTCACAGTCGTAATCATCCAAAAGTTCCACCCAGCGATGCCATTAACCGATTTAGCTCTCTCGAAACCAGGGTACACGGGAGGCTCTTGTGATCGGTCTAAGTAGTACATTTGGTACCGTCCAAGTAATGCCCCCAACTTTAAATCCGAGGACCACGGTTTCCACCGCTGGTTGTGACTCGTGCAACTCTTCTTGTAAATCCACTACGTAAGCCATCACCTCCTCGTGTCGCATTGGCGTGTAATTGGGACTCTGATTCGAACCATCATGGTATACCACTAGATCACCCGTGTCATCGGGTAAAGACGATGCACAGTGCGTTGTAGAGTCGAATTTCAGAAGCTGAAAAGACGTTCTCCGGTTTTGTCTCCCATGAGTTTACAGCACCTCGCTGTGCTAAAAAGGTTAAAGCTGCGCAATCTTCGAAAATTCCGCAATGAATCTGCGATAGCATCTAGCGAAACCAAAAAATGGTTGTATCCCTGAAAGAATCCTTAGGGCCAGTCAGTTTCTAACAAACTGGATCTTAGCGAGATCCCTGTGTATTCCACTTCGTTGATTACATGACCAAAAATGTACCTCTCGGATCCAAAAGTCACATTTAACAAGACTTCGCGCAGAGTGACTCCTCCCTCAGGAGCTCTAGAATAATATACAAATGTCGTCCAGGATGTTCCTTTCTCCTGGAAATGATTCAGAACATCATCGATAAACACGGTCGATTCATGTGGTCCATAAAGCTGCTGGTGTGTCGATTAATCCAAAGGTCAGGGAATACGGAGTTGTAATGGCTGCATAGCATTCGATATGCCGTTTCAGGAACATTTCCCTTGGACTTCCATCTGATGATAGTTCGCTCGTTAGTCAATCCTCGAATGGGAGCTTGACCCTCGCAACTGGTCAACGGGTTGTCAATACATGGTCGAGGCAAATGGTTCTCGACTGTCACCTTGTTAATTTCTCGATAATCAGAACGCATACGAAAAGGCTTATCTTTACGGATATAACTGGGGCTCCCCAATGCGAAAAGAGCTAGGTCCGACAAAACTCCTGTCCAACAATTCCTGTGGTAGATTAGACAGTCCGTGCAACCCTCCTGGTGCAAGACGGTAAGGCGTACAAGTAATCAGGGTTGCCTCTGGTGCGAGATCAGACTGAGATTCTGTCTAACAGTTATGGAAGTAAGCTCGAAAGCTCCTCGGGTAGCACACCGAAAGGAATTACGAACAATTGGTGGATCCTCGATCCTCTTTTCCTTAGCCTTATCATCAGTAACGGTTGCTAACGTAGCGGGGTAATCCCTCCGTACTCCGTAGACACTTCTGGGCCTTCATAGCTGAAATGGCGCTAACCTTTGCACCACTCTGACGCTTTAGAACAGATAATGATTCTCTACTAGGGAGAAGGATACGCAAAAATGTTCTTCTCACAGGGTATATCTGCGCGATCTCTAGATAACCAATCCACACTAACTACTGCATCGAAACCATCAAGGATAGTAGAAGGAAGGTCTATGTCGAACACTTATCCTATAAGGTCGAGTTTGCATCCCAACGAACATATGAGGTTTCAATCGCCTTGCCATCAGCCGAGTCCTCAACAGGTTTGGTTTCAAGTAGCATTAGGGTTATACAAAGCAGAGACGAAACGATTAGCTACCAAGAACGTGAAGGCCACCATGTTGCTGTAATCCTGGCGTCTCTCACGCCAATCCTAAATGTCCTTCCACGAGCATCACTTCCAGTGTTGTTGTTTTCGTTATGAGGATTTCCGATACTGCCATTGCTCCATTGGTTGTTGGCATCTTGACTTAACAACAGTCAATCCTTGTCGAAGTCACCTTCGTTTCCATGCCGTAGTCTACGATTACGAGTACCTTGGTGCTGCCGTATCTGTTGCCTATAATGTTGTTGCGTGAAATGGATCCCTATAATCCTTCACCTACAGAGTTCATCCTGTCACATCTCGTGTCACGCCCTAAGGCGTCATTCATTGTGACAACCCGAACTTTCAAGGTTTGTGCCATTTCGTTCGTGATCTTAAATGCTCATTATTCTTCTCCAACGTTTCCTCTCATGTTAAACTTGATTAGATGTTTGGGCCGATTATGCTTTTGGGCTGTCTATATCGTATATATGTTTAAAACGCAAATGGTCCGCCAAATTTGTTCATAAAAGTATTTTATGTGTCACCTAATTTCAGATCATGTAGTTTCTCAATCTAATTGTATTTTAATTTTTAACACATTCATCATGTGTAAATGTAATGATTATTTAGATTATATAAGTTAAGATATCATTTGAATGCTTGCTAAACAAATCAGATACGGTCCTAACATTCGAGATTTAGATGTGACTTTTGATGAATTGCATTAAATGGGTTGCATGTGTGTTGATTGTTTATTGGACCAAACCCAAACCGAGCCCACCTCCCCCATGTCGCATATGTTTAAATCTATTACTATGTTTTAGATAAATCATAACAACCCTAATCACCCCTTGAAGTTGACGAAACCCCACCCCCTCCCAAGGTGCAGCAGTAGACCCCCCCCCCCCATCCTTTATGTTAACATAAAAACTCATGTGTGTGTGATACAACTCTTGATAAACATTACTAACCTTAAACACCCCTTGGATTTGCGGCAACAGGAGACCCCCTTTCTTCACACTCGAAACCTTTTCAACCATGTACCCTTGCCTTCGGTTAGTATATTAAACCTTTGTTATTAATTTATTTGTGGTTCTTGATGATGGCATGAACATATGATTATATGTGATATTATGTGTCTTAGTAGTATGCATGATCATATGATTATTACTGTTGGATTATTATTGATGAATTGGTAATATGAACAGCATAGTTAGAGTTTATAAAGGATGAATAATTAATGTAATGGATGCGTTAGGATCCTGTGAATTAATTAGTTGCCTATTGTTACTCGACAATATGTTAATACATGTGTGAGTTTTAGAATTATAACGATATGCATGGACTCGGGAGTTTGGATTAGTAAATTTAATGGTAATCTAATAATGTTAATCAGGTACCTGGTAGTTGATCCCGATATAATTATGTTCGGACTTCGTATATGAATTGGTGATGTTTATGTGTAGTAATTGTTTAGTGTGATTAGAGTTTCATGGGATCATCAATGAATGTTAGGATTGGTTATGCTAGTAAACTGTGCGTACATAATTCTTGGTTATAATCTGTTAAGGAGTTTGGGGTTATTAACATAGAGTGGATAGGAATTGGTAAGGGGAATTAAGAAGATGGGCTGGCTATAATGTTTATGGTAATTGGGTCGGACCGGGTAATACCAACTGAATAAATAATGGGCCGAGAACTTGTATGTAACTAGTATAGAAATTGTGGGTATCATATAGATTGCACATTTTGAACCTTGGGTAGTATTCGGTTGTGGGTGGCACAGGGCCAGCCCACTTGGCTGGATGTGTGTGCTATATATATATATATATATAGTCGTATGAATACTTGGGTGTATGTTGAACTGTTAATATGTGATAACTAGAATTATGAAGGTGTGATGTGGGTATTCTTATGACCCGAACATTAGCTGTAACACGGGTAATGATATGCGCCATAATTGTTTGTTACTTGTGAAGTGTGTACAAAGAATGTGTGGTTTTTTGTGCAAACGAAACTAATTATAATTGGAACCATATTAGGGTGTGGGTGTCCAACGATAAACGAGTAATTAGTCATACCGAGCAAACCGAGGTGAGTTCACACTTTCTACAAGGCATGGGATTCCCGGTGGTTGGGAATGGGTTAAAGAATTAAAACGGAACCTACATATCCTCCTTGGGTAGGATATGTACCGCCATCCTCCATGGGTAGGATGCCAATATTAATCCTGCGTATTCTCCTTGGGTAGAATACGTACGTTCGTCCTCCTTGGGTAGGACAACAACCTTAACTTACTAGACAAAACTCTATCATTAAGTCCCTCACTTTATATCGACTTAATCGCCGAGGCCGATGGCGAGCGGGTCATTAGTTAATAGCGCTATTAGGTTTGACAAACCTCACACCGTGTCGTTCGAACGGGCGTGTACTAATGGACTATGGAAAACTGTCAGTGATGATAGACACTGATGTAGGGCACAACTTATTTTTGTTAGTAGTCGATATGGTACGGTCTAGTGGTTCACATGGGAAGCCCCCACTGATTATGGATATGGTTTTGGGAAACAAAGGAACTGGTTAACTCGTGGTTTACGAAACAACTTATGGTTTTCGAATCAAACTGGTAAAACTAAACAACCAACTGTGAACTCGCTCAACTTTGTTGTTGACTCGTTGTTGCATGCCTTGCAGGACTTTAGGTGCATATTGTTGGAACTTGCAGTCTGGGATGCTGGAGTGGTCATGGGTCGAGATACATGGAAACGCGAGACGAACTTAATGGCTTTCATACACTTGGTTTATGAATTTCTTAATTAATGTATTATGCTTCCGCTGAACGTTAAATAATGTTTTGTAACACTTCTGTCAATAATAAATGAAAGTTTTATTTGGAATAATTGTTATGAGTTCAACATGATTGGTGGCTTGGATCCTGGTACGTCACACGCCTAACAGGGACATTCCCTATGTGGTATTTTGAGGGTGTGACAGATTGGTATCAGAGCCATTGGTTATAGTGAACTTGGTTTTATTTAAAAAGGGGAAAAACGTTTTTTTTTTTTTTTTTTGTAAAACCAAACTATAACCGAACAGTTCTGAAGACGTGAATACGACCATGAAACTCAGCTCCAAAATGCAAGGTTCGACTCTCGTATACTCATTGTACTGCATAACTAGTGAACACCTACATATGATATTGCATGTTATTGCACGTTTAGCACAACAGTGTGAATTCGTGTATACTTGCATGTGTTATGTGACTGATAAGGTGGTATTTCCCTAAACCTTCATGACTTACGCTTCGTGATACTCTTTGTTTGCTACTCGAGTTTGAGGAACCATTTGACATGAGTTAAGAGGAGCTGAGGTGAGCATCCAAATCACAATATTATTGTGGGTGTATACATAATAATAATGTGGGGTGCATGTGAGTCCCATTGAGGCTTAACAAGTGGAAAAGGGGTTTCGTTCCGTCATTTTATCAATGTGAAACATAACAAACCTATAGGGGTCATAGAAGTAATTGTCCCCTACTCGAACGTGAACTTTTCATTCATATTTGGATCCCTTCGAATCTCGATGCTATCGAGTGTTACCTGAACACCCATCTGAACTCAGCGAACCGTGTAGAATGTTAGGTGCTTATACGAACGTCCATGTGTTGGATGTCGCAGTGTCGAATGATTGATCGATATCTTTCTCACCTTTCTTCGCTTGCTGGAACTTAATGTATTGACGCCTTAGATTCCGAAGTGCCATCACTTCTGTAACACTCCCGCAACATACTGCGTATTACTCGAACCACTTGCAACATCGATGGGTAGGAGGTTGAGCGTAGTATTTTACCAAGCCCAGTACTTTGACGACCCTGATTACCGGCAACGAACGTCAGCGGATTGATTTCAATCGAGTCCGTAACTCTAGTCAGCGAATTGTGGGAGTTAACTCTTACGAATCAATCGAGGCATAAGTGATGATAATTGACCTTAGTGTGGTATGCGTAACCGCCAGCACAGTGAGTAGCGCGTTAGGACGTGGCCTAGAATGTGAAAAGATGGACTATGATGGTGAAGAATCGTAGGGCTTCGTTTCGAGCAACGACTTTGGGGGCAGCAGTCACAGTGACAACAAGGTATTCGTAACCCTAGCCTACAGTAAGGAAATAAAGGTGCCTACAACATGGATTGGCCGTGGTTAAGTTAAGAGGACAACGATCAAAGGAACAACGACAGTACTTGGAATCCTAGTAATGAAAACAACAACACCAGAAATGATGCTCTTGGAAGGGCATTTAGAATTGGCGTGGGCGACGTCAGGACTTTAACGACATGGTAGCTAGTATGAGTAGCAATCTGTTTCGTCTCTGTTCCGTTTGACCCTGATGCTCCTAAGAGTTTGAACCTGTTGTGGAATCGGCTGATGGCTAGACAATGGAAACCTCATCTGATCGTTGGGATGCAAACACGACCTTGTGGGACAAGTGTTCGACATCGACCTTTCTTCTGTTACTCTTGATAGATGTACCCTGTGAGGAGACAACGTATCCCTCTCCTTCGTGGAGGATTGTTATCTGTTCTAACGCGTCAGAGTGGCACAATGGTTAGTGTTATTTCAGCAATGAGAGCCAGGAGTGTCTACGGAGGGATTACCCCACTATGTGACAACTGTTATAGACGTAAGGTTAGGAAAAAGAGGATCGAGGATCCACCAGTTGTTCGTGATTACCCTCAATGTGCTACTCGAGGAACTTCCAGGATCATCTTTACAACTGTTAGTTAGGAACTCAGTTTGACCTTGCGCCGGAGGCAGTTCTAACTACTCGTACTCTTTACTGTTTTGCACCAGGAAGGTTGCAGGAGCTGTTTAACCAACTACAGGAACTGGCAGGACAGGAGTTTTCGCTTTGAGGAACCCTCGCTATACCCATGAAGAGAAGCCTTTTCGTATGTGTGCTGATTATCGAGAACTCAACAAGGTGACAGTCAAGAACCGTTTTCCTCGACCACGTATTGACAACCCGTCGACCAGTTGCGAGGAACAAGTTTCCATTCGAGGATTTGCTAGTGAACGAACTATCGTCAGATGGAAGTCCAAGGGGAGAATGCTCTTAGAACAGCATGTCGAATGTAATGCATCCATTTCAACGTTATACACCATGATCATTGAGTTGACCAACACACCAGCAGCTTCAGGGATCACATGAATCGACCGCATTTGCTGACAACGTTCTGAATCCTGGCCAGGAGAATGGAACGCCATGGGTGGCATTTATATCTTATTTTAGAACTCCTGAGGGAGGAGCCACTCCGCTCAAAGTCTTGTTAAATGTAATTTCTGGGTTCGAGAGGTACCTTTTGGATATATAATCAGCGAAGTGGGAATGCACGTTGATCTCGCTAAGATTCGTCTTGGTTGGAAACTGATCGACACCAAAGAGTCCCTCGTGGATACAGCAATTTCTTGGTCTCACTTGATACTATCGCAGATATATCACAGGATTTTCGAAAGTCGCGCAGCTTAAATCTCTCTAGCATAGCAGGGTGTTGTGTTCGTGAAAGACAGAATAGGAGGACGTCTTTTCAGCTTTCGAATCCTTATGGTCCGAATCAGAGTCCCGGCTGCACATCGACGCAACACGAGAGAGTGATGACATACGTGATGGAGTTACAAAGAGGAACTGCGCGACACACACGACTGGCGGTGAAAACCGTGGCTTTGGGATTTTAGATAGAGGCATCACTTGGACGGCACCAGATGCGTTATTTAGACCGATCACAAGGGCCTCCCGTGTATCGATGTTCGAAAGAGCTAAAGCATGCAATAACATCGCTGGATAGAACTTCTGAATGAGTACGACTGAGAAACCTAAACACACACGAGCTCTGCAGCTCGCTATCGACTCTAACTTACCTGATCAGACTCGCTATGCCCAAACTGGAGAACTGAATGAAGAGGATTTTCAAGTCGAACCCATGCGGGGCTTGGAGAAGCAACCTTTGACCGGTCGGACGATACCCGTTACTTTATGGAACGAATGCGGGTCTCATTACACGGCAACTGTAGGGAACTCGTGTTGAGCAAAGCACACCGGCCTCGATATTCTAGTCGTCTGGGTTTTGATGAGAGACGTTAGGATTTATAAACCTTGTGCTGGTAATCGGACATGAAGGCTCACCTAGTTAGGTATGTGAATGATGGATCGACTTGTGGAAAGTCAAGGAGTAGTATCAGCAACCAGCAACACTCGCATGGAAATAAAAACAGACTGCCATGGATTTGGTCGATAGTCTACTTACAACTCGAAACGGAAACAATATCACCTGGATGCTCATTGATTGTCTTGGGTAACCAGCACACTTTCTAGCCATCAAAGAAACGGATAAGTTTTCTACACTTGCAGTCATCTACCCGAAAGAAGCGATTGCTAGGCACGGGGTGCCAACCACCATTACCTCTAATCGCGACCCACGATTTGCATCTGATTTGTGGCAAGTGGTGCACACATCCTTTGGCTCGCGTTTAAACATGAGCATAGCATATCATCAACGGACGGATGGGCAGACTGAACGCACCATCCAAACTCTTGAAGACATGCTTCGAGCACGTGAAATCGACTTTGGCAACGGTCGGGGAAAACACCTCCCTTTAGTGGAGCTTCCGTATAACAACAGTTACCACACCAGTATCCAGGCTGCTCCGTTGAGGCATTGTACGGACGTAAGTGCCGATCACCTCTTTGTTGGGCAGAGGTTGGCGACAGCCAAATCACTGGCCCAGAACTCGTCGTAGACACAACGGTGAAGATTGCTCAGATACGACAACGAATGGCGGCAGCTCGTGACCGTCAGAAAAGCTATGCTGATAAGCGCAGGAAACCACTCGAGTTCCAGGTTGGGGATCGGGTACTTCTTAAAGTCTCACCTAGGAAAGGTGTAGTTCGTTTTGGTAAACGAGGCAAACTTAACCCGCGATATGTCGGACCTTTCGAGATCACAGAGAAAATAGGCAAGGTGGCCTACAAATTGAATCTACCTGAAGAACTCAGCGGAGTTCACAACGTATTCCACGTGTCAAATCTGAAGAAGTGTCTGTCAGATGAGACCCTCATAGTTCCTCTCAAGGAACTCACCATCGACGATCAGTTGAGATTCGTCGAAGAACCTGTAGAGATTACAGACCGAGACGTTAAGATTCTCAAGCATACCAGAATACCTCTTGTTCGGGTTCGTTGGAACTCCCGTTGTGGCCCAGAGTTTACCTGGGAACGAGAAGACCAAATGAACACAAGTATCCCCAGTTGTTCGGGAAAAGTGCAACCACTACTGAGGCTGAAGCTACTACGGAATTTCGGGATGAAATTCCAAACCAACGGGGGGATGATGTGACACCCCAGGAAAAACCAGGAAACCACGCAACCTAACTAGCTTCCTCAGTAGCTACGTGCTAAATTTCGGGACGAAATTTCTTTCAAGTTGGGGATGATGTGACAACCCGAACTTTCAAGGTTTGTGCCATTTCGTTCGTGATCTTAAATGCTCATTATTCTTCTCCAATGTTTCCTCTCATGTTAAACTTGATTAGATGTTTGGGCCGATTATGCTTCTGGGCTGTCTATATCGTATATATGTTTAAAACGCACATGGTCCGCCAAATTTGTTCATAAATCTATTTTACGTGTCACCTAATTTCAGATCATGTAGTTTCTCAATCTAATTGTATTTTATTTTTTAACACATTCGTCATGTGTAAATGTAATGATTATTTAGATTATATAAGTTAAGATTTCATTTGAATGCTTGCTAAACAAATCAGATATGGTCCTAACATTCGAGATTTAGATGTGACTTTTGATGAATTGCATTAAATGGGCTGCATGTGTGTTGATTGTTTATTGGACCAAACCCAAACCGAGCCCACCTCCCCCATGTCGCATATGTTTAAATCTATTACTTTGTTTTAGATAAATCATAACAACCCTAATCACCCCTTGAAGTTGACGAAACCCCACCCCCTCCCAAGGTGCGGCAGTAGACCCCCCCTCCTTTATGTTAACGTAAAAACTCATGTGTGTGTGATACAACTCTTGATAAACATTACTAACCTTAAACACCCCTTGGATTTGCGGCAACAGGAGACCCCCTTTCTTCACACTCGAAACCTTTTCAATCCTGTACCCTTGCCTTCGGTTAGTATATTAAACCTTTGTTATTAATTTGTTTGTGGTTCTTGATGATGGCATGAACATATGATTATATGTCATATTATGTGTCTTAGTAGTATGCATGATCATATGATAATTACTGTTGAATTATTATTGATGAATTGGTAATATGAACAGCATAGTTAGAGTTTATAAAGGATGAATAATTAATGTAATGGATGCGTTAGGATCCTGTGAATTAATTAGTTGCCTATTGTTACTCGACAATATGTTAATACATGTGTGAGTTTTAGAATTATAACGATATGCATGGACTCGGGAGTTTGGATTAGTAAATTTAATGGTAATCTAATAATGTTAATCAGGTACCTGGTAGTTGATCCTGATATAATTATGTTCGGACTTCGTATATGAATTGGTGATGTTTATGTGTAGTAATTGTTTAGTGTGATTAGAGTTTCATGGGATCATCAATGAATGTTAGGATTGGTTATGCTAGTAAACTGTGCGTACATAATTCTTGGTTATAATCTGTTAAGGAGTTTGGGGTTATTAACATAGAGTGGATAGGAATTGGTAAGGGGAATTAATAAGATGGGCCGGCTATAATGTTTATGGTAATTGGGCCGGACCGGGTAATACCAACTGAATAAATAATGGGCCGAGAACTTGTATGTAACTAGTATAGAAATTGTGGGTATCATATAGATTGCACATTTTGAACCTTGGGTAGTATTCGGTTGTGGGTGGCACAGGGCCAGCCCACTTGGCTGGATTGATGATATCGGCCCAACATCAACAGGGACTGCCCGAATAGTGTAGTTTAATATATATGAAACAGATTGTTACTCAAATGCTTGTGTGTGCTATATATATATGCTCGTATGAATACTTGGGTGTATGTTGAACTGTTAATATGTGATAACTAGAATTATGAAGGTGTGATGTGGGTATTAAACGGAACCTACATATCCTCCTTAGGTAGGATATGTACCGCCATCCTCCATGGGTAGGATGCCAATATTAATCCTGCGTATTCTCCTTGGGTAGAATACGTACGTTCGTCCTCCTTGGGTTGGACAGCAACCTTAACTTACTAGACAAAACTCTATCATTAAGTCCCTCACTTTATATCGACTTAATCGCCGAGGCCGATGGCGAGCGGGTCATTAGTTAATAGCGCTATTAGGTTTGACAAACCTCACACCGTGTCGTTCGAACGGGCGTATACTAATGGACTATGGCAAACTGTCAGTGATGATAGACACTGATGTAGGGCACAACTTATTTTCGTTAGTAGTCGATATGGTACGGTCTAGTGGTTCACATGGGAAGCCCCCACTGATTATGGATATGGTTTTGGGAAACAAAGGAACTGGTTAAGTCGTGGTTTACGAAACAACTTATGGTTTTCAAATCAAACTGGTAAAACTAAACAACCAACTGTGAACTCGCTCAACTTTGTTGTTGACTCGTTGTTACATGCCTTGCAGGACTTTAGGTGCATATTGTTGGAACTTGCAGTCTGGGATGCTGGAGTGGTCATGGGTCGAGATACATGGAAACGCGAGACGAACTTAATGGCTTTCATACACTTGGTTTATGAATTTCTTAATTAATGTATTATGCTTCCGCTGAACGTTAAATAATGTTTTGTAACACTTCTGTCAATAATAAATGAAAGTTTTATTTGGAATAATTGTTATGAGTTCAACATGATTGGTGGCTTGGATCCTGGTACGTCACACGCCTAACAGGACATTCCCTATGTGGTATGTTGAGGGTGTGACATTCATCGTGCTGGCAGTTTCACATTCCACACTATAGTCAATTGTCATCACTCAGTCCCGATTGATTCGTAAGAGTTGACTCTCATAAGTCGCTGACTAGGGTTAGGGATTCAGTTGAAGTCGATTTGCTGGAGTTTCGTTGCCGGTAATCAGGGTTGTCCAAATACTAAAGTCGGTAAAGTACTACGCTCATCCTCTTGTCCATCGATCTAGCAAGTTGATTGAGTGATACACGGTATGTTGCGAGAGTGTTGTAGAAGTGATCGCACTTCAGGAGCTACGACGTCAATACATTGAGTTTCCAGCCAATGAAGTGGAGTGAGAAAGGTATCGACCAATCGTTCGACGCTGCGACATCCAACTCAGGGACGTTCGTGCAAGCACCTAACATTCTACACAGTTCACTAGGCGTTCGGATGGGTGCTCAGGTAATACTCGATAGCATTAAGATTCGAAAGGGTTCAGAGAGGAGTGAAAAGATCACGTTCGAGTATAAGACAATCACTGCTATGACCCCTATAGGTTTGTTATGTTTCCCATTGATCGAAATACGGAACAGAACCCCTTTTTCACTTGTTAAGCCTCACTGGGACTCGCATGCACCCCACATTATTATTATGTGTGCACCCACAATAATATTTCGATTTGCATGCTCATCTCAGTTCCTCCTAACTCATGTCAAATGGTTCCTCAAACTCGAATGCCAAACAGAGGTTATCAAAACGATAAGATCACAAGAATCTAAGGACTATGACATGCTATCAACGCATCATAATGTAAGCAAGCAATTCATGTATCCATGCTATAGTGACGAGTGTGTGTTTGTACGCTATATCATAAACAAATGGACACTACTCATGTAATGTATACCACAGATGAAAACACGAACCTTGCAATCTGGAGCTGAGTGTCATGGTCGTATTCTCGTTTTCAGAACTGTTCGGTTATAGTCTGGTTTTATAAAAACGTTTTTAAAACCAAGTTCACTATAACCAGTGGCTCTGATACCAAACTGTCACACCCCCAAAATACCACATGCGGTAACCTCGCTAGGCGTGTGACGTACCGGGATCTAGCCACCAATCACATTGAACTAACCATAGGTATTTAACAAAATTCCCATTCATTAAGTAAAACATTCATGTAACATATTCCAAGTTAAATAGTGTCAGCGGAAGCAAATCATAAAATACTGTTCACATGTTTCAAAAACCAAAGTATGTGAAATCAGTAAACAAGTCTTGTAAATCCAAGCGACGCGACCCATGACCACTCCAGCCATCCAGATAGCAAATTCCCATCCAAAGTACCTAATGACCTGCGAGCATGCAACAAGTGTATCAGACAACGCTGGTGAGTTCACAGCTTTTCGAAAACGTTAGTTACCAAGTGTTTATTCCAGTTCATTAACAAATCCGAAAGTAATGTTGATAATATCTCGATATTGAACAAGACGTCTCCTGATGTATGTTTTGCCCATTCCCCAGTGCTCCTATCAAAACACTGGGCATGACTGGGTCATTAGTTCACACCCGTCCTCTCCGGTACGGGGTGAGGGTGCCAAACCTAAGTAGCGCTACCAACTAATACCCCGTTACCTCTCCGGTAACAAAAAGATGGGACTTAAGAGTGATAGGGTGAGAGTATTATCCAACATTCCAGTTTTTACCCAACAGACTTATCCCTCCCCGGGATACCCAATGACTGTCCCAACCACCGGGACGCATGCTCAAGAGTAGTGAACTCACCTTAGATTTGCTCGGTATGTTACGTTACATTACCCGTTCCCAGTTGGCCAACCAATCCCTACCGTGGTTACCAGAGATGATCAGTTTCGTAAACGCATTCTCAAGTCACATATTCAACAAGTCACACGTAATACCATAGTCACGTAGCACACAGCAAGTGTTTAGATTTCATACGCATTTATATCACAAGTTTATGTTCCCAACAGTAGTCACTGATGACACCAGTTTCATAATAATCGATTTACGTGTTGTCACATATTGCATTTGGTTAAGATCATAGTATAACACATATCAAGTACTCCGTCTCCAACAAGTCTACATCATGTGTTCATGGCACATAACAATGTTTTACAGATAAGTTGGCTACCCACAACAGTTAAGTCAAGACTCTCATTTCTAGTTATCATTATCATCATACAACAGACTAAGTTTCACAAACACCAGTGTACAGCATCATAACTAACCTAACTGTTCAGCTCATTTACTTACACGACGAAACACCCCATGTTTCGTCGAGATGAGGGGTAACGAAACACCTAGTGCTTCGTCGAGAATATGGGTGACGAAAGACCCATGTTTCGTCAACAGGGGTTTCGTCGACATTGATTGTTTGGCAATAGTCTTTCGTCGCTAACCCTAACAGTTTAACTGTTAACACATCGCATCATTAGCAGCAGTTTTCAATCTATTCAAACTAGATTAATGTAGCATAACAGTTTCAAGAGTCTTTCATCATCTTTGTGAACATCATGCATCATGATAAACCAAACACAAACATCATGCATCACAACGATCTAACAAACAGTTTCCTATCATCATAGTTTACCAAGCTTTCGTATAAGTCACATAAAACCCTAATCGATTTATCAGTTTACCATAGCAGAAATCATTATCACATTGGCACCATGAACCCTAATTTCGTTGATCAGTCATCGTGAATATTCCTAGATTGTTCCCATGATTATGCCATGTCTTTGCTAATCAGTTAATCTACCAAACAAATACAAGCGAGGTTTCATAAGCTACCTAACCATCATTAGACTATCATCATATTCTACGAAAACAATTGTGAACACAGCCATGATTAATGAATCAACAACATAAACACACTAACCTGAAATGTAGGGCCGACAAGTATGCTAGGATAAAAGAGGCATGGCTTCGATGGATGAAGAGTGGCTACTAAGATGATGGCACGATAAGATGGAGGAGGAGAAACTGCCATCGAGTAATATGAGGGTCTAGGGTTTTAGTTTGCGTCTTATAATATTACATAACGTTAGACAGTTGGGCCACGGAATGGATTGGGCCGAAGCCCTTATTGGCGAAACAACTCTCCTGGCGAAAGACCTCCTGATGAAACACCTCCTGGCGAAACACCTCCTGGAGAAACACCTCCTGGCGAAACACCTCCTCAGGAAACACCTCCTGGAAAAACACCTCCTGGTGAAACACCTCTTGATGAAAAACCTCTTGAGATCTCAGGTTGTCACATCGTCCCCAACTTGAAATAAATTTTGTCCCGAAATTTGATAAGCTAAGTGGTCGGAGAGGGAAAAGAAGTGATGAGTATATCAGGATGACTGTGGGTTTTTCCCGGGTACCACAAAAACGGTTTAGCCCGTCACTGCGGGGCAAACGCAGCAGGAGAGCGGGAGAAAGAAGGGTTGTTCGGGACTGTGTTGCAGCATTAGACGGAAGCGTTAAGGTGTTTCGGTAGGCCGTTGTTGTGGTAGACGTACCGGTTAGGACGACGGGGGTGACCGGTGATAAACACTTGTTTTCTGGGGATGTTAATAGTTATCAAAAGAAGGTTCAAGGTTGTTCGGATGTTAGTTGCAGGTTTGCGCATCTATTATACAACGGTGACAATAGCAGAATGTTTTGCGGAAGCCTTGATCGGATTGTTCGTGGTAAGAGGAGACAGGCGTAGTGCGTGAAAAGCGGGCAGAATGGATCCGTCAAAGCAGGTGGCTTTGGATTCGTCTCGTTTGGCAAGGTGAGAAAACAGAAGAAGCGGGTGGCTTGTTTTCTTTGTCGGTGGAGAGCCTCTTGAACAAGGGTGATCGGAAAAAGGTTGTTGAAAAAAAAGGAAGAACACGGTGGTGACATTATGGCGTTGGTTCAATCGGGTGGCTTTGGATGTGACCGGGGAGAGGTCGTCAATTCATGAAAAGTCGTGATGTTAGTGAACGGTTCCAACGGGATGCCATGTGACATGTTACAAGCGTGGTCGGTTTGATTCGGGTTGAACCAAGAAGACTTTGGACGTGGTCGAAGTGAAGATCGGGTGTCCGTTAGAAGTCAAGATGGTTCGAGATGAGACGGTGATTTGAGTGCCATGAACGAGTGGTGTTGACAAACCGATTAAGGGGGTGAATGTTGGATTAATCGGGTTTGTTTGCGGGTTGCGGTTCATGGGTCACACAATTTGGTCAAGAGTTTTGAGCAACTAACTCGGATGGAAGCGTGGGTTAATGCATGGAGCTATTTTATGTTTATTAGTTAGTATTTAATTAAGTTTTATAATTAGTTGTGTTTCCATGTGTAGAGAGTTTAGGAGAATAAGTCATAGGTCAGTTAGGTAGTGGGTCATGTTCCTATTTCGTTGGAGTTATTTTTGACATCTTCATTTGTCACGTGCATATACTTGTAAGTCTATTTAAAGACTTTTATCTTATTATAGTGAACCATTCATTCGTAAACATACAGAAAAGTCTGCAAGTTTTCTCAAACTTCATATTCACATATACATAATATATTCTACCTGGTTTGAAGATCGAGGAAGCCTCCGCCGCCGGCGGGTGTGTCGGTCGGTGGAGGGCAGGCGTAAAAGAAGGGTTCGGGACTGTTATACAGCAGAAGACGGAGATCGGGTGGTGGTTCGTGTCAGTCGTTGTCGTGCGGAGAGTACCAGTTAGGATGACAGGGTGACAGGTGAACACCGGTGTGTCTCGTAGCTGTTAGTCATGATTAAAGGAGTTGAAAGGGATGTTTTGATAGAAGATATTATGGGTACCTTGATCGGCTTGTTTCGTGATAAGAGGAGACCGGCGTATGTGCGTGAAAAGCGGGCATAAAGGATCTGTCAAAGCAGATGGCTTTGGATTCGTCTCGTTTGGCAAGGTGAGAAAACGGAAGAAGCGGGTGGCTTGTTTTCTTTGTCGGAGGAGAGCCTCTTGAACAAGGGTGATCGGAAAAAGGTAAAGAAAAAAAACACGGTGTAACATTATGGTGTTGGAGTTCAAATCGGGTGACTCGGATGTGGCCGGGGAGAGGTCGTTGATCCGTGATGAGTCAAGATGTGAATGAACGGTTCAAACTTGGTGTGAGTTGTATATTGAGGGGAGGGTGGGGTGTGCCAACCAACTGATGATGACTTGCGCACATAGTAACTCCGGTGAGATCACCGTGATCGGCCTTGATACATACTTGGGTGTGTGAGTTTGTGTGTTGATGGAATGGTGTAGTGTGGGTAAGGGGGTAGGGGTGATCATCACTCATCACTCACTCACAACTTCCAATCAAGTTCCGCCATGTCATCAAGCATTATTCCATGATGGAGTTTAGTGGAAATGTCCATCACTTGTGATGGAATTCCATCACTCACAACCTGGTTTTTTTTTTAATTAACAATAAAAAAATAACTACTAGTTCCCGCAATTTCAGCAATAAAAAAATAACTTCAAGCAACATCTAACCTTTTCCGACGACTCCACTCCGTACCTCACCAAAACCGTCACACCTAACCTTTTCCGGCGACTCCACGACGGCGATACACCGATCACTATGCTCTCTAGAGGTGTTCCGACTGCCACCTCTCGTTCCAGAGATGTTCCGGCGACTCCACGGCGGCGATACACCGATCTATGACGTAATCAAAGAAACCGCTCGTTCCAGGCGACTCCACGGCGGCGATATCGATTCCTTTTTAATACCGATCATCATCGCACATCTTCCATCACGACAGTTTGAAAACGCGTGATTGGTTTGACGCGTTATAAATTCAACGCGTGATACATATCAGCGGCGGTGGTGTGATTTGGTGTTCCACGCGTGGTGGGGGTTCACCACGGAACCGCCCCGACCCCCCTAAGTAGCAGGAGGAGAAATGTTATATTATATGGATTGGTAAGGAAGGTGTTTATGGGATTGTTAAAATGCACAGTACAAATCTATTCATTTTCCCCCTCGAAATTTATCATGGCTGCTGATTGAAAATGTGAAAATGAAATGATGTAGGTGTTCAATTACCATGATACTTTTAAAAAATCACACAAATGCAAATGATGTGCCATTCTCTCATTCGTCCACTATGGTTCTTATGGTTCTCGCAACTGGGCATGGTTTTCTCTTGAACCAAGCCATATATATATACATATATATATATAATGTGTGTGTATTACTTTTTTTAAAAGGTCAAACGGTCGGATTCACGGTTGGAATTTTTCAAAAACATCTCACGCGGGTACCCAAGCTAGCTAGCCCAACCCGTCAAGCCTACCCGAAACAGTGGGATCTTGCTTAACCACAGGCTGAATTCGCTTATAACCGGTCTAGTCATGGAACTACCGGTCGTAGTCCATTCTTTGTTGTGTATTGCCGGAATCCATTCACACCCTTAGACCTTACCCCGTTGGCGGATCTTAACCATTTTAGCGCTGAGGGGGTGGAACTAGCTACTCAGATTAAGGAGTTGCATCAGCAAATTAAGGAACAAATTATTAAGCACAACTTGCAATATCAAAATCGGGCTAATCAACATCGGCGGCCGTTTGGCAAATTACAACCCCGTGCAGACGGTCCTTTTCGTGTTCTCAAAAGAATTAATGATAATGCTGACAAGATTGATTTACCAGGCCATTGCAGTGTTTCTGCTACTTTTAATGTCTCCGATTTGATGCTGTATGAAGAGGGTGACGATGTTGACTTCAACTCGAGGACGAGTCCTTTTCAAATGGGGCAGAATGAACACGATCCAGATCCAGATCCAGACCCGGAACCCGGCCCGACTCAGACGACTTAATTTGATTCAAAAGAAGAGAACCCGATTATCATCAAACAATTTCAAAGTTTATTTTAATTATTTCTTTCCTAAGTTGGTGGACTTTTATTTGCATGTTTATCTCCTAGAGTCCTAGTTGCTTCCATGTTTATCTTTTATTGGTTGGTTTTTGTTTAAAACTCTTGTCATCGGGTTTGTTTCTCAGTTATTGATTATTGAACTTTTATCACTTTTGGAGTTTCTCCCAGTTCACCATCGCGGGTTCACTTATTTTGCCGATTTACCCGTTATAGATGACCCATGATGAAACCGGTCAGACATCTGGGTGTGACCCTGCCAATTAGGTGTGTTCTCAGAGTTGATTGTTTGTTTATGTTTTATATATCGTTCGCGTTAGTGTCACGCCACCCTCTACACAATGTTCAAACATAAGGAAGCAATTTCGGCTTTGAAGCAATAACGATCTAAAAAGCATACAACTTTTGAGTCAAATGCTTCAATTTCACAGGTTTAACTACATAATACCACACTAACTTTCAGCAGAAAACTACATAAACAAGTAAACAACACTAATATAACTTAAGATGCAACTTGTGCATAATAAGACCAAAAGAAAAGGGTTCAGAAATTACTAGATTGCCTCGGGGGCGTCTTCTTAGGAAGCATAGTCGAGTTTCGAAAGATAAACTCGAGATTTGAATAATTTATCCCCGATTCTAAATCCAGGCATGATCATCAACTCAACTTTATACCTTCCACGTTGCTCGTCTGACAATCCCTCAACACTCTCCATATAATCATCAGAGAATTCGGTTCCACGATTCACTACAAACATTTCACTTTCTGGATCTGAAGCCGCAATACCCTGAAGAAGCCAAACCCACCTCGCCATTTTGACAAATAATTGGTAAAACGGTGTTATCGGATGCTTTCCACTAGACACAAAGTTCCTCTGGTCCAGATTTCCGAAAAACGAAGCCTCTATTCTTGGATGAACTATTAATAAATACTTGGTTCTGCAGAATTCAGCAAAGTTACTGTTTGGATCTTCTGTTAGAACATCAACAGGATCGTTAAACCTCAAAACATCATCAGCATTGTGGGATTTCATAGAAAATCCATAGAACATTCTCCTTGAAATGTAAGCTTCGAATGCGAATTTCTTATGAGATCTAACAGAGTACACAACCGAATCTTGGATCGAATTTGCAGCTTCATCTAGATCCCATCCAGAAGCCTTCATTAACGCAATCAACGGTTTAGCAAAATCATGAATACCCTTTGAAACCTCCTTAACAACATTGTCAACAGAAGATAAATTCAACCGCTTTATAGCTTCTCTTTCTCTACGCTTAATTTCTTCCACTAACAACTTGTTTTTCCCATCCAAATCCTGAAACTCTCTTTTCAAATAGCTTATTTCAACATCTTTCTTCTTCGCTTGAGCCTTTAACCTTTCTAACAATCTCTCCTGAGCCTTAATTTCCACTCGTAGAACATTTAAACACGCAGAAAGCGAGTTCGATTTCTGAAACTGCTTCTCCTTAAACGCACGCCTAACCTTACATAATTTATCAAGATTCGATAACACAAGCTCATCAGCCGTTCTAATCTTATCCGGATCATACGGAATATGCGCTTCTTGAAGCTGAACATACGCCAACTTTAGTTCAGACATTACATCGAACAGCTTCGAGATCTCATCATGACCCGACCAATTACCTTTACCACACACTTCAATCGCATCAGGAATAACAAGTTTCGCGCAATCAGAATCAACATTTCCAACCACATCAACCAACTCTTTCACATCATTACAGAACTTATGGTGCTGTAAATGATCAGGGTTTTCGGATGAGAACACTCCAATAGACCTAAACTTACAAACTTTCGCAAATTTCGACACGATTTCCGATATGTTAGATGAAGACTTTGTAGGCTTAATCACACCTTCCATTGTTACAAAAATCCCCAAATTTTATAACCCTAGAATCTACCAACTTTCAAAAAACAAAAAAATCAAACAAACAGAATATTCATAAAGTGAGAATCAATCCTTTTGTATAGTGATTTGGCAGATCTCTAAAGTGTAAAGACACTAAACCAACATTATATGGTCTATTTCATCCTAATAATCACACTTCACTAAAACCCTAATTTCAGGATTTAAGGCGCAAAACACGATTTAGCTCTAGGAGCATCAAATTAAGCTTTCAGAATGTCTGGAACCAGCATATAAAGTGTAGATTAACCAGAAATGTTACCAGAAACAGACAAGTAGACCGATCTAAAGAACCCTAATCCAGCAACATTTTGTGAACAGTTTCCGAACAGATTTGAGATAATTTATGGATGAAAGTTGAAGATTTCAGAGGTCAATGAGGTGTAAATGAAGAGAGATTGAAGATGATTGTGAAGAGAAATGAAGATTGGGAGGTGTGTGTAGTAGTGAGTGGGGGGAAGATGGTGAGTGCAGTGCAGCAGAGGTTTGAGCATACTGTACATTTTGAATTTTTGTGTTTTGTTTTATTATACTTTTTTTAATTTAATTTTAATTTTAATTTTAATTTTAATTTCTCTAGGTTTGTTCTATTTATATTGGGTGGAGTTCTACTCCTAAAATTACCATTTGAACCTTTTAGTATCATCATTGATCAATAATCGAACCGTTAATAAAAAAGCTAACGAAACCGAATTGAATTTAACCAAAAAAATTGAATTCAATGAAAACCAAATTAATCGGAATTAACCGAACCGAGCTATTCATATGTTCATATGATTCTAGCTTTTATTCTTCAATCTCATGTTTTTTATGTTTTATGCTTCTGTTTCATGCAGGGGCGGAACTAATGTAGACTTAGCCGTAGCATGAGCTACGGCTCAACCTCGTATTCGCATTCGCAGTGTAATTTTTTTCGGTTTTATACATAAGATACCTCTAAACATATACGAGGATACCCCTAAAAGAAGATTATGAAACTTGATATTATTCATTAAGCCCAAAACTTTTAGTAACTAAGCCCAAATAATTAGTTTTATGATAATTAAGCCCAAATTGTAATAACTAATAAAGCCCAAATAATAAAATAATTCATTTGAACAATGACATGGTTTGTGCGGTCAAAATGATTTTTTCATAAGGTAAAAGACGACGATGTGATGGAGTGATTTCAAGCTATAAAAAAAAAGATGACATATCTATTATTTATTTGCTTTACTTTATTTATTTATTATCGTTTTTCTAGTATTGTATGATTGCATGGTAAAAAAAAATTTGGGATACCCTTGATTTAGTGGTCTAGTTCCGCCACTGGTTTCATGTATTTATATCTTTATTTTAATTTCTAAGCAAAAATTTTAGCCCAAATAAGGTTTTGGTTATTAACCGAACTATATCTTTATTTTAATTTCTAAGCAAAAAAATTAGCCCAAATTAGGTTTTGGTTATTAACCGAACCAAATTGAAAACCGACAAATTAACTGAATAAACCGAAACCGAGATTGGTTAATAAACTGGATTAACCAATGACTTTAGTTTCGGTTGACTAATAACCAAACTATGCACATCCCAACCATTGAGAAGATTCACTAACCTTTCTTTTCTTTGTAAACATCTCATATACTATGGTTTATTTAAAGTTGAATACGTCTTCCTTATATATATATACATGGATATTTGTAATGTATGTTTGTAAAAATTTCATATAATATAAATTCAAAAATTGTTTAATTGTAACTACTACATTAAGAGATGAAACTACTATTAGAATTAATGTGTGAATATAGAATAACAACCGAACATATATTCGACAAACAATAATTAATAAATATATGGATGTGAACTTTAAAATTAATATTTATCAATGTGTACGCATTACCGAAGTTGATAAAGAACGTCTCTAGAAGTATATATAATTGTGTTTTCTGTTGATACTTAATATTATTATAGCATAATTATACTATATAAATAGTTTTTTGCATTGTTTTTTCCTAATAATTCAACATTTTAACATGTTGAATACGTTAAGGGACCAAGTATGTATATAAGTGAATTTACAGGGGATAAGAATGCAAGAACAGTGAGAGCTCAAGTACGTACTCTGAGGCACTGTCAATGTCAGGCTTTGGATTCCCACGAGGCGTTTCTCGTTGGCCCCATACCGAGCTCACGTGCTACGGTGTCGTTTCGCTTTTTAGTATTTCTCAAGCCAAAATAACTTTTCAGTTCATTTACACATTATTTCAGACATAAGACTGCGGGGTATGGGGCGGGGGTTTGGGCGTGGGTGGGCTGAGGTGGTACCGTTAATCATTTACACTTACTTTTTTTTTTTTTACGGCTAATTTTTTCCCTTCACCTGGTTGTCGCAGAAAATATTGGTGAAAGTGAGAGTCGAATCTGGGTCAAAAGGAACACCAAGTTTTTCTCCAACCACTCCACTACTATCTCATTGGCTATTCTAATCAATAATTAACCGGTATTTTGTCAATTTTAAATCAAAGTAGAAATAACAGACAATATCATCATCATCACCATAATCACTCCTAAAATCTCTCCTCTACATTATTGTGAATATTATGTTTTATTGTATAGTCAACAGATTGCTTATTCTTCTCCATGTAATTAGCCTTGTAATCAAGTATATAATGATACAGCAATCTCTCTAAAATTCAAGAGAGAATTCCTTGACTTTCATGGTATCAGCCTAGCTTACCATCGATCCTCTTCCTCTGTTTTTCAGCCTCTTCTTTTCCGTGCTCACCATGTCGACAATTCCAGCCTCCTCCTCCACCTCCGCCACCGGCACTAAACTTCCGATGGCCACCATACTCCACATGCTCACCCTCAAACTCTCTTCCACCAACTATCTCTATTGGCATAACCAAATCTTACCCCTCCTCGCTAATCAAGAACTAATCGGTTACATCGATGGTTCCATCTCTCCACCTTCGAAAACCATCACCCTTGGCTCCAAAGAACAACCAAATCCAGCCTACTCGGCCTGGTTCGTTAACGATCAACAGGCCATCCTTATCCTTAACTCCTCCCTCACCGAAGAAGCGGTTGCTGAGATACTCGGTCTCTCAACCGCTCGTCAAATCTGGACAGCCCTCGAGGCCGCCTACAGCAACACATCTTTGGAACGGATGCACTTGCTCCGTGAGAATCTTCGCCAACTGACTAAAGGAACTTCTACTGTTGCCGAATACGGCCGGAAATTCAAGGCCGTATGCGATCAACTATCGGCAATTGGTCACCCTGTAAGCGACACAGACAAAACCCACTGGTTTCTCTGTGGTCTCGGCTCCACTTTTGAGAGCTGGTCCACCGCCATTAGAACCGCTCGAGACCCTCTTGCTTTCCGCGACTTGCTAACTAAAGCAGAAAGCCAAGAACAATTTCTCCAAACAATTCATCCGCCTACTCCTCCGTCCGTTGCCTTTGTCGCTCACGACCATCATAATCGCTCTTCCGGACCCTCAAATAATCGGCCCAAATCAGCATCCGGTTCTTATAACCGGGGTAACAATCAATCCAACTCATCCAAAGGAACCCGTAGACCACCTCATTGTCAGTTGTGTCGCACTAACGGACATTATGCAAACAAATGTCCAAAACTCTCCTCTTTTGTTGCATCCGCTTCTGGAAACGAAGGCCTTGCACGCGCCTTCCATGCTCAATGTCATGTTTCGGATGAAGATAGTCCCGATTGGACAGCCGACACCGGGGCGGATCTCCACATGACTAATGAAACCGGTAAACTAACCTCATTTAATCCTTACACAGGAACCTCATCCGTTACCTTTGGTAATGGACATTCTTTACCAATAACCCATAAAGGACGTGTCGCAATTAACAAACACGTTAAATTAAATGATGTTTTGGTGGTTCCTTCTTTAACTCGAAATCTTCTTTCCGTTAGCAAGTTGACAAATGACTATCCCGTTGATGTTCTATTCTCTAATTCGTTTTTTGTGATCCAGGACCGAAAAACAACTCAACCTCTCGCTCAAGGTCGGTGTGAAAACGGCCTTTATGTGCTCCAAGACAAGTCTTTTGCGTTTTTTGCTTCTAGTTCATCTAATAAAGCCTCTTTTGAATTGTGGCACAATCGTTTGGGTCATGTTGCATTTGATATTATTTCCGTTTTAAAAAGACTTGGTCATTTGTCATTTACGTCAATTTTACCTAAGCCTAATATTTGTTCTCCATGTCAACTTGCTAAAGCTCACAAATTGCCATTTAATACCAATGACAAACGTGCCTCTCACCCTCTAGATCTTGTCCATTGTGACTTATGGGGGCCATCACCAATCATTAGCAAAGACGGGTATAAATACTATGTTGTGTTTGTGGATGATTATTCGAGATTTACATGGATGTACCCTCTTAAAAACAAAACCGAATTTTATACGGTTCTTCAAACTTTTTTGCGTCTAGTTCAAACTCAACTTTCACGCAAAATAAAAGTTTTTCAAAGTGATGGCGGTACAGAATTTACAAATACATTTGTGCGAAAAATCTTTGATGAAAATGGCACTTTTCACCGATTTTCATGTCCTTATACCGCCCCTCAAAATGGACGTGTCGAAAGAAAACACCGACACATTGTAGAAACGGGTCTAGCCATGCTTTTCCACGCAAACGTTCCCATCTCTCATTGGGTCGATGCCTTCAGTTCGGCCACATACATCATCAATCGCTTGCCCACTAAGATCTTAAATCACAAATCACCTTTCGAATTACTCTTCTCCACAACACCTAATTACACAAATTTTCGTGTCTTTGGATGTTGTGTTTACCCATACCTACGTGACTATGCACCTCATAAACTAGCACCGCGTAGCATCCCTTGTATTTTTCTAGGCTATGCCCCGCAATACAAAGGATACAAATGCTTTGATCCTGCATCGTCACGCATGTATGTAACCCGACATGCTCGATTTGATGAAACTTGCTTCCCATTTGTGCGTGACTCATCCTACACCAACTTAGCCAATCTTTTCCTTTCCACATTCCACGAACCAACCTCCCATTCAACCACTCAACATCACAACTCTAACCGACGCAAAACCTGTCCCTACTCCCCTTTCCACGTCCGATACCTTCACCAAAGATGGCACACCATATTCCGATCCCACTCATTATCGCTCCCTTGTTGGTGCGCTTCAATACTTAACCATCACTCGACCCGATTTATCCTATGCAGTGAATCAAGCTTGCCAACACTTACATTCACCCACCGAAAAACACTTCCAACTGGTTAAGCGGATACTTCGTTATGTCAAGGGAACTATCTCTCACGGGTTACTATTTACGTGTCCCACTACGCCTTCCATCTTAGGTTATTCGGATGCGGATTGGGCACGATGTATTGAAACGAGAAGATCTACTTATGGCTACTCAATTTTCTTAGGCGGTAACTTGGTCTCCTGGAGTGCCAAGAAACTACCAACAGTAGCAAGATCAAGTTGTGAATCGGAGTATAGGGCAATGGCAAATGCGGCAGCCGAAATCGTTTGGATCACACATCTATTGCAGGAACTTCATGCTCTACCACCGAATCGGGCAACACTTCTGTGCGACAACAAAAGTGCCTTATTCATGTCTCAAAATCCAATTTCTCACAAACGTGCCAAGCACATCGACTTAGACTATCACTTTGTGCGAGAATTGGTTATGTCGGGAAAATTACATACAAAGTTTGTTCCTACCAAGCTTCAACTTGCGGACATCTTTACAAAAAGTTTGCCACGGCCTCTCTTTGAGCAATTTCGAGACCTACTACGTGTTCAACCACCACCGTTTTGCTTGCAGGGGGATAACAGACAATATCATCATCACCATAATCACTCCTAAAATCTCTCCTCTACATTATTGTGAATATTATGTTTTATTGTATAGTCAACAGATTGCTTATTCTTCTCCATGTAATTAGCCTTGTAATCAAGTATATAATGATACAGCAATCTCTCTAAAATTCAAGAGAGAATTCCTTGACTTTCAAGAAAGCATTACAAAACATTGACGTCGCCTATCCTAGGTATCCTAGAATCATGGACTCCACTTTTTTAATCCATTCACCAATCAAAGTATCAAACACACCCCTAAACCTTAAACTCATCAAATATCCCAGCCCTCAACCCTTAAGCTTGTGGCTTCATCTACCCGGAGAACTAACCCGCCAAGCCTACTCTTGGGGTTGGCGGCAATGTTCTAGTGAGAGTTCGAACCAGGGCATGGTACACGCAAGTGTGCCATGTCCCACCTTAGGAAATGTCGTCGGTTTAAGTCGTGTATGCTCAAATCAGGGATTTTATCACAATAAGCCTTTGGACGATGGGTTTCCTTTTGAATTGGTGACACATCAATTCATAAGTGTTGTCTATGATCGCAGTCATAGACATGGATGGTCTTTTTTCAATGAGTGTACTGGGCTTTACTGGACATTAAAAAAATAGATCTTTAATTAAATTTATAATAAACAATAAACTAAAGTACCATTTAAATATTTACAATAATTTTAACCAAAAAAACTTTACATATTTACAATAATTTTATAATAAACAATAAACTAAAGTACCATTTAAATATTTACAATAATTTTAACCATTTAAAATTCATTTCATTAAATTAAAAAACATTACACTAAAAAAAAATAACATTACACTTAAAAAAAATTACAGTAACATAAAAAAAAAACAGTTCCACTAAAAAAATAAAACCAGCCCATAAAACCAAAACACAAAACCAGCCCAAACCCATAAATTAAAAACCCTAAAATTCTTCTTCTTCCTTGTCTTTATTCTTCTTCTTCTTCGATATATACCTGCTTCTTCCTTGTCTTTATTCTTCTTCTTCTTCTTCTTCTTCTTCTTCTTCTTCTTCTTCTTCTTCTTCTTCTTCTTCGATATATACCTGCAACACAAGGAAGAAACAGAGCATTAAATAACCAGAAAAAAAAAATTCAAACATCAATCCATCACGCCGCTATGGAGGTCGCGCCCCTCTCTTCTTTCTCCTTCATGGCGCCCCTCGTTTTGGTGTGCCCGGCGCCATGCCGGCGCCATGACCGGGCATACCGCCCCACTACGCAAGACCTTAACATACTAAACATACAAATTGAAGGAAAACTAAAAAAGACAAGTTGACATTTTTGTAATTACCACAAACTATCAAAGTTACTATACGAATGTGAACTCAACCAAAAATACCTAAAAAAACACAATTTTTTTTAATATTTTTTATATAAAAAATCGCTACATTTTGTTAGCAAAAAGATTTTTTTTTTGCTGCTACTAAAAGTAGTGATTTTGTAATAAAAAATGTTAAAAAAATAAAATAAAATAATTTGTGTGTTTTTTTTTTTATTTTTTTAGATTTTTTGGGGGTTTAGTTTTTAGCATTTTAGCTTGGGTTGGGGGAGGGGGATGGGGGGTTAATTTTTTTTGGGTTTTTTAGGTATATTTGTAGAGTAACTTTGATAGTTATTGATAATTACAAAAATGTCACCTTGTCTTTTTGAGTTTTCCTTCAATTTGTATGTTTAGTATGTTAAGATTATTTGTACAAGAACTTTCCCCTATAAATTTATGTGTCACGTTCATATTAAGAATTAGAGTAAATTTCAAAGTTCGTCCTTTATGTATGTCTAATATATCAAAGTATGTCCTTTATCTTTAATAAGCTCAGAAAACATCCTTAATGTTTGAAAAACCAATCAGGTTATGTCCTTTACCCTAAACCTTGTTTGTTTTTCCAGTTAAGTCAGGTCACGTGAGAAGCACATGAGGGTATATTGGTCTTTACCTTAATACTAGAAAAATAAAATTATAAAAAATTCAAATCTTATAAGCTTCATAATCTACACATTATATCTTCAAAACTTCAAACAAAACCCAGATCTTCAAAACACATGTCTCTCTCATAAATCTTACTATCTTTCTCTCTCTAAGTTCTCTCTCTAAAAACTTCCTGCTGCTACAACCATTCTACCACCACCATCACCATAAACAACAATCTTTGTTCTCCACAATCACAACCCGGTCGTCGCCTCCCGACCATCACAACCACCCGGCCACCACCACCAATCTTCTCAAATCTCAGTTCTGTGACACCGTCGGACCATCACCACCACCCGGCCACCGCCTCCCTTTAAGCACCGACGCCACCGCCTCCCTTTAACACCTCAGCCACTGCCTTCCTTTTAACACCTCCGCCACCGCCTCTCATCATGGTTGAGATCTATACCTGCAACTACCGGTTCAGATGGATCACCCATTTCATCACTCGGATCTGCACAAAACACACCTTTGTAACCACACACATTTGACCCGACCCATGAGTTTAGTAACCCATTTGGATCACTTTTAATAGCTGATTTCCAAGCTTGAAGGGCAATATAGGCATTTTTGAGATTTGAAACTGGAGATGATGATGGGTTTGGGTAGCTAACTCCGCCACCTACCCAGCCGCCGTCGCCGCCGACACCGACACCAACTCCGACACAGCCGCCGACACTGAATGAGGCAACATTGACGGTGGTTTTGAGGAAAATAAGGATTAAGGAAAGTGAAAAAAGGAAGGGTTTTTGGTTCATTTGTGTAGTTGGGTTTTGTTGGAGTAAAGTTGTTTTGTATTTACAGAAATGGGGGAGATGGAGGTGGGTCTTGAATTTAATGATTTTGTATCGTATGCGTGTGTGGATCTTTTGCATTATTGTTATTATTCTTCTTGGATTTTACGCAGGATTGAAAGATGGAGAAGAAGATGTGGGGGTTAGGGTTTTTATAACAGGGCACATTAATTGTTAGGTAGAATGACATTAATGCCCTCATGTGCTTCTCACGTGACCTAACTTAACTGGGAAAACAAACAAGGTTTAGGGTAAAGGACATAACCTGATTGGTTTTTCAAACATTAAGGATGTTTTCTGAGGTTATTAAAGATAAATGACATACTTTGATATATTAGAGCATTCACATTCTATCCATCAAAATATGTGAGGGGGAGTTTTTATATTATAAAGGGTATAAAAAGTGGTTGTGAGTGGAGGAGAGAGAAAATGTTACTGTTCATCTGTATATTTGGGGGGACACTGTTCACCCAGTATAATTTTTTTAATATATATTGAAAGTGGTTGTGAGTGAAGGAGAGAGAAAAATGTGATGATAATATTATTTAATTGAAAAGGAGAGAGAAAAAATATTTATTTTTAGTGGAAATATATTGATATAGGAGTTGTTTTTTAGTGGAATGTATGTATAATTTGATGGTTTGGATTTGAATGCTCTTAGACATACATAAAGGACGAACTTTGAAATTTACTCTAAGAATTATTGGTTCCCACGTTGATGTTAACTTTAAAACGAACATACTCATCATCAAACTGAAAAGTCAATATAATTGATTGATCAACCCATATTGACAAAAAGGTTTATAACAACTCATGCTACCAACGTCTCCAATGGTGTAGAGGGGATGTCTAATAAGATCTTAGTAACTATCCTTGGAACATTTGGTATTATTGGGAATGAAAATGAGGCATTATGCGACATGTAGACGATACGTCAGTACGTGTCAGAAAAGTGGTGTGGTGCAAAAACGGGAGGAAGTGATGTTCGGTACCTCGCCCACACCATAGGGGTTGTTCGAATCGCAATTGCGGTTGTGTGGATGCATTATTTTTTTTATAAAAAGTAGAGAGATTTTATAAAAGTATAGAGTTGGTTAGAAGATAATAACGTGAAAAATGATGAAGAAAGTTGAGTTTTTTATATAAGGGAGTTAATCTTTTTTTTTAATGTGCAGTTGGGGTTCAGAGCCGGCCCAAGCTCAAGTATTTTGAGGCTTGGGCCACCAAATCTATAGGACCTCAAGATTTAAAAAAAAAAAAACATTATATGGGTATGAGCCTTGACATTAAAAGGCTGTAGCCCGGTTGGCGCGCATGTCATATGTGTAACTAAAGGGGGCGGGTTCGAATTTCGTTTAGGCCGATCGACCGTCTTTTATTCTTTTTGGATAAGAAAAAATATGCAAGAAGGGCCCCATTTTTTAAACTTGTTTTAGGCCTCTAAAATGGTTGAGCCGACCCTGTTGGGGTCCAACGGCTATAACCCACACCAATAGCCCAACGCCTCATCGACCCAACCATAACCTACACGCCGGTGAAAAATGCCCAGCCCCAACAAAAACACACCCTTCATGCGGTTCCTAGGGTAATGTGTGTAGTGTGAATGACATAACGCCACAAAACCACGCCTACACCAAAGAACCATGATGCTTATGGTCTTATGGACTTTTACACCATCTATATTGTGACATAATTAAATAATAATACAATATTTTTTGTTATGTAAATGTAATATAATAATCAATTAATAATAATATTTTTTTTCTAAAACAAAGAACAAAAGTTACTGACCACATAAATCCTCAAAAGTTTTCGGCACCAAAACTTGAATTCCATATTTCCCTCCCTTAAATTTATCTTCATCACCAAAAAAAAAAAAAAAAACACCAAACATCCAAAATTCTAATTCTGGTTCAATCCAATTCAATTCATTCATCTCTCTGGTCATTCCAACCAATCCATTTCCACACAACAACCCGATCTCTGGTATCGTTTCCGACGATGCCAGAGGTCGGCCACATCGCAACCGGCATACCACCGCCGCCGGCCAACTCTCTTTTCGGCAAATACGAGCTCGGTAAACTCCTCGGCTGCGGCGCTTTCGCCAAAGTCTACCACGCCCGTGACCTCCTCACCGGCCAAAGCCTCGCCGTTAAAGTATTCAACAAACACAAAATCACCAACAACACAACCCTCATGAGTAACATCGAGCGCGAAATTGATATCATGCGCCGCTTACGTCATCCAAATATTGTGAAACTGTATGAAGTTTTAGCAACAAAAACGAAAATCTACTTCGTTATAGAGCTCGTGAAAGGCGGTGAATTATTCGCAAAAGTTGCGAAAACGCGATTGAGCGAATCGCAAAGCCGGAAGTATTTTCAACAACTGATTTCCGCGATCGGTTATTGCCACTCTCGCGGCGTGTATCATCGAGATCTAAAGCCAGAAAATCTGTTGATTGATGAAAACGGTAATCTCAAAGTGTCAGATTTCGGTTTGAGTGCGGTTACAGGTCAGATCCGTGACGACGGAATGTTGCACACGCTTTGTGGAACTCCGGCGTACGTCGCGCCGGAGATCTTAACAAAGCGTGGATACAACGGATCCACAGCAGATATATGGTCGTGTGGAGTCATATTATTCGTGTTAACCGCTGGATACCTACCGTTTAACGATCCAAATCTTATGATGTTGTATAAGAAGATATACAGAGGCGATTATCATTTCGCCAAGTGGATGTCTGCGGATCTACGAAGACTGTTAGCGCGGTTGTTAGATACAAATCCTGCAACGAGAATTACGATCGAAGGAATCACCAGTCACCCATGGTTTAAGAAAGGAAGCAAAGGAACGAAGTTTTACGAGTGTGAGGATGAAGAGTTTTTGGTGAAACCAGAAGAGGAAAGTAAAACGACGCCGTTGAACGCGTTTGACATAATTTCGTTTTCGTCTGGATTGAATTTGTCTCCGTTGGTGGATAACTTGCATAACACGTTAGGTGAGAGTGAGAAAGTGGTGGTGGCGGGGACGCCTGAGGAGGTGATGGAGAGGATAAGGTTGATTGTGAAGGAGGAGGGGGTTAAGGTGAAGAGGAGGAAGGATTATGGGGTGGAGTTGGTGTGGCAGAATGGTAAGTTTGTGATCGGAATGGAGATATTCCGGTTGACGGAGCGGGTGGTGGTGGTGGAGGTGCAGAGTAGAGGTGGAGGGTGTTCGGAGTTGTATGATGAGATTTGGAAGAACAGAATTAAGCCGGAGCTGCTCGACAGAAGATGGGAAGCTTAGGTAGTTGACAAGTTTATTTGTCAATAATAACTTTTGTAAATTTGTTTAACAAAAATAAACAATGGAAAGTTAACAAAACATAAACCTAATCCGATACAGAAACTAGAGGTGTGCATGGTTTGGTTCAGTTTTTGGGCAGAGCCAAAACCGAAACCTAAATGCCGGTTTTCAGTCGTTTTTTCGGTTTTTACACCGGTTTAGTTTGGTTTTTCGGAGAAGTTGGTAGAAAACCAAATCGATATGTAAGTTTGTAACCGCTTTGTATACTCCTTTAAAACGGTTAATCGAACCAAACCGGATAAATTCAGCAACTAGGCGTCTAGACCAGCTTCAAACCGATCCGATTTTTGCCCCTAAAAAACCAGTTTCTAAGTGAACTGGTTTGGGTCAAAACCAAATATGAATTTCTTTGATTAAAACCAAACTAGTATAATTCACTTTAAAATATTAAGGTTTATTGTAAGGACAATCGAATTACTGGTGGATTGTCTGATCATAAAACATTTTACTACTTAGATCATGTTGGGATTTCTTAGGTCTTTTTTACACACAAATGATATGGATAACATATTAAAAGAAAGTAACACATAAGAAAATCGTGTACTTGTAGTAGCTAGTCATGATGCGTGGATTCCACAATAGCACTTGACCCGAAATAAAAAAAAAAATAATAAAATAAATAAAAAAAAAAAGTACAAATTGTTATGATATTGCGAGCATTTTGTATTTTCATCCTTTGGATTCTTAGTAGAAAAGCTCACCTGCTTGGCATATTCCAAAGCATTTTGTATTTTCATCCTTTGTATAGGTGTTATTGTCGAGAAATGTGTAGTTTAACTCAACTTTTGTTTATACAAGTTAATAGAGAAGGGTGGCGAGGCATGTGGAGAGAGATGTTGTAACTAATGTTTAGGGTTGTATCTTGCGATGAGAGCGGTATTGGTACCGGACCGAATCGGTACAGAAATTGAGCAAAACCCAAAACTGGATACTATTACTATATCGTATATGTTTGATTGGTATCGGTATAGTATGGCACCGTTAAAAATCCCGAACCAATACCATGCTGCATTGTACTGATGTTAGAATTGTGTTAAATTTAAAACTGAATATTGTACCTTAGATGTTTGATATGGTACGATACTGATATTCGGTACCAAATTTCTCATCCTTACGACTAAAATAAAAATGTCACTGCGTTTTTGTACTTTTCCATGTCATTCATACGTTTTGTACGATAAGATACTTTGTACTGGATCTTCACACATGACTTGTATTAGTAAACCGTTTAACGAAAAGTTTGTTTTATTCTTTGGATTTACTAAGGCCGGTGGGTATGGCATGGCGCCACCCCGCCACATCATCATCGATAGCGCCCCGGGGGCGCCAAAGACCACACCGAGCAAGTTAAGGGGGAGCGCTATGATGTGCTCGCCAGTGTGTTAACGAGGGTTAAAGGTGTGTGCAGGTGGGGCCCACCTATTTTCAACCAAAAAAATCTTTTTTTTTCATTTTGTTTAATATGGGGCTTTATACAACACCATGCAAGTTAAAGGGAGGTGCTTTAAAGCCCCCCATATGACGTGGCGCCTAGGTGGATCTGACGAGTCGTGAGGGGCTTTATACCACACCCTCCAACCTAAAGGGGTATAAGATCATATACAAACATGTATCTTTGTACAAACTGTAAGAATCAACAGTTTAATGACAAGTGTTCTTAATTAAAAATTTAACTTAAGGGTATTTTAGACCTTTTATACCCTTTTATTTATATCTGATTAAAAACAATAATTAAATTATCCCTAAATCATGCAAGATTAATTCAAATCCTAATTTCCTAGTCTATTCTTAATCATCAAATCAGCACCGTAATCAGCATCATCATTGTAATTAGCATCATCAACAACACCGTAATCAACATCATCGTCAACACTATAATCAGCACATCGTCAACATCAGCACCTTAGTAGCACGGTAACACCACCGTCAGCACATCCGACGGTAACATCCCACACCATCACCATCAGCACGTCCAGTAATCAGCATAACATGATCCTTACACCACACCACCACCGTCAGCACATCCAATTGAAAACTACCGAAGCGTTATTTTAATTTCTAGATTAACTTTTACAAAAGTTGTGTTAGATTCAAATACACCACACCACCACCGTCAGCACATCCAATTGAAAACTACCGAAGCGTTATTTTAATTTCTAGATTAACTTTTACAAAAGTTGTGTTAGATTCAAATACAAATATGTTTTATTGTATATTGTATTAATGTACGAATAACTAGAGTAATTTTCATTTGACTAGAGTAATTATTATTAAGCCACGACTAGAGTAATACTAATTACTCTAGTTCAAATGAAGATTACTCTAGTTATTTATATGTTTAGTAGGTTAATTTTATTTGTATCGGATCTAACCTCTGTAAAAGTAATTATACATAAGCTTATGGAACAACTAAAATCTATCAAAAATAGAAGGAATATTGGATTTTAATAATCCAGCTGTTTGCCGTCAGCCGCTAACTGTCTCAACTTCAAAATAATCACTGGCACTCCCAGCTATTAACATATTGGCCTCAAATGTACCCTGACTAACAGAACACTAACGTCGTTAGTCTTAGGAAAACCGTTTTTTGCTAGAAAAATGTTCCCAAAGGTCCAATCTAAGGTTACAAAGAGGTTTGATATGAAAATGTTGAGTTTTCCGGCCAGAAAGTTGAGTTTTCCGGCCAGAAAGTTGAGTTTTCCGGCGACTTCAATAATCGAGGTTTTTTAGTAGAAAAAGGTTCTCAAAGGTTTGTAATAAGGTTACAAAGAGGTTTGGGACGTAAAGGTTAAGTTTTCTGGCGACCGGAGACTAATGTCTTTAGGGTCTGTTAGTCAGGATCCAATGAAAGCAAATATGTTAATAGTTGGGACTGTCAGTGATTATTTTTAAAGTTGATACTGTTGGCAGACAACGACAAATAGTTAGGATTATTAAAATTTAATATTCTAAAATAGAACTGCATATTACGATATCACATGTATCATAATCAACTTAAATTATAATATAATAGAAATAAAGATGGGTTGCATTAATTAGTTTCAAGAACGTACACATATGGACCACAAAAGAATAACAATCGAAGAGGGATCAAAATGGACCAAAAGTCCAATGCCATACCATGTGCACCCACAAAGGTGCAACCCGTGGCTCGGTTCTACAAAGGTCTTGACATCTAACCCACTCTTGATCACACCCGTGCACCCACCCATGGATCATCCACCATCTTAGTTTTGCTTTGCTTTGCTTTGCTTTGTCCTACCTTATAATTGTAGAGAATTTTTTCAAGAATGAAGATACTCAACGATTTGAGAAAGCGATATATAAACGTTGTCATTGTAATGAATAAATGTTTTGAGTAAACTGCGAAAATGGTCCCTGAGGTTTGGTCATTTTTATCACTTTAGTCCAAAACTCAAACATTTTAAATTTGGATCCCTGTGGTTTCAATTTTGTTGTTATTTTCATCCAAAATCAAAATCTAGTCAAAATTTTCAGTTAACATCCAGTTTTTTTGTCTTTTTCCTTCAGCCTTTTTGTCTTTTTCCTCCCTTTTAATGAAGGACAAAATGGTCTTTTAACGTTTTATTATAACAAACTAGGTGGACACCCGCCAGACGGGCGCGAGTAGATCGTAAACATTGTTGGGGTATAGCATTCCAAAAATCTTTTATCTTCATTTCTTAACGCCAAACACGAGTAGTCTTAACACGGGTAGTTAAACCAACATAACATCATCGTCCGACTCGTCTTCAATTTCGGTAACAATCTCTGACACATACATGCACATGTTTTATACCCAATATTTTTAATTATAATTACAACACAGACCATCTTAATTAGAGTAATATGCAGACAAGTCACAATATACAAAGTTAAAAATCATATAATTATACATTCAGACATAGGAATCATGTTAACTAATTTGTTTCTAGCTGCTTGGCCAATTCCAATATGTTTCCTGAGTTTGAGTCGGGTGCACCCTCCTCGCCTCCTTACCTGCAATTTAAAAATAAAAGCATTATATTAAAAAGCTACAATATCTTACTCATGTAAGCGTAATTCAAGTCCTTCTTAATTGGAGTTTTTTTATACTTTTTTAAAATTCGACATGAAAAAAAAGTAGAAATAAACTAACAAACTAATATGTATAAATTAAGTCTAAATAAGCAAAACTCTTAACACTTTTCTGTAGTCCATAAACTACTGGAGCAGGTGTAGCACCTCCTGTTGTTAAGCTATGCATCAAATGAAATTAAAACTTTAGGTAATATACAAAAGGAAAATGGGCCAAGATATACGAATTGGATCGGACAAAGCTGGGACGGATCCAAAACCGTGAATACGAAAAATACTAAAACCTGACACGAAACCCATACTATAAAGTCCAGTTTGGTGGTAATGATTCAATCCAAAACTGGACCATGACCCATACTCAAAACCTTACACCTTACACCCCATCTTGTATAAAGATGCTGCAAAAAAGATGAGAATATTGATACTTACATGTCCTTCTTCATGTTCTATATAAGATTTGAGATCACATTGATTTTTTTAAACCAAAGCCTTAGCCTATGCACATAAAAACTTATTTTATAAAATTTGGAAATCATTTATCGCATAATAATAATAATCATAACCAATGCTTCAAGACTTGCTTATGAGCATTGTTGAATAAAAATATGTTAGTAATTTTGTTTTAGTATATAATGAAGTACCTCTTTTTGGTGGACTGTCATGAAAATGAGGCTCGGAGTTTTAAGGTGTACGTCTTAAAGACATCTCTTGAAGACATATGAGATCTACAGCAGTTAGAATGCAATTTTAAAACACCACTTACAACTCTGTTATCTGGATGCCAAATATTTGAACTGATGTCGTCGAGCAACTTAGAAAACATTTGTTCCATTATGTTCCTCTAAATTAGATCAATTTAAAACCCTTCACCAAAGACTTCTCCATCTATTCATCAAATATGTCTCCCAATCTATCTAATCTCGATCACAACATTTGTCGCCTTTTTTTACAATTATGTGTTCTCTCTCAATCCAGTATCAATACGCCCGTGCATTGGACCGGCACACTGCTGCTACCAACTATATATGTAAACATTAAACAAATGTAAATAATGACACTTCTCACATACTATGTCACACAATGATTTCGCATCAAACATTCAATATGTATGATCTAAAACGCCACATACACGAATAAGCTTTTACCCTCTTACAGCATGGCATTTGAAGGTTTTAAAGAATAATTAAAAAATATTCAAGAATCACCTACTGTCGTGGGACTTGATTTTGATGGTTTCTCAGTTGGTTCCACATCCATTGTCGTAACATCGCCGACATCAACCTCCACTTCTATCATAGTTTCTCAGTTGGTTCCACATCCATTTAATAACAGATCCGTCGAGTTATTTATGCTTTCATTTGTTCTTGATCTGGTTGAAACGAAGAAGATTAACATCAGATTTGAATTAAATATGCTGAAATTCTTCTGATTGTTATTTCAACAACTGACTGTTGAATCCATATTCATTCGCGCAGATTATTGTTTGTTCACGATCAGGTTGCAGGTCGTTTAATCAGAAAAAAGTATAAAAAATGACTTTTAAACATAACTTTGGTTATATTTTTTGTAATACTTTTGCTAATTAATTACCGTTATTCTGTGTGATAACTCACTAACCGCAGCAACCCACACCTTCTTGTCATGTTCATATCTACTCGATATTTCCCTCAACGTTTCCGATTGTTTCTCCATTGTTTGGTCTGTTCAATATAAATTCGGGAATTTGTATGATAAACATACAGTAAAACAAAAATGTTCCATTTGACCAAAAAAACTTACCAAGAGTTGTTGTCTGGAAAAACTTATTATCTAGTTCATACAAACCTTCTCCAGCTGCTCGTTTGCTGCAATCAACGACATCCAAGCTTGATAATATTCATCGGTCTTACGTTGACATTGATTGGTCAACTCTTGATAACCATCAAAACACTAAAGATAGATATGCTTTATTCATTTTAAACATTAACAAATATTTTTATATCTTTTTTAAACCACAACTCATACATTAACAATCTCTTAAACATGTAACCGTTTGAAAATTCAACTAAACTGACCTGAAAGTCGACATAATTACCTCCGATTCACCTCCACTCTCAGAATCTGCTCCGCTTTCGACCTAACTTGATACCAAACGAAACCGTTTATAAATTCAACTAAACTAATCGAAAAACAACTCTTCTTTCTGGTTTTAAACATAAAAAAACCCGAATTAGAGAGATTAACAATTCTTTTTATATCTTTTTTAAACCACAACTCATACATTAACAATCTCTTAAACATGTAACGGTTTGAAAATTCAACTAAACTGACCTGAAAGTCGACATAATCACCTCCGATTCACCTCCACTCTCAGAATCTGCTCCGCTTTCGACCTAACTTGATACCAAACGAAACCGTTTGAAAATTCAACTAAACTAATCGAAAAAACAACTCTTCTTTCTTGTTTTAAACATAAAAAGACCCGAATTAGAGAGATTAACAAATATTTTTATATCTTTTTTAAACCACAACTCATACATTAACAATCTCTTAAACATGTAACCGTTTGAAAATTCAACTAAACTGACCTGAAAGTCGACATAATCACCTCCGATTCACCTCCACTCTAAGAATCTGCTCCGCTTTCGACCTAACTTGATACCAAACGAAACCGTTTGATAATTCAACTAAACTAATCGAAAAAACAACTCTTCTTTCTGGTTTTAAACATAAAAAGACCCGAATTAGAGAGATTAACAAATATTTTTATATATTTTTTAAACCACAACTCATACATTAACAATCTCTTAAACATGTAACCGTTTGAAAATTCAACTAAACTGACCTGAAAGTCGACATAATCACCTCCACTCTCAGAATCTGCTCCGCTTTCGACCTAACTTGATACCAAACGAAACCGTTTGAAAATTCAACTAAACTAATCGAAAAACAACTCTTCTTTCTGGTTTTAAACATAAAAAGACCCGAATTAGAGATATTAACAATTATTTTTATATCTTTTTTAAACCACAACTCATACATTAACAATCTCTTAAACATGTAACGGTTTGAAAATTCAACTAAACTGACCTGAAAGTCGACATAATCACCTCCGATTCACCTCCACTCTCAGAATCTGCTCCGCTTTCGACCTAACTTAATACCAAACGAAACCGTTTGAAAATTCAACTAAACTAATCGAAAAATAACTCTTCTTTCTGGTTTTAAACATAAAAAGACCCGAATTAGAGAGATTAACAATTATTTTTATATCTTTTTTAAACCACAACTCATTTATTAACAATCTCTTAAACAAGTAACCGTTTGAAAATTCAACTAAACTGACCTGAAAGTCGACATAATCACCTCCGATTCACCTCCACTCTCAGAATCTGCTCCGCTTTCGACCTAACTTGATACCAAACGAAACCGTTTGAAAATTCAACTAAACTAATCGAAAAACAACTCTTCTTTCTGGTTTTAAACATAAAAATACCCGAATTAGAGAGATTAACAATTATTTTTATATCTTTTTTAAACCACAACTCATACATTAACAATCTCTTAAACATGTAACCGTTTGAAAATTCAACTAAACTGACCTGAAAGTCGACATAATCACCTCCGATTCACCTCCACTCTCAGAATCTGCTCCGCTTTCGACCTAACTTGATACCAAACGAAACCGTTTGAAAATTCAACTAAACTAATCGAAAAAACAACTCTTCTTTCTGGTTTTAAACATAAAAAGACCCGAATTAGAGAGATTAACAAATATTTTTATATCTTTTTTAAACCACAACTCATACATTAACAATCTCTTAAACATGTAACCGTTTGAAAATTCAACTAAACTGACCTGAAAGTCGACATAATCACCTCCGATTCACCTCCACTCTCAGAATCTGCTCTACTTTCGACCTAACTTGATACCAAACGAAACCGTTTGAAAATTCAACTAAACTAATCGAAAAAACAACTCTTCTTTCTGGTTTTAAACATAAAAAGACCCGAATTAGAGAGATTAACAAATATTTTTATATCTTTTTTAAACCACAACTCATACATTAACAATCTCTTAAACATGTAACCGTTTGAAAATTCAACTAAACTGACCTGAAAGTCGACATAATCACCTCCGATTCACCTCCACTCTCAGAATCTGCTCCGCTTTCGACCTAACTTGATACCAAACGAAACCGTTTGAAAATTCAACTAAACTAATCGAAAAACAACTCTTCTTTCTGGTTTTAAACATAAAAAGACCCGAATTAGAGATATTAACAATTATTTTTATATCTTTTATAAACCACAACTCATACATTAACAATCTCTTAAACATGTAACGGTTTGAAAATTCAACTAAACTGACCTGAAAGTCGACATAATCACCTCCGATTCACCTCCACTCTCAGAATCTGCTCCGCTTTCGACCTAACTTGATACCAAACGAAACCGTTTGAAAATTCAACTAAACTAATCGAAAAACAACTCTTCTTTCTGGTTTTAAACATAAAAAGACCCGAATTAGAGAGATTAACAATTATTTTTATATCTTTTTTAAACCACAACTCATACATTAACAATCTCTTAAACATGTAACCGTTTGAAAATTCAACTAAACTGACCTGAAAGTCGACATAATCACTTCCGATTCACCTCCACTCTCAGAATCTGCTCCGCTTTCGACCTAACTTGATACCAAACGAAACCGTTTGAAAATTCAACTAAACTAATTGAAAACAACTCTTCTTTCTGGTTTTAAACATAAAAAGACCCGAATTAGAGAGATTAACAATTATTTTTATATCTTTTTTAAACCACAACTCATACATTAACAATCTCTTAAACATGTAACCGTTTGAAAATTCAACTAAACTGACCTGAAAGTCGACATAATCACCTCCGATTCACCTCCACTCTCAGAATCTGCTCCGCTTTCGACCTAACTTGATACCAAACGAAACCGTTTGAAAATTCAACTAAACTAATGAAAAAACAACTCTTCTTTCTGGTTTTAAACATAAAAAGACCCGAATTAGAGATATTAACAAATATTTTTATATCTTTTTTAAACCACAACTCATACATTAACAATCTCTTAAACATGTAACCGTTTGAAAATTCAACTAAACTGACCTGAAAGTCGACATAATCACCTCCGATTCACCTCCACTCTCAGAATTTGCTCCGCTTTCGACCTAACTTGATACCAAACGAAACCGTTTGAAAATTCAACTAAACTAATCGAAAAACAACTTTTCTTTCTGGTTTTAAACATAAAAAGACCCGAATTAGAGATATTAACAATTATTTTTATATCTTTTATAAGCCACAACTCATACATTAACAATCTCTTAAACATGTAACGGTTTGAAAATTCAACTAAACTGACCTGAAAGTCGACATAATCACCTCCGATTCACCTCCACTCTCAGAATCTGCTCCGCTTTCGACCTAACTTGATACCAAACGAAACCGTTTGAAAATTCAACTAAACTAATCGAAAAACAACTCTTCTTTCTTGTTTTAAACATAAAAAGACCCGAATTAGAGAGATTAACAATTATTTTTATATCTTTTTTAAACCACAACTCATACATTAACAATCTCTTAAACATGTAACCGTTTGAAAATTCAACTAAACTGACCTGAAAGTCGACATAATCACCTCCGATTCACCTCCACTCTCAGAATCTGCTCCGCTTTCGACCTAACTTGATACCAAACGGAACCGTTTGAAAATTCAACTAAACTAATCGAAAAACAACTCTTCTTTCTGGTTTTAAACATAAAAAGACCCGAATTAGAGAGATTAACAATTATTTTTATATCTTTTTTAAACCACAACTCATACATTAACATAAGGTGATTTGAGTTTTTCGGTTCAAGAATTGAAGATGATAAATTGAAATCTTACACTTAAAAAGTGTAGTAGCAGACTTCGTATCAAACCCGGCAATAAGAACTGGCAATAAAAAACAACTTACCCGTTAAATAACCGTATTCCAGTACCTGAAATCTGTTGAGAAAGACATTTGGCACATCAGAAAAGATGACATCCCACATAAGAATCCCAAAAACAGTCGGCCAAATTCCACTTTCTGAATGAAGACCTTGCGATCCACCTCCATTTTCACCTACATAATACTGCAGGGCAAGTTGCTCTATCCCACACTATTCTCCATCTTCACCATAAAAATTGCTCTTTATCCCCCTTTTACAATTGGCCTACCTTGAACATGAACCTAAACAATAGCTCCAAAAAAGAGGTTTGTAAGTGAAAAACATAGAGCAAGCATTAAAATATAAAATCTCATAGATGGCTCTACTTCATGTCTACAAACTAAAACTGATAATGAGTTCCTATCGGGTCCAAACATAACCATAACTGAAAAATATAAATAATGGGAGCCGATTACCTGACCAATCAGAAATTGTTCAGTTTCGTTCGGCATCGATTTAGAACTGTTTCGTTCCCAAACCTTCGAAAGATCTTAAATTTGAAGTACACACTAAAATACATGAAGCCAAAAATAAAAATAAAAATACAAATGTCAATTGTATTATGAAAAAGAGCATTGAAATGAAACAAACATGAGATCTTGAAACCAATTATTCTTGGTAGATTCAAAATTACCTGTAGAATGGAATAAGAGGATTTTTAATATGTATTTGAGATTGCTTGTTTGAAACTGATTATTCTTGGTTGATTCAAATTTACAAGTTTACTTTTAGAGTAGAATAAGCCTGTTTCGCTATTGCACCCTTTTAAGCAAAGAATTAAGCTTCAACATAAGTTTAGTGATGTTTAAACCACACACTAATACTCTAAATCATGTTATTTGTCTGGTGAACTCCGAATTAGATACATATTTTGACTTTTGAGGTCAAATGGTTTAATTTTCTAAATACAGTGAGCTACATTTTCTTCTAAATTTTGAAGAAATACAATTGTTTAAACATACCACGAATATAAATCAGTCGCCTATGATGTGTGACAAAACCGATAGTAATTTTGTTCTCAAAAATATTAAGTTTGACCTCAAATTTAACCACATCGGTTTATTTGTGACTATGTGTCCTGTTGCAGAATTCCTTGTCTGATAAAGATTCTTACATTCTACCTGAATTTAACGACCTCATGAAAGAATTCGATTCAACTACCATGAAAATGAACCCCAAGCTCCCAATATCAGATGCAAACTCACCGTCAAAAGTCAACTTCAGGTACATCAGCTCTCATGAACTTTAGGTACATCCAAGTGTACATGTACACCGAAATTGTGTTCATCGGACGGGTGAACTTCAGGTACATCAGCTCTCATTAGCAAAGATTGAAATCAATTTCAGATTGTCCATCTCCCATGGCTTCGGCTATCTGATATCCTCATCATCGAAACCTCTCCACAATAAAAACCCTAAAAAATTGAATCGTTATGAATGAAAAAATTAGGGTTCTTTACATTTGTATTTCATTCGATCGAAAGAAAAAAGCGAAGCAAAATCCCTTACCTAATAGCAATGGCAAAAGAGAACACAAATTTAAAAACAAATAATGAAAAACAAACCTTCAACCTTCAATAGACACTGTGATCACTTTCTTGAAAACCAATTTAGGAGATGAAGATTGTGACGGCTGAATAGATGAAACAAACCCTAAATTAGTGCAGAACAAAGGAAGTTGAGCCAGATTAACGGGATTAGATCGAGAGAGAAAATAATAACCTTCAGATTTGTTGGAGTGGCCGAATAAGCAGATCGGAGAGAGTGAAACAGAGCGTGTGCGTCAACTTTCGGCGTCGTCGATTTCACCGATTTCACCATTTGGGAGGTGGAGCCTAGGTTTTCTCGTGGGAGGTTTTGAGAGGGAGAGAGAGAACGGAAGAGAAGGAAGGCAGTGGTTTAAAATTTGAAATAAGATTTGGTAGGTGGAGCCTAGGTTTTCTTGTGGGAGGTTTCAGATTCAATTAATGCAAATAACCTTTCCCCATGCAATTCAAATTTCCCCCCAATCTACTTATTATTATTTAATTTCGAAAATTACAAACTAAATACAATATCTATTAATCTTTAACATTTAATTGATATATTTATGACATCATAATATTGATATATTTATGACATCATCAAATCCTATATGGCATGCCTCTATGCTTGACAAGTACTCAAACTTACATCAGCTCTACTTCTCCTCTTATATATAAGTAGATTAAAAAAATCTGACAATTTTGCCCTTCAATAAAATGGGAGGAAAAAGACAAAAAAAGACTAGATCTTAACTGAAAAATCTGACCAGGTTTTGATTTTGGATGAAAATGGCAACAAAATTGAAACAACAGGGAGCCATATTCAAAAGGTTTGAATTTTGGACTAAAGTGGTAAAAGTGATCAAACCTCAGGGACCATTTTAGCAGTTTACTCAAATGTCTATTTTATCATGTTTGAAAACTATTCATTGTTGAATATGATATCATGAAATAGGTATGGGTAATTTATGACGTCCCTGTGAATGTCACATGCATATGGACCATTAATTTCATTGTGCTTGTCACACCCCAACCGATGATGGAAACATCGGGGCATGGCACTGAGCGAAACAGATTGTCAAGAGAAATTCCATAACAACTAGATTACCAGATAGTTAATATTATGTCCCATACCATAACCTACCAAGCAATCAAATTATTACAGACATAAATATCCTCAAAACAAAACATGTTCCGACAACTCAGATTTAATTAAATAAATTGTCTTTGTTTCTAGACTCTCCTACTCGATTCCATCAATAGCAAGCAAAGTACAACATCCTAAGCACCTGTCACATACGTTAAAATAGAGGTCAATACACATAGTGTAAAGGTGAGCATACAAGTTTAATAGTAATAGTAGAGTTCGAAATCGTTTACGCATAACCAGCATGTAACATGTATAATGCGAAGCTAGTAGGTTATCGACAATGAAATATGCACAGACTAGACTGGGAGTTGTAGAATGCGTAACACATACACCACCGTGACATGTGAGAGGTAACCTTAACAACCCCTGTCCACGACAAGTGCTGAGTCCAAACAAATAGTACTATCGTTGCTAAGGCGTCCAGGGCCGGCCCAAGCCCAATTTTTCTAAAGCTAGGGCTTTAGGCTACCAATCCATCAGGGCCTCCACGTTTCTTAATATATCTAAGGTTTTAGCCCATTTCTATGACCTAGAATACAAACGGGAGAACAATCATTGTCTGGCTCACGCGTGTTTCCCTTTCCCTGTTCCAAAATCAATCGACCACCAATATGGCAATTCCAAAATCATCGCAATCATCAATCAAAATCGCTGGCTTGCTGTTGCTAGGTAATTATTACGAAAATTAATTGCAGCAACGGATGGATTTACTAGAGTTTAAAGAAGTTGATAGCATATTCAGTGTTGGAAAATAAAATAATCTTCTATTCATGTTCTCTAAACTCTGCAATTCTTCGCATTCGAACCAAATCATAGAAAAATGAAGACCCTCGGCTCTGTCCCTCTGATTCGAAATCGAAGATTTGAAGGCATCTGATTCAATATTATGGTACACTTTAAAGTTTGTCCATTTTCTTTGCTAGATTTTGAGTTATTGAGTGCTCTAATGTTTTTAATATCAATTGAAATTATGTTGCTAGTTTCTGATTCAAAATAGTTAAGTGCTCTAATTGAAATTAATCGGCCAGTTTTAAAGGTCTTGATTGAAATCTGTTAATGGTATACTTTGTTAATTGCTCCAATTTATAATGATAATGTCGAATAGAATCCATAAGTATGAATCTGGTTATTTTAAAAGTCAAAAGAAATAGAAACTAAAAGCAGAAACAAAATCACTATGGAATTCTTTACTGAAGTTTACATGTTGGAAAAGGGCCCCAAACTTTTAGTTGGCTTTGGGCCACCAAAATGGTTGAGTCGGCCCTGAAGGCGTCAGGCAACAATCACTGTGTTAACATAACATACAAGCATTCATCGAGTAACATGTATCATGCAGTGACGGTCAGCGTATAAATAATGTTTGCGTTGTGTGATTGATGTGATTTAGAATACATAACGTATGTAACACCCAAAAGTGCATAAAGAAAAAAGGGATCGAGTATACTCACAGATAGCGTTTAACTTAATAAACACTGTCTTGGATTGAAGGGAGCGCTGAGAGATTAGCCTGATCAGTTAACGATAGTATAAACGATGAGCGGCGCGTAAAACGGTGCAAAAGTGACCAAGTGTCGAATGGTAATCCGATCTCTGATCGGATGGTCACTCGATCAAATGTCAATCTGTTTAGATGGTCATCCGATCAGATGGTCATCCGATCAGATGGCCATTCGGTCGGATTGACATTCGTTTGGTAAGGATGTGTTTGTGTATGATGGCTTTGAATTTTTCATTGTTGCATTTTGAAAACAGAGAAGTATCTCTACCCTTCAGGTCGATCGATCGAACGGTCGTTCGATCGGATAGCGATCCGATTGGCAGGACACTTAGTGAGAACAAGTTCACAGCAGAATTGTCACTCGATCAGATAGCAATCCGATCGGATGGCAATCCGTTGGAAAACATTGTTCCTTGAAAAATGATCAAGTACCAAAGTTCAAAATGTCACATGATGGGATGGTCGTTCGATCGGATGGCAATCCGTTCGACGTTCAGTCCTTTGAAAACTTGGAAATGTTAAGTGTTTGGAAGCCCAAGTGCAATCCAATCCGATTGCAGTTCGATCGGATGGCAATCCGATTGGATGGAAATCCGATCGGATGGCAATCCGTCCCATGAATCCAATCATTTTGAACTTGATTATTTTTAAACCACAACTCATACATTAACAATCTCTTAAACATGTAACCGTTTGAAAATTCAACTAAACTGACCTGAAAGTCGACATAATCACCTCCGATTCACCTCCACTCTCAGAATCTGCTCCGCTTTCGACCTAACTTGATACCAAACGAAACCGTTTGAAAATTCAACTAAACTAATCGAAATACAACTCTTCTTTCTGGTTTTAAACATAAAAAGACCCGAATTAGAGAGCTTAACAATTATTTTTATATCTTTTTTAAACGACAACTCATACATTAACATAAGGTGATTGGAGTGTTTCGGTTCAGGAATTGAAGATGATAAATTGAAATCTTACACTTAAAAAGTGTAGTAGCAGACTTCGTATCAAACCCGACAATAAGAACTGGCAATAAAAAACAACTTACCCGTTAAATAACTGTATTCCAGTACCTGAAATCTGTTGAGAAAGACATTTGGCACATCAGAAAAGATGACATCCCACATAAGAATCCCAAAAACAGTCGGCCAAATTCCACTTTCTGAATGAACACCTTGCCATCCACCTCCATTTTCACCTACATAATACTGCAAGGCAAGTTGCTCTATCCCACACTATTCTCCATCTTCACCATAAAAATTGCTCTTTATCCCACTTCTACAATTGGCCTACATTGAACATGAACCTAAACAATAGCTCCAAAAAAGAAGCTTGTAAGTGAAAAACAAAGAGCAAGCATTAAAATATAAAATCTCATAGATGGCTCTACTTCATGTCTACAAACTAAAACTGATAATGAGTTCCTATCGGGTCCAAACATAACCGTAACTGAAAAATATAAATAATGGGAGCCGATTACCTGACCAATCAGAAATTGTTCAGTTTCGTTCGGCATCGATTTAGAACTGTTTCGTTCCCAAACCTTCGAAAGATCTTAAATTTGAAGTACACACTAAAATACATGAAGCCAAAAATAAAAATAAAAATAAAAATACAAATGTCAATTGTATTATGAAAAAGAGCATTGAAATGAAACAAACATGAGATCTTGAAACCAATTATTCTTCGTAGATTCAAAATTACCTGTAGAATGGAATAAGAGGCTTTTTAATATGTATTTGAGATTGCTTGTTTGAAACTGATTATTCTTGGTTGATTCAAATTTACAAGTTTACTTTTAGAGTAGAATAAGCCTGTTTCGCTATTGCACCCTTTTAAGCAAAGAATTAAGCTTCAACATAAGTTTAGTGATGTTTAAACCACACACTAATACTCTAAATCATGTTATTTGTCTGGTGAACTCCGAATTAGATACATATTTTGACTTTTGAGGTCAAATGGTTTAATTTTCTAAATACAGCGAGCTACATTTTCTTCTAAATTTTGAAGAAATACAATTGTTTAAACATACCACGAATATAAATCAGTCGCCTATGATGTGTGACAAAACCGATAGTAATTTTGTTCTCAAAAATATTAAGTTTGACCTCAAATTTAACCACATCGGTTTATATGTGACTATGTGTCCTGTCGCAGAATTCCTTGTCCGATAAAGATTCTTACCTTCTACCTGAATTTAACGACCTCATGAAAGAATTCGATTCAACTACCATGAAAACGAACCCCAAGCTCCCAATATCAGATGCAAACTCACCGTCAAAGTCAACTTCAGGTACATCAGCTCTCATGAACTTTAGGTACATCCAAGTGTACATGTACACCGAAATTGTGTTCATCGGACGGGTGAACTTCAGGTACATCAGCTCTCATTAGCAAAGATTGAAATCAATTTCAGATTGTCCATCTCCCATGGCTTCGGCTATCTGATATCCTCATCATCGAAACCTCTCCACAATAAAAACCCTAAAAAATTGAATCGTTATGAATGAAAAAATTAGGGTTCTTTACATTTGTATTTCATTCGATCGAAAGAAAAAAGCGAAGCAAAATCCCTTACCTAATAGCAATGGCAAAAGAGAACACAAATTTAAAAACAAATAATGAAAACTGTGATCACTTTCTTGAAAACCAATTTAGGAGATGAAGATTGTGACGGCTGAATAGATGAAACAAACCCTAAATTAGTGCAGAACAAAGGAAGTTGAGCCAGATTAACGGGATTAGATCGAGAGAGAAAATAATAACCTTCAGATTTGTTGGAGTGGCCGAATAAGCAGATCGGAGAGAGTGAAACAGAGCGTGTGCGTCAACTTTCGGCGTCGTTGATTTCACCATTTGGGAGGTGGAGCCTAGGTTTTCTCGTGGGAGGTTTTGAGAGGGAGAGAGAGAACGAAAGAGAAGGAAGGCGGTGGTTTAAAATTTGAAATGAGATTTGGGAGGTGGAACCTAGGTTTTCTTGTGGGAGGTTTCAGATTTAATTAATGCAAATTACCTTTCCCCATGCAATTCAAATTTCCCCCCAATCTACTTATTATTATTTAATTTCGAAAATTACAAACTAAATACAATATCTATTAATCTTTAAAATTTTAATTGATATATTTATGACATCATAATATTGATATATTTATGACATCGTCAAATCCTATGTGGCATGCCTCTATGCTTGACAAGTACCCAAACTTACATCAGCTCTACTTCTCCTCTTATATATAAGTAGATTAAAAAAATCTGACCATTTTGCCCTTCATTAAAATGGGAGGAAAAAGACAAAAAAAAAAAAAAACTAGATCTTAACTGAAAAATCTGACCAGGTTTTGATTTTGGATGAAAATGGCAACAAAAATGAAACAACAGGGAGCCATATTCAAAAGGTTTGAATTTTGGACTAAAGTGGTAAAAGTGATCAAACCTCAGGGACCATTTTGGCAGTTTACTCAAATGTCTTTTTTATCATGTTTGAAAATTATTCATTGTTGAATATGATATCATGAAATAGGTATGGGTAATTTATGACATCCCTGTGAATGTCACATGCATATGGACCATTAATTTCATTCTGCTTGTCACACCCCAACCGATGATGGAAACATCGGGGCATGGCACTGAGCGAAACAGATTGTCAAGAGAAATTCCATAACAACTAGATTACCAGATAGTTAATATTATGTCCCATACCATAACCTACCAAGCAATCAAATTATTACAGACATAAATATCCTCAAAACAAACCATGTTCCGACAACTCAGATTTAATTAAATAAATTTTCTTTGTTTCTAGACTCTCCTACTCGATTCCATCAATAGCAAGCAAAGCACAACATCCTAAGCACCTGTCACATACGTTAAAATCTATACTATATTATAATGCATGAGGGAGGGATTCCCAAAAGTTAAGAACTTCTTCCCCCTTTATTTATAAATAAACCCCTAAAATGAGGGTAAAGTGGTCTTTTAAACCATAATTATTTTTTAGTCCCTCAATCTATTACATTTAAATCCTTAACATTTAACATAATTATGGGTAATTAGTTACATTTCCCCCCATTCTTTAATTCTTTAACGTATTCCTGCGATATCTTACAACCTGTAATGTTTTAAAAAAATCCGAAGGTACCATGACGACGTACTCATTTTTATCAACGTTTTGATATTTGTCTTTGTCAATATTGATGTGGGAATCAAAATGTACAAGTAAACGATGCATTAGTGTACAAGTGATTCATTTGTACTTCTATATATACATACAACTGGTTAAAGCAATACGTACTAGCATGTGAAGCATGAAGTTTTGAGACCCTAAAAGCACAAAAGACTACAAGATACATCGCCAGTTTCACTTTCTATTCAAATGAATTGAGATTCAAAATCCAAATCTTCCCTCCCATATGTTGAGATGAAGTAAGAATCAAAATTTAAAATTCAAAATCCAAATCATCCTTCTCGTATTCCCTCACCAAGTGTTTTCTTTTTCCCTCTCATACTCGCCAGAAACTAAATCCCGTATTCATCAATTGAATCAGACCCCTAATCATCCCAACTTCGTTCGCTTGAATCAGAGCCCTAAACAGGGTGTGAAGGTGAAGATCGTGTGTACCCTTCTCGATGGCTATTATGTAGTTTGTCTTTGTTTTGTTCACCAAGTTGGGTAACGTTATAATTTGTTTTACTACTTTGTTGTCTATCCATTTCGATTTTTTGTTGTTGTGGTGTTCATCACATGATCGATTGTGAGTATTTGAATCTTATACAGGGTAATCGTTGAGTAGGAGTTGTATATTTTAATATTTTCAATGTTTAGAAGGGACTAGGGTTTCTTTTAGTCTGTTGATCTGGCAAGTAAAAACATGTTCTTTGTTAACGAAAATCATTTAGAAGGGATTAGGGTTCTGTTGAAATGAAAATATGGTATGGTAAGGAACTTTGTTTTTTTTTTTTTTTTGAAAGGAAGTAAGGAACTTTGTTATCTAGGGTTTGTTTTAGTCTGGCAAGTAAAAACGCTTTTTCAAAGTGTTGTATTTGAAACCAAAGTTTCTTAGAGATATTAATTTGATTATTTAAATTTACTTTTTTCGTTTCCCATTCGCAGATCTTACTCGCACTATACGATGATCCATTGCAGTTCTCAATTTCAAGAATCATTACTTGTGATCATGTAAATTTCATTATAGAAAACCATGACTAATACATAATACGTATTTTTTTTTTTTCTATTGTTTCAGAAGCAACCCCACCCCAAAGACAATTATGAGGACATTTGGGGTAAAAGGGTTCACCCTTTGTCATTTTGAAGTCACATCTCCAGGTTAGTCATTTTTGTTATAGATTTTCATAATAAGCATATGTCATATATATGATAGCCTAAATGTATCGTCTTTGGATGTGAGATTTTATTTAAATAATTATGCTACTTTTAAGTTGTAATAATAACGGTGAATACTTGAATGTGTTCAGTATGTATCAGATTCAGATGATTCAAGGAATTAATAGATATCATGGCATATAAGTAACTATTCTTACTATTTTAAATGATTATGCTACTTTAAGTTGTAACATATTCTCACCATTTGATAATTTTTGTTTGTATTTCATGTTGTATATCTATTCTTGCAGAAATATATCTTGGGAAAGTAGTTTCGCAAAGAGTGAACTGAGAATTCTAAAGATGGTAATTATCATACACATCCTAACTGATATTTTCTATGCTTTTTTGACATAATAAATTCAATTTAGTGATAGGTATGAGCATGGTACCAGTTCGGTACCGAAAATCCCCAAAAGCAGTGGCGGAGCTACACTTTAACACCAGGGGTATCCCAAAAAAAAAATTACGGTGTATTCATATAAAATCCTTTATAGGGGTATCCTCGTATTTTTTTAGGGGTATCCTTTATATAAAATCGAAAAAAAAAACAAAAAATTAACACTGCGAAACACTGCGAACACGACTTTGAGCCGTAGCCCGTGCTACGGCTGGTTCTATGTTGTCTCCGCCCCTGCCCAAAAGTGGGTACCGGTACCAAATATACCCGGTACGGTACCTGTATTTTAGTGTAAAAACGAGTAAATATCGGTGCCGAACCGGTACCGTACCGGACCGGTAACGAAAATGTCAAAAGTTGGTACCGAATCGGTACCGAAAATGTACCCGGTTCGGTAAATTTGGTACCGGTACCATTTGCTCATCCCTATTTCCCATGATCTAAAATCTTACTAAAATGTAAAACAAAAGAATACTATGATTTCCACAACAAAGGGGATTTTACGGATGCGCATTTATAAAGTCATTGGTACTTGAAGATTCAAAATCACATATTTTAAGCTTAGAGATAGTTTTACATTTATCTTGGTAAAGTTTTTTGGTATGACAATAGGTCATTTCTATGTTTAAAGGTGCTACATTTATTGGTGAACCAATCCGTCTGCATGTGTGTTTTCCTGGGGAGAAGGCCTTTAAGGTGCTTCCTGAATCGTTTTTGGTTTAAACTTATTTTTTGCAATTGTTTCCTTTGAGATGGTTCCTAAAAAATATACAAAAATTAGATATAAAAAGAAATGGTCAAATGAGTTGAACAAGTTGGAAGTCGTCTTAAGTTTGTTTATAAAGCATACAACATCCTATACGGTTGTATTAAAAAATATTTGTTAGTATGAGGATTGTTAAGGGTATTTTAGTTTAGTTTGGCATGGTTATTGTAAATTGGTTGGATTATTTATATGGTTACGTTTGGAATTGATTGAGGAGGTTTTTGAGACAAAATTCACTTCATTCGTCTTCGTAGTTATACGGATTGAAGTCATTGTACCCTGTCAAACCATTGAATCTGCCATCGCCATCAATAGATACACGAGCAGCCACCATCACCACTACTTCTACCATAGTTTTTTCTTCTGCCGCAAAAGTTCCATCTTGTAAGCTTACCAAACGACTTCTCGCACCCTACTTTTGCGCATCTTTCTCACTCACAACCAATGTATTATAAGACAGAGCTTTCTCTTCATCATGGCCACCGTCCTTCAACCGGTTGCACGACCTTCGCCACTGCCACTGTTGTGCTACCCCATCACTGCCCAGTAACCCCCCATGACCACACCTGCATTGCAACTCACAAACCATCTGTTTGGACAAATTGATCGCCTCTTTTTGTACGAGTTATTGCGCCATTGTTGAGTGCAAACTTTGAACAGTTTCTGTGGTTTCTAATTAAGGTAGCAAATCGAACCCTCTTGTGATTCAAATGTAGGCATACAAATTGCGGTTTCATTTCATGGGATCTTTGAATAAATAAAAAGAGGACACTACCATGTTTACACTTCATTTAGTATAAATTGATAAAACTTGATCTTTTTTTTATTTTTTTCGGCTGCCATAGCCTACACGTAGCCCGTAAATCCTTAATCAGAGAAGATGACTAGCGTTTGGTATTCTAAATGTTGTGATGCTCAGTCACTTTTTACTTTGGAATATATCAATAATATTATGTGCATTATATTTTTGTTTATACACTTGATGTTATTAAATTTTGAATGTTAAGATATTGCTTTTATGAATCTAAAAGCCAAATTTTGTATCTTGTTGTCCTTTGATTTTCATCTCCGAATCCGATACCACTCGCTGCCACACCATCGTATGCCATAGCCGTCGTTGGCCATACCACATTCGCCGCTACCCACATTGTGCTACACCGTCGCACACTTCGTCACCGCATACTAACCCGCAGTGACCATTCCCGCAATGTAAAGTGTCTCCCCCGCCGCATCGCGCGGGCACCCTACTAGTAGAGGTCAATACACATAGTGTAAAGGTGAGCATACAAGTTTAATAGTAATAGTAGAGTTCGAAATCGTTTACGCATAACCAGCATGTAACATGTATAATGCGAAGCTAGTAGGTTATCGACAATGAAATATGCACAGACTAGACTGCGAGTTGTAGAATGCGTAACACATATCACCACCGTGACATGTGAGAGGTAACCTTAACAACCCCTGTCCACGACAGGTGCTGAGTCCAAACAAATAGTACTATCGTTGCTAAGGCGTCCAGGGCCGGCCCAAGCCCAATTTTTCTAAAGCTAGGGCTTTAGGCCACCAATCCATCAGGGCCTCCATGTTTCTTAATATATCTAAGGTTTTAGCCCATTTCTATGACCTAGAATACAAACGGGAGAACAATCATTGTCTGGCTCACGCGTGTTTCCCTTTCCCTGTTCCAAAATCAATCGACCACCAATATGGCAATTCCAAAATCATTGCAATCATCAATCAAAATCGTTGGCTTGCTGTTGCTAGGTAATTATTACGAAAATTAATTGCAGCAACGAATGGATTTACTAGAGTTTAAAGAAGTTGATAGCGTATTCAGTGTTGGAAAATAAAATAATCTTCTATTCAAGTTCTCTAAACTCTGCAATTCTTCGCATTCGAACCAAATCATAGAAAAATGAAGACCCTCGGCTCTGTCCCTCTTATTCGAAATCGAAGATTTGAAGGCATCTGATTCAATATTATGGTACACTTTAAAGTTTATCCATTTTCTTTGCTAGATTTTGAGTTATTGAGTGCTCTAATGTTTTTAATATCAATTGAAATTATGTTGCTAGTTTCTGATTCAAAATAGTTAAGTGCTCTAATTGAAATTAATCTGCCAGTTTTAAAGGTCTTGATTGAAAGCTGTTAATGGTATACCTTGTTAATTGCTCCAATTTATAATGATAATGTCGAATAGAATCCATAAGTATGAATCTGGTTATTTTAAAAGTCAAAAGAAATAAAAACTAAAAGCTGAAACAAAATCACTATGGAATTCTTTACTGAAGTTTACATGTTGGAAAAGGGCACCGAACTTTTAGTTGGCTTTGGGCCACCAAAATGGTTGAGCTAGCCCTGAAGGCGTCAGGCAACAATCACTGTGTTAACATAACATACAAGCATTCATCGAGTAACACGTATCATGCAGTGACGGTCAGCGTATAAATAATGTTTGCGTTGTGTGATTGATGTGATTTAGAATACGTAACGTATGTAACACCCAAAAGTGCATAAAGAAAAAAGGGTTCGAGTATACTCACAGATAGCGTTTAACTTAATAAACACTGTCTTGGATTGAAGGGAGCGCTGAGAGATTAGCCTGAACAGTTAACGATAGCATAAACGATGAGCGGCACGTAAAACGGTTCAAAAGTGACCAAGTGTCGAATGGTAATCCGATCTCTGATCAGATGGTCACCCGATCAGATGGCCATTCGGTCGGATTAACATTCGTTTGGAAAGGATGTGTTTGTGTATGATGGCTTTGAAGTTTTCATTGTTGCATTTTGAAAACAGAGAAGTATCTCTACCCTTCAGGTTGATCGATCGAACGGTCGTTCGATCCGATAGCGATCCGATTGGCAGGACACTTAGTGAGAACAAGTTCACAGCAGAATTGTCACTCGATCAGATAGCAATCCGATCGGATGGCAATCCGTTGGAAAACACTGTTCCTTGAAAAATGATCAAGTACCAAAGTTCAAAATGTCACATGATGGGATGGTCGTTCGATCGGATGGCAATCCGTTCGACGTTCAGTCCTTTGAAAACTTAGAAATGTTAAGTGTTTGGAAGCCCAAGTGCAATCCAATCGGATTGCAGTTCGATCGGATGGAAATCCGATCGGATGGCAATCCGTCCCATGAATCCAATCGTTTTGAACTTGATTATTTTGAATGTTTAGGGTTTGTTCGAGACGGTTTGACAATGTGCTAAACAACAGAAACCCCATCTTGACCAAAGTGATCCGATCGAACAGGAATCACCCTAATCCGATCAGTTAACTGTTCGAGACGGTTGTTCATGTTTAACCCGAAATCAGTTGTCCCTTGGATAGAATTCAGATCTTGGACCAACACATCACTAAGAAAGAGTAGAAGGTCGGAACGAGCTCCGATTCTATCGGTCTTGAGTGTATTAAGTGTAAAAGAGTTGAAAGAAAGTTAGAAAACCATCTTTTAATCCTTTTAACCATGAATATGTGTAGATCTATGCGAAAACATTGATTATTCATGTGGAAATCCTTCAGATCTAAGTTGTTCTTGGTGGGATGAAGCCAAACCTTGAAGTTCATAAGAACTCCATGATGACATCACCCTAGAACACCTCAAATCTGGTGATTTCACGGTTAAAAGTTAAGATTCAGAGGTGAAAAAGATGAAGAAGTGCGTGTAGATCATAGAAATACAAGATTTGAGTTGAAAACTTACAAGAATCGCGAGAAATCGAGAGAAAAGAGAGCTTGAGTGCGGCTGGTCGAGTGAGGAGCTGTCACATCACAAATGATGTGACATGAGGGTATTTATAGGGTTTCCATAAAGGGAAAGGGTTGAAGTGTCGGATTGGTCACCGATCGGATGACAATCCGATCGGATGGCCACTCGATCGGTTGGCCACTCGATCCAGGTGTACCGCGCGTTGAGTTTTGTCGTTTTGATTCGATTCGCGTGTTGAGCGTTGCGATGCGATTCGAGCGAGCGATGCGATAGTATTAACCATTAGTTACACAAATAACCTAACTACTATATCTAACATACAATCACTATAAATAACCTGCGTTTAGCGTTTGCGATTAGATTGCGATTGCGATCGGATGGCAATCCGATCGGATGGCCACTCGATCGGTTGGCCACTCGATCCAGGTGTCCCGCGCGTTGAGTTTTGTCGTTTCGATTCGATTCACGTGTTGAGCGTTGCGATGCGATTCGAGCGAGCGATGCGATAGTATTAACCATTAGTTACACAAATAACCTAACTACTATATCTAACATACAATCACTATAAATAACCTGCGTTTAGCGTTTGCGATTAGATTGCGATTGCGATTAAGCACCTCAACATAAACATAACATGCACAAGTAACACATAATAGTACACACACGTAAAACAATATCCAGAACACATAATTCGAGTTGCGAATGCGGTAGCGATAAGTCGATTAGCGATTAGACATGCGATTAAATAGCGATTAAACCTCGATTATTAATAGACACTCCACATAATACAACTAAAACAAATAAATAATAGATTCGATTACAAGTCGAAGAAGTCAAAACAGTAGTTGAGCAAGGAGTGACAGATCGCAATTAGCAATCTTTTCTTCCTTTGACTTCAATCTTGACTTTGACTTCGAAACACGGGGTGTTACAGCCTCCCCTACTTAATGGAATTTCGTCCCGAAATTAGGCTTTAGCCGTAAGAAACAACTGCGGGTACTTCTCCTTCATATCACTTTCGAGTTCCCAGGTAAACTCGGCACCGTTTTTGCCTTCCCAGTGAATCTTCACAATGGGAATGCGTGAGCGTCTGAGCACCTTGGTTTCTCGTCCCATGATCTCGACAGGCTTTTCCACGAAGTGTAATGTTTCGTCCACTTGTAAATCTTCGAGAGGGACATGTAATTCCTGGTCGGCCAAGCACTTTCTGAGGTTCGAAACGTGGAAAGTCGGGTGGATGTTACTAAGTTCCTCCGGTAGTTCGAGTCTGTAGGCCACCTTCCCAATCCTTTCTAGGATTTTAAAGGGTCCAACATATCGAGGCGCGAGCTTTCCATTCTTGCCGAATCTGATCACTCCCTTCCAAGGTGCAACCTTTAGGAGTACGTGATCACCAACGTCAAATTCAAGGGGCTTGCGGCATCTATCAGCGTAACTTTTCTATCGGCTCCGAGATTTCAATAGATTGTCTCGAATTTGGAGGATTTTGTCTGTCGTTTCTTGTAACAGCTCAGGACCGGTAATTTGCACGTCTCTGATCTCGTGCCATACAATAGGCGATCGACATTTCCTTCCGTATAAAGCCTCAAATGGTGCCATTTGTATGCTAGAATGATAACTGTTATTGTACGAGAATTCGACTAAAGGTAGGTACGCGTCTCAATTACCACCGAAATCTATGACACATGATCGGAGCATGTCTTCAAGGGTGCGAATCGTTCTTTCAGTCTGCTCGTCGGTTTGGGGATGTAAAGCGGTACTTAAATTAAGCGTAGTACCGAGAGCAGATTGAAACATTTCCCAAAGACGCGAGGTAAACCGACCATCGCGGTCAGAGATGATGTCACGAGGCGTCCCGTGTCGAAAGATGATCTCATCGGTGTAGATTCGGGCTAATTTTTCTACCTTAAAGTCTTCTCGTATCGGCAGGAAATGAGTTGATTTAGTCAAACGGTCGACTACAACCCAAATGATGTAATGACCTGATGTCGTGCGCGGGAGTTTCGTTATAAATTCCATAGCTATACTCTCCTATTTCCACATCGGGATCTCGGGTTGTACGAGTAAGCCAGAGGGGCGTTGATGCTCGGCCTTGACTTTGGAACAAGTCAGGCACTTCAAAACATAGGTAGCGATATCCTTCTTCATACCTGGCCACCAGTACTTGTAGCACATGTCCTGGTACATCTTGTCAGTACCGGGATGAATAGAATACCGAGATATGTGGGCTTCATCTGTCAGAAGTTGTCGCAAATTCGTACGCTTGGGAATCCAGATTCGGTCCAAATAATGAAAGATACCATTCAATTTTTTCTCAAGTTGGGTGCCATTGTTTAGAATCCTTTCCTTCTTCAAAGTTCGCTCGGTAAAACAAGCATGTTGAGCGTCACGTATAAGGGCTTCGAGATATGTTGGGCTTGAATATTACGAACGCTATGCAAATAGCTTCGTCGACTAAGAGCATCGGCAACGACGTTTGCTTTTCCTGGGTAGTAACGAATCTCACAGTCGTAATCGTTGAGGAGTTCTACCCACTGGCGTTGACGCATATTCAGCTCCTTCTGGTCAAAGATATGTTGTAGGCTCCTATGATCAGTGAAGATCGTACACTTGGTACCGTAAAGGTAGTGTCGCCAAATCTTTAACGCAAAAAAAACTGCGCCAAGCTCGAGGTCATGTGTGGTGAAGTTCTTCTCGTGAATCTTGAGGTGTCGAGAAGAATACGCGATAACCTTGTCTCGTTGCATAAGAACACAACCAAGACCAAGGTTCGAGGCATCGCAGTAAACTACGAAATCGTCGTTTCCATCGGGTAGTGAGAGCACGGGAGCATTACAAAGCATATCTTTGAGAGTTTGAAAGGCTTCCTCCTGTTTAGTTCCCCAAACAAAAGGTTTGTCCTTATGCGTAAGAGAAGTAAGCGGCACGGCGATCTTAGAAAAACCTTCGATAAATCGGCGATAATAGCCTGCCAGTCCGAGGAAAGAACGGACTTCAGACGGATTTTTGGGTGTAACCCAACTCTTAGCAGCTTCGATCTTCGCGGGATCGACGTGGATACCTTGACTATTGATAATGTGACCCAAGAATTGGACCTCCTCCAGCCAAAATTCACACTTGGAGAATTTGGCATAGAGACGGTTTCCCTTGAGCAACTCAAGAACCAAACGTAGATGCTGCGAGTGTTCGGATTTTGACTTGGAATAGATTAGGATATCATCGATGAACACGATTACGAAGCGATCAAGAAATGGTTTGCACACTCGATTCATTAAATCCATGAAAACTGTGGGGGCGTTGGTCAAACCAAAAGGCATAACAACAAACTCATAGTGACCATAGCGGGTTCAAAATGCGGTTTTGGGTATATCATCCTCTTGAATGCGTAACTGGTGATAGCCTGAGCGTAGATCGATCTTCGAGAAACACGTAGCACCTTGTAACTGATCAAACAAATCATCGATTCGAGGCAAGGGATAGCGATTCTTGATTGTCAGCTTATTCAACTCCCTATAGTCGATGCACATCCGGAACGATCCATCCTTCTTTTTGATGAAAAGGACAGGCACGCCCCAAGGAGAGGTGCTAGGGCGAATAAAACCTTTATCAAGTAGTTCCTGGAGCTGACTCGAGAGTTCGCGCATTTCAGAAGGAGCTAGACAATAAGGCGCTCTAGCAACAGGGTTTGCTCCAGGAATGAGGTCGATTCGGAAGTCGATATCACGAGCGGAGGTAATCCGGGTAAATCGTCAGGGAAAACGTTGGGGAATTCACAAACAACGGGAACATCTTTCACTCCTGAGTTTCCTTTCTTTTCCTTCTCCGCTACTACAATGTTAGCCAAGAAAGCTCTGTATTCCTTGCGGAGATACTTGCTAGCTTGGACACATGACATGAGCTTAAGACCTTTCGAAGGAGTTTCGCCATACATACAAAGTTGATCACCATTAGCGAGTGAGAAACGAATCATCTTTTCGAAGCAAACAACTTCAGCACGATTTTCGCGAAGAAAATCCATGCCTACTATGATGTCAAAACTACCGAGCTGCATCGGAATAAGGTCGATAGGGAAGACGTGATTGTTGAGTTCGAGCGTACAATCACGTAGAACAGAATTGACGGCGACGGTTCTTCCGGTGGCAACTTCAACATCGAAAGTCGAGGGGAGATGGGCGCGCTTACGATTAAGGAGCTTTTCAAATTCAAATGATACAAAACAGTTATCGGCTCTAGTATCAAATAAACACGTAGCATAGATACCATTCACAAGGAACGTACCATTGACCACATTGTTGTCTGCTTGAGCCTGACGGGCATTAATGTTGAAAGCACGTCCGCGGGCTGCTGCTTGTTGCTGCTGTTGCTGAGGCTGCTGCTGTTTTGGCTCTTGCTTAACCACTCGATTGTGGCACATGTTTGCGAAGTGGTTGAGATCACCACACGCAAAGCAAGCTCTAGCATGAGCGCGGGTGCAGGAGCTGCTTGATGGCCTTGAGGAGCAGTAAGTAGAGCTTGTTGAGCAGGAGCTTAACCTTGAACTGGAGCTGGGATTTGACGTGGACCTGTACGGCAGTTGGCGGTGAAGTGACCGTACAAGTTGCAGTGCACATAGTATCTGCAAGCGATTCCCACATGGTAGTGATAGGTACAAGTAGGACAAGCAGGGTGAGGACCAGTATACGCATGCTTTTCCGATGGTGTGTTGGTGACCGGTGCCGCTACTTGGCGGTGTTGAGGATGCGGTTGAGCAGGAACTGATTGGAGTGGGGCAGCAGTGGTTACAGCGCAATTCTTGCTACTGTTGTTGTTGTTCTTCCTCTTGCGACGAGAGGACTTTGAAGACTGTGGAGCGGCGGCAGTTTCAGCGGTTGGAGCAGTGGCTTGGAAGCTTTATCCCAGTAACCAGACTTGACTCGTTTGTCGTTGATCTCAGCAGCGAGTAAAAAGGTTTCCTCAATTGTTGTCGTCTTTGCAGCTTGAACGAAATCAGCCACGCAATCCGGAAGAGCACGGATATACTTCTTGATGGTGGTTTCAGGCGTGATAACTTGGCTAGGATAGATTATGCTTAGCTGCTTGAAGCGAGCAGTCAAACCAGCGTTGTCTCCATCTTTCTGCTTGATATGCCAGAACTCGTCCTCCAGCTTTTGGCGCTCGTGGGGAGGGCAGAACTCTTGCATCATGACGTCCTTCAACTCATCCCACGTCAGCCTGTAAGCTGCATCATTTTCGCGTTTGTTTCTCTCGGCCGTCCACCAATCCAGAGCTCGGGATTGGAAGACGCAAGTGGCATTAAGAGTACGGAGATTATCAGGATAACCACTCTAGCGCAGGGTGACTTCGATAGAATCAAACCATTGGAACATGGCCGTAGGCCCATCTTCACCAGTAAACTCTTTCGGGCCGCAGGCTTTGAACTGCTTGAAGCTAAAAGCAGCTTTAAGAGTATCAGTCTTGGACTCTTCAGAAGACTTGCTAGCATTTTCATTCAGCTCACTAACAATCTAGGGGATAACTTACGCCATTTGCTTAGAGACGAGGGCAGCGATGCGTTTGTCATCATGATTGCGGCGAGTTGAGCGCGAATAAAATGATCCAAATGACGACATTGTCTGCAATAGACAGCGCCATAGGATTCAAAACTCTATTAAATCGAATCTCACCACACTCACTCCTAGTACTACTAAAGCGCAGGAACACATCAACCATACAAACACATAGGCACGTAGGCTCATAAACCACAGAATCACATAAGCACGTAGGGCACAGAAGCACTTAATCACATAGACACATAAGGTAGTCAGAACACAGTTATTATATTTTGCACGTATTCAACTATCATTCAGGGTCCGCGAGTTCGGGAATAGCGATTGCGATTAGCGAGTACACAGCGAGTAGCATAGCATAAGCAAGTATCATAGCATGCGATCGTCTACAGACAGTAACGATTTGTTAGCGTATTGAGATAGATGTGCAGTGTGTATTGTGCGTGTCGATCAAAGCGAATAGGTACGATGCGTTAGTGACTTCCAGCTTTTCATTGTTCGCCAAAAAATATATAAAACCTCATAAACACATAAAATCCACATAAAACGAAAAATATCAGAGTCAGCATTTGCAGGCTTAGAATCGAAACACATAAAAGTCGAGAATAGATTGTCTGCGGCTGATAGACGTCGACTGCCCAAAGTGATTCGACTATTCACAAGGACTTTTGGAACACACTTTTGGCTTTCAGGACTGTGCTCTCACCTCGATTTGGGCGAACGGCACGCATCCTTCCAGTTGCAGTGTGACTTCAAGTCTTTGGAGTCCGTCGAGACTTTGGTGAGAGTTTTGCAAAATCAAAAGTATAAAGCGGAATGTGTCATCAAGGTTCGGGTTTCACCCCTGACTTAACGACTACATCCTTGTTTTGATAAAGTACAGGGGAGAATTTACGTCGAAGTGCGGATTTCACTCCTGATCCAACGCAATTTCTCTTGTTTTATAGCAAAAATAGTAATTCGAATGGGTGATATGGTCGAGAGTTTGCGGTTTTCACACCTAATCTTAACCACATCATCCGTTTGTGTGTGTAATCAGCCTTAGGAAAGGCTGATCTTGCGCAGAACTGTAGTATGCGATCTTCGTGCAAGAGTGTAGTCTATAGCGAATTTGAGCGAGAGATAGCGAGTAAGCTTGTACAAAGACCCATACTGGGTATGCACAAGTCGGTCTGTTGGTACTTAGACTATAGACTAGGTTGTTCCTAAGACATCGACCCGGACTAGGTCGAGTCTTGCCTAATTCCCTATAGTTATGGCTCTGATACCAATCTGTCACACCCCAACCGATGACGGAAACATCGGGGCATGGCACTGAGCGAAACAGATTGTCAAGAGAAATTCCATAACAACTAGATTACCAGATAGTTAATATTTTGTCCCATACCATAACCTACCAAGAAATCAAATTATTACAGACATAGATATCCTCAAAACAAAACATGTTCCGACAACTCAGATTTAATTAAATAAGTTGTCTTTGTTTCTAGACTCTCCTACTCGATTCCATCAATAGCAAGCAAAGCACAACATCCTAAGCACCTGTCACATACGTTAAAATAGAGGTCAATACACATAGTGTAAAGGTGAGCATACAAGTTTAATAGTAATAGTAGAGTTCAAAATCGTTAACGCATAACCAGCATGTAACATGTATAATGCGAAGCTAGTAGGTTATTGACAATGAAATATGCACAGACTAGACTACGAGTTATAGAATGCGCAACACGTATCACCACCGTGACATGTGAGAGGTAACCTTAACAACCCCTGTCAACGACAGGTGCTGAGTCCAAACAAATAGTACTATCGTTGCTAAGGCGTCAGGCAACAATCACTGTGTTAAGATAACATACAAGAATTCATCGAGTAACACGTATCATGCAGTGACGGTCAGTGTATAAATAGTGTTTGCGTTGTGTGATTGATGTGATTTAGAATACGTAACGTATGTAACACCCAAAAGTGCATAAAGCAAAAAGGGATTGAGTATACTCACAGATAGCGTTTAACTTAATAAACACTATCTTGGATTGAAGGGAGCGCTGAGAAATTAGCCTGAACAGTTAACGATAGCATAAACGATGAGCGGCGCATAAAACGGTGCAAAAGTGACCAAGTGTCGAATGGTAATCAAATCGGATGGCAATCCGATCGAATGGTCACTCGATCGGATGTCAATCCGTTCAGATGGTTATCCGATCGGATGGCCCTTCGGTCGGATTGACATTCATTTGGTAAGGATGTGTTTGTCACACACCAAACGATGGCGGAAACATCGGGGTGTGAGCACTAAGCGTTCTGATTGCTCATGAGATTCCATAACACTAAAAGTTTCGATAGATATTAATCAAGATTTTATAACAATTTGTCTAAATGCATCAAACACCCAAAATATCAAATACAATCATCCAAAATAGTTTCAAAGTTTCTAAATTTAGCTATGATGTGTTTCTAAGCAGCATCCTAGCAAGTTCTTGATTCACAGCATCTTATCAGCCTGCAACATGTATTAAAATAGAGTCAGTACAAAATGTACCGACGAGTATACAAGTTTGAGTATATAGCATAGTAGATTAAAACAACTCGTATCCACAATGTAAGTAAATAAAATAGTTTCAGCCGTGCTAGTGTCGCAGTCCAACCAGTGATAGCCCAAGTATTCCAATGCTTTAGTGTTTACCCAAGACTCAAGGTAAACTAGAATCCTCCTAACAATACCCCCGAGAATAATGGGGAGGTGCATCTCCTATAGCGCTACTATTGTTAAGGCGGAACTACACACTCTGGATTAAACGTCACATAGCACAAAGAATCAAGAATCACAAGTTTCACGTACACATAGGATAGAGTTTAGATTCAAAAGTATAAAGTTTCGTAGTTTATAGAATACATGTTACATCCCAAAGTTTAAAACAAAAAGGGATCGAGTATACTCACAGTGATTGTTTAACATATTAACCGTTATTGGATCAAAGGGAGCTCTTTAGGTTTAGCCTGATTAGATTGCAACGAATAAGTTTCGAACAAAACAATGAGATTGCACAAGTGTCGGATTTGTCACTGGATCGAATGGCTTTCCGATCGGATGGCTATCCATTCGGATCGCCAATTGATTGAGATGACAAATGTGTGGGGGGGCGGGTGGCTATCCGATCGGGTGGCTATCCGATCGGATTGCCACTCGATCCAAGTTCTAAGTTTTCAAGATTCAGAGGTATGTCGTCTGATCGGATGGCAGTTCGATCGGATGGCACTTCGATCGAGTTGCCATCCGACGATCATGACCTCAAGGTTTCGAGTGTTTAAAGTTAAGGGGTGAGTGTTACCTGATCGGGTGGCTGTTCGATCGGATGGCTATCCGATCGGATTGCCACTCGATCGGGTTAACTTTGTCACGTTCCTAAACTTTCAAAAACTCTAAGTTTCTGTTTAAACAACAACGACTTGGTACGCATTGAGACAATAGTAAACACCTTAGTGTACAGCCGATCTGATCAGATGAGAATCACCCCGGTTCGTCCAGTCATTTGTCCGTGACGGTGCTTATGTCAGAATTCACACTCCGGTCATTTTCTCTGGCAACAATCCTTCTCCAAGCCGACTCCAGACTAACAATCAAGTCTACAGTCCGTTTAGATCCGGATCTCACCGTTTTAAGTAAAAGTTTTAAGGAAAGATGAAGATATACATAGGTTTTAGCTTGAAAAGTTTAGATCTAGCATAGATTTAGTGTAAAATGCATGAAATTCCTTAGATCTGAGCTAGATCTTGACTAGAATGACATCACACATCAGTTTGGTACAAACCGCCATGAAGAAATCACCTTCAAGAGCTCAAATCCTCAAGATTTCACGGTGAAAAGTGAGATTTCAAAGGAGAATCTCGTAGAGAATGATGTGTAGATCAAATATGTACAAGAATCTAGTGTAAAACATACCGAAATCGCCGAGGAAATGAGGGAAAGTGCGAAAGAGAGGGAGAGCGTGCGTCTGGATCGAGTGAGGCTGTCACATCAGTGAAAATGATGTGACAGCTCCTATTTATAGTGCAAGGAGGGTGAGTAAGGTGGTGTGCACGGATCGGATGGCGAGTCGATAAGTGGCCATCCGATCGGGTTGCCACTTGGTCAATCCTATCCCTTCCGCGTTCTCGTCTTTGATTTGTTTTGCGAGTTAGATTAAGCGTTTTGTTACGTATTATTTGGTAGAAGTATCACATAACTAGATTACATTTTGTACACCAAAAGTTTCCAAGTTTAATAGATTCCGCCAATGATAAGACTCCAGTCTCTCGTTCAACCAAGAATCAAGTTTCACGAGTCTCCAGAGTCAAGCACCAATTAAGTATCAAGAATCAAGAGTCGAGTATCTAGATTTAAGTGTCAAGTCTCATAGTATTAAGTATCAAGGATCAAGCATCAAGAGTCTAGCATCATAGTATTAAGAGTCAAGAATCTAGATTTAAACATCACAAGAGTCTAGTTATTAGAATCAAGTATCATGGCATAAGATTCACAAAAGTATCAGTGTTACATAGATTAGGGACTAAAACTAACAATAGGCAAGGTCCAGGGACTAAACTTGCCAAAAGCCTAAAGTTTAGGGACGCAGGGCGTTACAGTCTCCCCTCATTTAGGAGATTTCGTCCCTGAAATCTTAGAGGAAAACCGCTCGAAAAGCTGCGGATACTTAGCCTTCATCTCACTTTTCAATTCCCAAGTGAATTCGGCGTCACCCTTTCCTTCCCATCGAACCTTGACAATGGGAATTTTGTTGTGCCTCAATCGCTTGACCCCTTGATCCATGATTTCGACCGGTTTCTCCACGAAGTGTACAGTTTCGTTTATTTGCAAGTCTTCGAGGGGAACCTGCAGTTCCTCGTCGGCTAGGCATTTACGTTGATTAGATACGTGGAATACTGGATGTACGTTGTTTAGTTCTTGTGGTAGGTCGAGTCTGTACGCTACCTTACCAATCATTTCGAGTATCTTGAAAGGACCCACATAGCGAGGAGCGAGTTTCCCCTTCTTACCAAAACGAACTACTCCCTTCCAGGGAGATACCTTGAGAAGGACTCCCTCACCAACATCAAATTCCAGAGGCTTGCGCCTAGTATCAAGATAGTTCTTTTGTCTGCTCCTAGCCTTGATCAAGTTATCACGGATCTGAAGAATCTTATCCGTTGTCTCTTGAATGATTTCAGGGCCAGTAAACTGCTTGTCACCAATCTCATGTCAGCTGAGAGGAGATCGGCACTTGCGGCCATACAAAGCTTCGAAAGGAGTTATCTAAATACTGGAATGATAGCTGTTGTTGTACGAGAAATCAATCAATGGTAAATGTACATCCCAGTTACCACCAAAGTCGATGACACAAGAACGGGGCATATCCTCTAGGGTGTGAATAGTACGCTCGGTCTGTCCATCCGTTTGAGGATGAAAGGCGATGCTAAGATTCAAATGAGTACCCATAGCAGATTGAAAAATTTGCCAAAGACGTGAGGTAAAACGACCATCATGGTTTGAGATTATGTCAAGAGGTATGCCATGACGGTAGAGGTGTACAAAAAAACTGGTTTTAGAACCGAAACCGGAAAAAAAACCGAAACTGGTTTTTTTTTTAACCGGTTTTTTTATAACCGGTTTTTTTTTAACCGGTTTTTTTTAACCGCCGGTTTTTATACCGGTTACTATTCTTGACTTCAAAAACCGGTTATTAACCGAACCGGTTATTAAAAAACCGGTTAAAACCGGTAAAAAACCGGTTTTTTTGGGAAAAACCGGTTAAAAACCGGTCCTAACCGGTTATACCAGTTATTGTTTTGGACCTCAAAAACCGGTTAGTAACCGGAACCGGTTAGTAACCGGAACCGGTTATAAAAAAAAACCGGTTTTTATTTTGGGTGAAAAAACCGGTTTTTTTTTAAACCGGTTTTTTCATAACCGGTTAACCGGTTTGTACACCTCTACATGACGGCATATAATCTCATCGGTATAGATTCGAGCGAGTTTCTCCACTTTATAATCTTCACGAATCGGAAGAAAGTGGGCTGATTTGGTCAAACGATCAACAATCACCCAAATACTATCGTGACCAGAAGGTGTTCGAGGTAGCTTAGTAATAAAGTCCATAGCGATACTATCCCATTTCCAAATGGGAACCTCGGGTTGTTCTAAGAGTCCTGAAGGACGTTGATGTTCAGCCTTAACTTTCGTACAAGTAAGGCATTTAGAAACATATACAACAATGTCCCTCTTCATGCCAGGCCATCAATAAGTTGCACGCAAATCATGGTACATCTTGTCAGCGCCCGGGTGAATAGAGTAACGGGATTTGTGAGCCTCATTCATAATGAGCTCACGGAGGTTATCGCGATCCGGTACCCAAATGCGATTGAGGTAGTATTGGAGTCCATCGGGTTTAGTTTCAAGTTGATCAATTTTAGCGCCTTGGATTTCCACTTCTAGACTTCCTTCATTTGCTGATGAATACTGAGCGTCACGAATATATGCATGGAGATCACTAGAGATACGAATAGCATTCACATGAGTTTTACGACTAAGAGCATCGGCCACTACATTCGCCTTGCCAGGATGATAGCGAATTTCGCAGTCGTAGTCGTCGAGCAATTCCACCCAACGTCTCTATCGCATGTTCAGTTCCTTTTGGTCAAATATATGTTAAAGGCTCCTATGGTCAGTGAAAACCACACACTTAGTACCATACAGGTAGTGTCGCCATATCTTTAACGCAAACACAACTGCACCAAGCTCCAGATCGTGAGTAGTATAGTTTTTCTCATGTACCTTGAGCTGACGAGATGCATAAGTAATAACCTTGTCCCGCTGCATGAGCACACAACCCAATCCACGGTTTGAGGCATCACAATATACCACGAAATCGCCATTCCCATCGGGTGGAGTAAGTACAGGAGCGTTACACAAAAGGGTCTTAAGAGTCTAAAAAGATTCCTCTTGCTCGGGACCCCAAGCAAAAGGTCTCTCTTTTTGGGTTAATGAAGTGAGAGGTACAACAATTTTAGAAAAGTCCGAGATGAATCGACGGTAATAACCCGCCAATCCCAGAAATGAACGGATCTCAGATGCGGATTTAGGCGTACTCCAATTCTTCACAGCTTCGATTTTAGATGGGTCAACATGAATACCTTGCTTACTAACGACATGACCAAGAAATTGCACCTCATTAATCCTAAACTCACACTTAGAAAATTTAGCATACAGACGTTCACCACGTAAGAGTTCAAGCATTAAGCGTAAATGACGAGCATGATCAACTTTAGATTTAGAATAAATAAGAATATCGTCGATAAAGACTATCACAAAACGATCCAAATAGGGTTTACACACATGATTCATAAGGTCCATGAACACAGCGGGTGCGTTGGTCAGTCCAAAAGGCATGACCACGAACTCGTAGTGTCCATAACGAGTACGAAAAGCGGTTTTAGGTACATCATCCTCGAGTACACGGAGCTGATGGTAACCAGAACGAAGATCGATTTTAGAGAAACAGGACGCGCCTTGTAGTTGGTCAAATAGATCATCAATACGAGGAAGAGGGTAATGATTTTTAATGGTAAGCTTATTAAGTTCACGGTAGTCGATACACATACGAAACAAACCATCTTTCTTCTTGACGAACAGTACGGGAGCACCCCATGGGGAGGTACTTGGATAAATGAATCCCTTGTCGAGCAATTCTTGAAGTTGACTGGATAATTCTTGCATCTCGGAAGGTGCAAGACGGTAAGGAGCCCTGGCGACAGGAGTCGCACCAGGTATGAGATCAATACGAAAGTCAACGGATCTAGGAGGAGGAAGACCAGGTAGATCCTCAGGAAAGACATCAGGGAATTCACACACTACTGGAACATCGCTTATATTCTTCCCCTTGCCTTTTTGTTCCACTATGTGGGCCAAGAAGGCAAAGTTCTGTTTACCTAAGCTTCTGTTTGCTTGAGTGCATGACATCAGCCTTAGTCCTTTCGAAGGTCGGTCTCCATAAACATGCAATATATCACCGGACGGAAGGGGTTACCGAACAAACTTCTCGTGACAAGCAATCTCGGCATGATTCTTACGCAACCAATCCATACCGATAATGACATCAAAACTACCCAATTGCATGGGTATTAGATTAATAGAGAATACGTGGTCGTTAAGAATCAAGGAACAACCACAAAGAATAGAATCAACTAGAATAGACTTCCCATCGGCAATCTCCACCGAAAACGACTTAGGTAACATAGAGCATGCATAATTTAACAAAGATTCGAATTCCACGGACACAAAACTTCTATCGGCACCAGTATTAAATAGAATCGAAGCGTAAAGGTTATTTACCAGAAACGTACCATTAACAACATCATTGTCGTTGTGTGCCTGGTTAGCATTGAGATTGAAGGATCGTCCACGAGCGGGTGGCTGCTGATCCTGGTTCAGCTGAGGACACTGGTTACGAAGGTGAGTAGTATCTCCACACTTGTAGCATGCACGAACAACACTGTTTGGCCTTGGAATCTGCAGGGGTGCTGGAGGTGCTGGTAAAGCTGCCTGAGCTGGGGCTTGTTGAGCTTGCTGGGCCGGGTTAGTTTGACAGCAATAAGGAGTCGTGTGACCATAGCGATTGCAGTTGGTGCACAGACGACATGCAGAATTAGCAGGAAGATGAAAGTTGCAAGTCACACACTTGGGGTGAGACCCAGTGTACTGCTTCTTGACTTTGAGAACAACAGTGATTGGAGCAGCAACAACAGCAGGTTTAGCAGTAGGGTTTACAGCAGGAACAATAGCGTTGCATCCTGAAACCCTGAGACTTTCGCCTCTTGTTCTTGCTGCCACTTGGCTGTTGGGTAACTTGATGTGCAGACTTAGATGGAGCAGAGCTTGCAAACTGCTTATCACGGATTCGGTTGTTGTTGAGACTAGCTGTGAGACGGTAGACTTCCTCAATAGTGTCGTGTCGAGTTGAGCTGCTTTAATAGAATCACGCATAGCAGGAGGTAGGCCATTGATGTACTTGGTTATCATCCGCTTGGGAGTAGAAACCAAGTGAGGAACGATCAAACTAAGCTGCTTAAAACGAGTAGTATAAGCCAGATTATCATCACCAATTTGCTTCAGGTGCCAGAACTCTTCTTCAAGCTTCAGTTATTCATGAGGAGGGCAGAATTCAAGCATCATCAATTCTCGTACCTCAGCCCATGGAAGAGCATAGGCTTCTTCATTCGATCGGATGTTTCTCTTATTTGTCCACCACTCTAACGCTCTGCCTTGAAACATTCCTGTTGCACTCCTAGTCTTTAGCTGCTCTGGGCACTCACTGTTAATGAAGGTAACCTCGATGCTGTCAAACCACTCGAGCATAGCAGTTACCCCATCGCTGCCCGTGAAAGACTTAGGGTTGCAAGAGACAAAATGCTTATAGGTGAACTTGGTAGACTTTTCTTTCTCCGTCTTAGAGTCAACAGAAGAGGGCGGAGTGTTCGATCCTTGGATCTCAGAGATGATCTTTGGCACGACTCGAGCGACCTGGTCGGCCATGAAGGACATCATCTTTTTTTGAGACTTTTCCCTGGATCTCTTGAGAGTTTCGGAGAGCTTTCGAGAAGACATCCTATTGATCCAACAAGAGGATCGTATAAGTCTAGGTTCACAAAGTCTCACAGTATAGATTCACACGCGATAGGTTAAAGACTCGAGATTCAACAAGATTCACATAGTTCACATTAGTTTAAACACCACAACTTACGACCTTCGCATGGCACGTTGTACGAAGTTTGGCAATATGTCAAAAATGCTTATATATAGGAAGTACCAGCGACGTATCCACCACGTTTCGAGCACAATCGCTTCCGCCTCGTACTCGGTTTCATGTTACATGTCGCAAAACATACTCATCATCATTATCATAGTTTCTCATAGGCTTCAATAGATTTGATAGATTCCCATAGACTTCATTAGACTCAAAGCTACAGAATCCACGACCTTCACATGGCACGTTGTACGAAGCTTGGCATCATGACAGAAACACTTATATATAGGAAGTACCAGCGGCGTATCCACCACGTTTCGGGCACAATCGCTTCTGCCTCGTACTCGGTGTCATGTTACGTGTCGCAAAACATACTCATCATCATAGATTCACATAAACTACTCCAATAGTTTCACTTATACTTCAATAGATTCCCAGGTTTCAATAGGTTCAATAGATTCACAGACCCCAATAGATTCAATAGTTTCCAAATAGGTTCGATAGATTCATAGATTTCAATAGATTCATAGATTTCAATAGATTCAATAGTTTCCATTAGATTCAATAGATCCTCATAGATTCATGTTAACATCCTACAATCAACGAAATCCCGCATGGCACATGCTACGAAAGTTCGGCAACATGACGGAAGCACTTATATATAGGAAGTACCAGCGGCGTATCCACCATGCTTCAATCATGCCACGTCCCGCTCGTCATCGGTGTCACGCTTCGTTACCCACAACATTAGATTCCACCACTTTTCACAGCATAGATTAACCAAATAGATTCAACATAGATTAACCAAATAGATTCCACAACTCCAACCCGAGCCTACAAAACTACGAGCTTCACTTAGCGCGTGGTATGAAGTTTTGGTAACATGCCAGAAACACTTATATATAGGAAGTACCAGTGGCGTATCCACCATGCTTCGGACATGCCACGTCCTCCTCGTCTTCGGCGCTAGGCTACGTTTCGCATTTTGTTTCTCAAAACAACACATACTTAGATTACACGTAGATTATGCTAGAGTACACATAGATTACACATAGATTCCTCATAGATTACTCAAGTAGTTTCCTATGGATTAGATTTCAACAAACTCATCACCGGTCTGCAAAACACTAAGTTTTGCATGGCACTTAGTACGAAAGTTGGTAACATGTCTGAAACACTTATATATAGGAAGTACCAGCGGCGTATCCACCATGCTTCAGACACGTCACTTCTGTCTCGCATTTCTATGCCATGTTCCGTTTAGTGTTTTACAACCATATTAACGCACAGATTCACCAGGTAGATTCACATAGTATCATAGTCGATCAAGATTCCCACATAGGCTATCATGATAGAATAAAGCTTCATAAATTTAGTTTGCTTCTGAGATTAGAATTAGGGTTTTAGATTGCGGACATACGTGTGATTTATGTAAAAAGTCTCAAATAAATGAAGAATAAAGATAGACGAAGAATCAAGTTTAGAACCACATGTAAAATCGAGATAACATAAAAGATAGGCTCATAAAACATAGATTGTTCCGAGTAGAGGAACGACGACTAACCAAAGTGATTCGAACTCCTTTCGAATTGAGGCAACGTGTCTTGACTTACTTGGACAAATACGTCATCGATGATAGGCCTACGATATTCGTCCTTTTGGTCATTTCACGTACCCAATTGAATGGAAATTTCGAGACTTTGGTGAGACATAAATAAACATTAAGGAGCGGGACTAGTTATCAATGTTTGAGTTTCACTTCTAACTTGACAACATTGTACCCTAATAGCGTTGGTACTTATCTGCAGACAAGACCTACTAGAATAGTATGGAGATTTTCCATCAAGGTTCAGATGTCACTCCTGACTTGAGGGCAAACCTCGTGTAAAATACAAACACTGGTTAACAGTGTTTTCGAAGTATCAAGTGTATATTGTGTCAACCTTAGGAAAGGCATGTAAGTTTAGCAGGAAAATGTGCTGCTAGGAAGCAGATGCGGTGTAACACCCTTGTTATTATTTTACGGTTTTCGTATAGTTTACGAAAACAAACATGTAATTCTGATAAATAAGGTTAGTTAAAACTTTTACAATTTAAAAGAATATACAAGTTAATGTAATTGAATTCGTCGTTTAAAAGATACGACGAAACGCCGCGCGGAAGCTTGTATTTTATCGTGTTCGGTTCCTCATCGAGCTTGATCTTCATCCGGACACTCTTGGCGATCACCTATGATCAAAACCAACTTAAAAGTTAGTTTTGATAGTTAAATAATAAGTTTAAACAAGTTACATGGGTCAAAAAACAAAAAAATAAAGTTTTTCCGGAACTAGGGGGCGTCGCGTGACGCCTAGCCCTCTTTTTCACAGAATGTTGCTTAAATTGTTGCTGTACATTCCCAGCATGACCCGATTTCACGGAAACGAGCATAACTCTCTCGTTTTTAATCCGTTTTACCCGATTCTTTTTCCTACGCGTCCGTAATTTAATTCTCCATCATATGGAGTTAAAATCCAACATCCAACATAATAAATTTTGAGACTTCTAAGCCTTCGACTAGTTACCTTTTTATCGAATTTTAACCCGTTTATGCATTTTATCAAACACACATATTTGTTTGATCTTTATATCACATACACTTCTTCAAATTAAGGTTATCTACCATATTAGGTTCGAATCACACGTTTCTTACGCATTCTTAACCTGTTTTCGCTCATATGCTTATTTTGACCCGTTAAGGGTATTTAAGTATATTTTAAACACGATTCGCTTTCATTTGTATCTAGCTTTATATTTCCACATTTCTTACCAAGTAATCTTCCACCACAACTATATTTGTGGTGGATTTAATGTGGAGATACATATATTCGGAGTTTTATCCCTAGGACTATCATTTTACGGCAAAGACCCATATTGAGTCATTTGACCCAAGATTTACCCTTTTCACTCTTTATACTTATTCAAAGTATTTGCTTGATCATATAACTTGTTTTTAAACAACTCTTAAGGTTCATTTGCTCGATTTTGCTTACGAGGGCGTTTTGGTCATCTTAAATCCTTTCTTTACAACAAAAGACTTTTCATGTCGTAATTGACCAAAATTCCACTTTTTAAACTAGGAATAGCCATCATGTTTTTAAAACACAATGACTATAACTTAAATCATTCGGTTTACTTAAAAGATAACCCAATGTCCATTTTAACTTGTTTAGCCCTCATTGAACTTCAAGTTCTAATGATGATTTGACCAATTATACATACCTGGCTCGAATCAATATATTGACCCGTTTTGATACCTTGCCTTAGTAGCCGCTAAGTAATAGCGATGTCAACATTTAATCGATATTTATTCCTGTAATCATGCAAGTCGACAAAACATTAGCCGATATTGTCAAAGGGTGATATTTTCACCTTTTGACCCGTTTGGTCTATATGACCGTTTACTTTTGCGAGATGGATTTATTATCATCTCGTCTACATGACTTGTACAGGTTTACACCGTACGGTCAATTTACTTATAAATCTATTTCTTGATTATTTTGACCCCTTTATATCTTACGCCATAAAATGTCCTTCAAAACTAACGGTTATCGTCAACGAGTGACCACATTGCCGTTTTACCCATATTAATTGTATTGATTTACCTTATAAGGCGAATCATTCAAAACTCGTTATTTATTAGTCATTACATGACTAAATGGCCTTATTAGCTCTTTTTAACCATTCAACATGGTTTATCATTATTGTCTTTTGTTCCGAACCGCGCATGTCGGGTCGAAACATCATAAGTCAAATGTGACTTTTGATTATTCAAATCTATAAAACCAATAGATATTAAATAAAAGGTGTAAGTTTTAACTTACCTCGCATCCCGAATACGCCTTTCTTCTCATGCTTGATTCGTTTGACCGCTTCTTTACCAAGCCTCCACCTAGCTCGTTAGGCATCAAACTATTGTCAACATTTACGAGGTGGTTAAATTAGTCATTAAAAATCACGACTATTCCACCTCACTTATTTTCTACGTCGAAACTTCTATTCGACTTCTTCATTAGTTAACTTAACTTATCAAAAGTTAACTACTTTAATCATTTACACAATTAAGTCTAGATTAACTTTATGCTTTGAATCCTTCTTGATTCATGTTACGCGTAATTGCCATATCATTCAAATACACATTTTCACTCTACTTTCAACACTTTAGTTCTCATTTAGGCATTTTAACAAACACCTAATGTGCGTAATTTTTTTTACACACTTACAACTAGTTCATAACTAATCATTTTTACCAAAATTAACATCAAAATTCAACCTCTATCATGTATGATCAACTACTCAAACTTGCAAATTGTTCAAGTGTATTGTTTCTACTATCAAATATGATGATCTTAAACATGTGTATATCATCATCTTCACTACATAATCAAAACCCACTTGTCTAAGTGTGGTAGACCATCAAATTATTCAAGTCATAGCAAATTTTTACTTAGGGTTTGTTCCTAAGCAATCACACTTCATTAATTTAGCCATAGCCTCTACGATTCATGCATAGATCACATCATGCAAAGTTAACTAATTTTCACAACTTCATGAATGTTAGAAATTCGACATACCTTATGATCCCCTTGACTTGGTGATCGTTTCTATGTATTCAAATCCGAATTTGGCCTTCGTTTCATCCTCCAATTTGAAGATCTTGTTGAATTTAGGGTTTGGCTCCATGGGAGCTTGCTCCTGTCGATTACAGAACACACACTTCAAGTGTGTGTTTTGTTTTGATTTTCTTTTATTATATAACTTGTTAAGTTATCCCTATTTAACCCCTCGTGTTTGGTTCGTTATTAAGTAGGCCACAACCTACTTATTTTTAACAATATTCCCACTTATTAACTAGGTTAAATATTCCTAGTTAACTTGGTGGGTTCGGGGAAGTTATGACCAAGTTTATTTTAAGTCCCGTTAACTCGGGCCTTCTATAAACTTTATTCCCCAAAAGCATTCTTTTTCTCTTTTTATTAAATATTAGATTTAGTTATATAAATCCTAATATTTTCCGGCTTAATTTTACCACTAACGGTACTTTACCCGTCTTTTAGTATTAACATGGTTTGATTACCAAACCCGTTTTTGGGGTGTTACGTGCGGTAGAATGCATAAGTTTTAAACAACAGATAAGAATCAAGATTCCTAGAACTATAGACTAGGGCAAGTATTCCTCCTTATCCTAATTCCCTATAGTTATGGCTCTGATACCAATCTGTCACACCCCAACCGATGGCGGAAACATCGGGGTGCGAGCACTAAGCGTTCAGATTGCTCATGAGATTCCATAACACTTAAAGTTTCGATAGATATTAATCAAGATTTTATAACAATTTTTCTAAATGCATCAAACACCCAAAATATCAAATACAATCATTCAAAATAGTTTTAAAGTTTCTAAATTTAGCTATGATGTGTTTCTAAGCAGCATCCTAGCAAGTTCTTGATTCACAGCATCCTATCAGCCTGCAACATGTATTAAAATAGAGTCAGTACAAAATGTACCGGCGAGTATACAAGTTTGAGTATATAGCATAGTAGATTAAAACAACTCGTATCCACAATGTAAGTAAATAAAATAGTTTCAGCCGTGCTAGTGTCGCAGTCCAACCAGTGATAGCCCAAGTATTCCAATGCTTTAGTGTTTACCCAAGACTCAAGGTAAACTAGAATCCTCCTAACAATACCCACAAGAATAATGGGGAGGTGCATCTCCTATAGCGCTACTATTGTTAAGGCGGAACTACACACTCTGGATTAAACGTCACATAGCACAAAGAGTCAAGAATCACAAGTTTCACGTACACATAGGATAGAGTTTAGATTCAAAAGTATAAAGTTTCGTAGTTTATAGAATACATGTTATATCCCAAAGTTTAAAACAAAAAGGGATCGAGTATACTCACAGTGATTGTTTAACAGATTAACCGTTATTGGATCAAAGGGAGCTCTTTAGGTTTAGCCTGATTAGATTGCAACGAATAAGTGTCGAACAAAACAACGAGATTGCACAAGTGTCGGATTTGTCACTGGATCGGATGGCTGTCCGATCGGATCGCCAGTCGATTGAGATGACAAATGTGTGTGTGTGTGTGGGGGGGGGGGGGACGGATGGCTATCCGATCGGATTGCCACTCGATCCAAGTTCTAAGTTTTCAAGATTCAGAGGTATGTCATCAAATTAGATGGCAGTTCGATCGGATGGCTATCCGATCAAGTTGCCATCCGACGATCAAGACCTCAAGGTTTCGAGTGTTTAAAGTTAAGGGGCGAGTGTTACTTGATCGGGTGGCTGTTCAATCGGATGGCTATCCGATCAGATTGCCACTCGACCGGGTTAACTTTGTCCCGTTCCTAAACTTACAAAAACTCTAAGTTTCTGTTTAAGCAACAACGACTTGGTACGCATTGAGACAACAGTAAACACCTCAACGTACAGCCGATCTGATCGGATGAGAATCACCCCGGTCCGTCCAGTCGTTTGTCTGTGACGGTGCTTATGTCAGAATTCACACTCCGGTCATTTTCTCTGGCAACAATCCTTCTCCAAGCCTACTCCAGACTAACAATCAAGTCTACAGTCCGTTTAGATTCGGATCTCACCATTTTAAGTAAAAGTTTTAAGGAAAGATGAAGATATACATAGGTTTTAGATTGAAAAGTTTAGATATAGCATAGATTTAGTGTAAAACGCATGAAATTCCTTAGATCTGAGCTAGATCTTAACTAGAATGACATCACACATCAGTTTGGTACAAACCGCCATGATGACATCACCTTCAAGAGCTCAAATCCTCAAGATTTCACGGTGAAAAGTGAGATTTCTAAGGAGAATCTCGTAGAGAATGATGTGTAGATCAAAGATGTACAAGAATCTAGTGTAAAACGTATGGAAATCGCTGAGAAAATGAGGGAAAGTGCGAAAGAGAGGGAGAGCGTGCGTCTAGATCGAGTGAGGTTGTCACATCAGTGAAAATGATGTGACAGCTCCTATTTATAGTGCAAGGAGGGTGAGTAAGGCGGTGTGCACGGATCGGATGGCGAGTAGATCGAGTGGCCATCCGATCGGGTTGCCACTTGGTCAATCCTATCCCTTCCGCGTTCCCGTCTTTGATTCGTTTTGCGAGTTAGATTAAGCGTTGTGTTACGTATTATTTGGTAGAAGTATCATATAACTAGATTACATTATGTACACCAAAAGTTTCCAAGTTTAATAGATTCCGCCAATGATAAGACTCCAGTCTCTCGTTCAACCAAGATTCAAGTTTCACGTGTCTCCAGAGTCAAGCACCAATTAAGTATCAAGAATCAAGAGTCGAGTATCTAGATTTAAGTGTCAAGTCTCATAGTATTAAGTATCAAGGATCAAGCATCAAGAGTCTAGCATCATAGTATTAAGAGTCAAGAATCTAGATTTAAACATCACAAGAGTCTAGTTATTAGAATCAAGTATCATGGCATAAGATTCACAAAAGTATCAATGTTGCATAGATTAGGGACTAAAACTGACAATAGGCAAGGTCCAGGGACTAAACTTGCCAAAAGCCTAAAGTTTAGGGACGCAGGACGTTACAGTGTTTGTGTATGATGCTTTGAATTTTTCGTTGTAACATTTTGAAAACAGATCTTGGATAGCATAAACGATGAGCGGCACGTAAAACGGTGCAAAAGTGACCAAGTTTCGGATGGCAATCCGATCGGATGGTCACTCGATCGGATGTCTATCCGTTCGGATGGTCATCCGATCAGATGGCCATTCGGTCGGATTGACATTCGTTTGGTAAGGATGTGTTTGTGTATGATGGCTTTGAAGTTTTCATTGTAGCATTTTGAAAACAGAGAAGTATCTCTACCCTTCAGGTCGATCGATCGAACGATCGTTCGATCGAATAGCGATCCGATTGGCAGGACACTTAGTGAGAACAATTTCACAGCAGAATTGTCACTCGATCGGATAACAATCCGATCGGATGGCAATCCGTTGGAAAACACTGTTCCTTGAAAAATGATCAAGTATCAAAGTTCCAAATGTCACATGATCGGATGGTCGTTCGATCGGATGGTAATCCCATCGGACGGCAACCCGTTCAACATTCAGTCCTTTGAAAACTTGGAAATGATTAAGTGTTTGGAAGCTCAAGTGCAATCCGATCGGATTGTAGTTCGATCGGATGGCAATCCGATCGGATGGCAATCCGATCGGACGGCAATCCGTCCCATGAATCCAATCGCTTTGAACTTGATTATTTTTAATGTTTGCGGTTTGTTCGAGACGGTTTGATAACGTGCTAAACAACAGAAACCCCATCTTTACCAAAGTGATCCGATAGAACAGGAATCACCCTAATCCGATCAGTTAAGTGTTCGAGACGGTTGTTCTTGTTTAACCCGAAATCAGTTGTCCCTTGGATAGAATTCAGATCTTGGACCAACACATCACTAAGAAAGAGTAGAAGGTCGGAACGAGCTCTGATTCTATCGGTCTTGAGTGTATTGAGTGTAAAAGAGTTGAAAGAAAGTTAGAAAACCATCTTTTAATCCTTTTAACCATGAATATGTGTAGATCTATGCGAAAACATTGATTATTTATGTGGAAATCCTTCAGATCTAAGTTGTTCTTGGTGGGATGAAGCCAAACCTTGAAGTTCATAAGAACTCCATGATGACATCACCCTAGAACACCTCAAATCTGGTGATTTCACGGTTAAAAGTTAAGATTCAAAGGTGAAAAAGATGAAGAAGTGAGTGTAGATCATAGAAGTACAAAATTTGAGTTGAAAACTTACAAGAATCGCGAGAAATCGAGAGAAAAGAGAGCTTGAGTGCGGCTGGTCGAGTGAGGAGCTGTCACATCACAAATGATGTGACAGGAGGGTATTTATAGGGTTTCCATAAAGGAAAAGGGTTGAAGTGTCTGATTGGTCACCGATCGGATGGCAATCCGATCGGATGGCCACTCGATCGGTTGGCCACTCGATCCAGGTGTCCGGCGCGTTGAGTTTTGTCGTTTCGATTCGCGTGGTGAGCGTTGCGATGCGATTCGAGCGAGCGATGCGATAGTATTAACCATTAGTTACACAAATAACCTAACTACTATATCTAACACACAATCACTATAAATAACCTGCGTTTAGCGTTTGTGATTAGATTGCGATTGCGATAGAATTGCGATTAAGCACCTCAACATAAACATAACATGCACAAGTAACACATAATAGCACACACACGTAAAACAATATCCAGAACACATAATTCGAGTTGCGAATGCGGTAGCGATAAGTCGATTAGCGACTAGACATGCTATTAAATAGCGATTAAACCTTGATTATTAATAGATACTCCACATAATACAACTAAAACAAATAAATAATAGATTCTATTACAAGTCGAAGAAGTCAAAACAGTAGTTGAGCAAGGAGTGACAGATCGCAATTAGAAATCTTTTCTTCCTTTGACTTCAATCTTGACTTTGACTTTGACTTCGAAACATGGGGTGTTACAGTGCTTGTACCATTTACTAGTATATAGAATTAATATGCATACACTACAACAAATTTGTGGATATACATACGACATTGGTTACGAAACCGAGATGTACATGTTTATATTTATGTATGTGTGTGTATAAATTCAAGTTGATTTACGTTTCGACGTAATTTTTTTCCGGAAATGAGTCTAGTTAAACCATAAACCGTTCAAAGTAAACCAGATCTATAAATGTTCATTCATTTTGATGGTTTAAATTAATACTAACAAGTAACAACTATACCATTGTATTAGGTAGTTTAAGCTTTATTTAATAGGTTAGTTTGATTCGACTACTAGTTGAACTCTTTAATGACAAATATAACTGTGACCGGTTATAAATCGATATCAAACTATGCTATCAAGAAAAGACAAATCTACTACATGAAATATCTATTATTGAATTTGGTTTCTACCCATTTCATGATCATGACTTAGTCTTCAAAAATAGGTTGATTTAGGTAAAGCTAATGTGTAGAATTGGGTCACTCAAATTACATAATAAATTATTTCGAAAAACTTGCTAATTTAGACCGAGCCTAAATAGGCCAACACCTCCCACCGATATTGTGTATTGCCATCACCTACCAGTCACAGTCGATAGGACCCCTTTCATTGCTACCACCTCCTATCATCGTCACCACAACATAACTGCCACCATTGTTGTTGTTACCCTGCCTCCACCTCCTTCATTTACCACAATCACCACCAACAAGTGTTGCAACCATCATCACCGACACAGTCGTCATCGCCACAATTACCACCAACCCCTACCGCCACAACCACTGACACCCCTAATGACGCAAATAAAATTCTACATGATCAGATATTGACTTGCTCTCGTTTTAACCCATAGTCAAACCGCAAGCTCGGCCAAGCTAAGTTTGTAACTTAAATACTTACAAAAAAGTAGATGATAACATTAAATTTTGTAGATATAAACATTTTCTTAGACAAACTGGTACATGTTATGATAACTTTTTCGCTTATTCATTTACACAGTTTGTATTTACTTCATCCTCAACAAGTAGAGTTTTATAATTCTTTTACATGTTCCATGAACAATGGATAGTCTTTTATAATTCTTTTACATGTCCACATGAACAATGGATAGTTTTTTTTTTAATATATAACGATATGTTAAACATTTACCACGACTTGCCAAATTTATAGCTATAAAACTAGCATAATGTGTTTTGTTGCATACAATTTATAACGGTGTGTTGAAGTCATTACAACAATATTTCAAAATCTGCATACACTTATTACGTTTATCCTTTGTGGATGATTGGTTTGTCTTTGTTATTTTTGTGTATGTATATCGTCGGTTAACGTAAAATGTGTTTTTATAATAGTCATAAACAACGAACAATAGATTCCAAGATTCAAATCTTCAGTACCTTGGGCTTTGATCCTTATTCTTCATTTTTTCTCTCTTACTTCTCTCTAGATTTTGTTGAAATTGAGGGAGTAAATGGGCTGATTAGGGTGTGTAATACTCTTATATACATGATAATCATGGGCTTTCCATCCCAAATATGATCATTTTGAGCTAAAAGCCTTTAACCCCTATTTTTAAACTTCCTACTCATTTTATCAATAAACCAATGTCATTATTTGAATATTATGGCTTTTGGGGAAGCCTATAAATTGGACGTGTCATCATATATATATATATATATAGAGAGAGAGAGAGAGAGAGAGAGAAACAGGTTCAGGAGAAAACGCTCAAAAGTGTGAGAACGGTGAGAACGCATCCTGACCCAACACGTGTCACGCCGCTTAGAGAAGGGCTGAGGGGCTTTTTCTCCTTTCATATTTCTTTTTTTAAACGCGTGTCACTTCATCTTTCCATTTTTTTGGCGTTTAATAAATACACGGCGTTTTTATTGTTTGTAGATCAGGATCATAGTAAATATTTTGGCGTTTTAAGTATTGTTTTGGCGTTTTTATTGTTTTTTAGATCAGGATGCAGACCTTTAATGTAAAAAACATCAGTAATTTTCTTGATTTTATTATATCAAGTGTTTTGCCATGTAGGATACAGACCTATAATGTGACAGACAATTATGACGTTTTGAAAAGATAAATAAATTTCAATTTTCAATGTAGTGGCTTTTAATATAAATAAATGTTTGACAATAATGATACCGTCTCTTCATTTTACTGTTTTAGCAATTACTGTTTCTTTCAATTTTCATATGTCAATTAGTGTTGATTTTTCTAGTAATACTTTGTTTGCGTTTTTTAGTGTTTTATATAGCAATATTGTGCTTTGCTAGCATTCGTTCTCACAGTTTTTCACACTATCAGGCGTTTTGGTGTTTGTAGTTTTTAACGTTTATACTCAATTTTTTTAAATTAGTTGTCACAGCCCCCGTCCCTGTGTGACCCGGTCCAGGTAACCGCGGGACAGAATGTAACACCCCAAATTCCGTACGACATGTTAAAATGTTTAAGTGCAATACCCTAGTGAAAAGAAATGGTAAATATAAAATTTTACCATTATTAAAGTTTATAGTATTTGACAAATCTAAAATATTATAACTAGGCATGGAAGTTTATTAAGTTAGTATGTAATTATGAAGAAGTGTCTTGTTCTAATAGATGAGGGGGTTAAGTGAAAAGTGTGTAATTGAAATATTTATCAAAAAAAAAATGCCAAGTATGGGTATGTATGTGTGTGCGATCGTGAGAGAGGCCAGGAGAGAGTCTTCCCCCTTTAAAACCCTAACATACTAAATCCTTCAAATTAAAGAGGAGATTGAAGGCTAGTGGAATGCATGGATTAAGAATGATGATCCCCTAAGCATTTCCTACATCAAGTAAGTCACAATTTGTGAAATGATGAACATTGATGAAATGGGTTTTTGATTAATCCGTGTATATATGCGAAATTAGGATGGTAATGAGTTAGAATCATCTCACGAAACTTGAATTATGCTTGGATTTCGGATTATCTTGATGTTTTTATGTAAACCCACTTGTAGGTAACAATGCCATGGAAATGTTGATGATATGTGTGTTTAATTAGTTGTAGTTTTGATATGTGAAGATAAATGTTGTAGATTAATGTTATATAAATCTGAATTAGAGTGGAAATTGTGTGAAAATGTTGAATGTAATGATCTTGCTAAGAATTGGAATGGTTGTGCATAAATTTCTTGTACACTATGCTTGGTAGATGGTACGCACACAACGTGTTCGATGAAATGTCTAGGCTGAATTATTTGGGTTTAAACTTGGGCATTTGTTGAAATTGGATAATAGAATAAAAATGAATATGTTTATGTTTAATTGGTGCCAAGATAACCATATGAATGAACATATGGAATGAAATTTATGTGAAGGCTAAAAGTGATGTTACAATGTTTAGGAACGAGAGTAAAGGAAAGCTTGAGTCATACCCAAGATAAAGTGACGAAAAATCAAGGTAAGTTCTTTTGAACTTTATTTACTCTACTAGTAGATTTACGAATGATATTGAATGATATTAATTGATAATACAATTCGTGCAAATTCCTTTATAGATAAAGATTGGTTAGATGTAAGAGTTTATGTCGAAAAAGGTTTTAGAAGTTATGTTGTAATGAATGCGAAATAGCAAATCCCTTGCGGATTTGGTTATGCTAATGAAGGTTATGTTAAGTCATACAAGTCGACCGGTTCTAGTTGGACAAGTCGAGTAAAGATAAGCTACCACCCGTTTTGAATGGGTGGTCATGAATGCTATGACGAATGCTTGAAATTTAATCCGTTATACGGATGGAAAGAAAGAATTATGTTGAAAGCGATTAACCCGATGTTACCGGGTTGTAAGTGATAAGCTTGAACCTCATCATGAGGGTATATGCCATTACCCATTTAATTGGGTTAATCGAATGCGTAAGAATAATGAAAGCAAATAAACGAATGAAGCTAATATATTGTTACATCGAGTTAAATGAGTATTACGGCTAACTTTTGAAGTCTTGTTATTGAATGTAGGTAAATCCTCACTTTAGGCGAATTGGAGAATTGGAGCGAGCACGTGTCCATGTCATGTTATACCAAACGCTTCCGCTAGATTATTCTCATCCTTTTGGTCCATGACTTGTTATTTTGTCCAACTTTGTTAGTAGTTGTACATTTGTAAAACTTGTCATCTTTGCTTTTGGTAGTTTTATGTCAACGGGTTCGTAGAATGTTATTTGAATGATTATGTTAAAAACAGGGGGCACGTTCGTTTTACGAACGGGTCATGCCCAATTTTTGTAAAAAAAAAAAAAAAAAAAAAACGGACGTAACAAGTTGGTATCAGAGCCAAAGTTTGAGGGATTCGGGCAAAAGTCATAGTGCTCGAACTCAAACCGATGGCTCGTGCAAAAGTGTGCTCGTTCCGAGACCGCCAATGAGGTAAAATTTTAAGTTTTTGTTAAACACAAGTATGTAAAGTGTGTTTATGATAAATATTTAAGTTAAGTATGCGAAATAGTAAACATGGGAGTTAAACATTGGGTTTTATCTGATCTGGCGTCGTACACAGGTGTGTCGTTAAGAGACACAGCTGTGTGGACCATTGATGCTTGTTGCTGGGATTAGGGTGTATAGCAAGGCTGACACAGCTGTGTGACATTGTACTCAGATAATCAACACAGCTGTGTCTGGGCAAAAAATTTTTTCAGCATTTTAACAAAGGAAGGGCCGTCGCCGACGCCTCCTTAGTTCCGACGCCCTAATCGTCTGTCGACGGACAAAAGTGGCCGACGCCACAATTCATGACCCGTCACCGACGGGTGTAAGTCCGTCGCCGACGGCTTGTGGAATATCAATCTGCTGAAAATTTTATTCTTGTATTATTTTCGCGTTTCGAGTTACCGGATTGTCCGAAAGCCTATTTAAGTGTTCATGTAGGGTCCAAATAATTCCTAATAAGATATATCTAACCACAATTAGTGGTTACGATGGAAAGAGACTTGTAAAGGTCGAGAGTAATGTGTCGAATGACACGAATGAATGCCGAAAGTTTAATAACTGGATAAAGTATGAAATGTAGGAATGCGAATGAAGTAAATACGGACTAATGAACTATGATGAATTGAGAGCTTATGAGTTATAAATTAAGTTCCCATACTCCTCAGAAATGCCCGTTTTATGTTCCTGTAAGCATTAGAAGATATAATAAGTTATGTAAAGTTATGTAGATAGTTGGCAATAAAGTAAAATTTATAAAAGTCGAATGTAACGAATGGAATGGCATGAAATGAATGACGAATACATAAAGTGGAGTTGGAATTCGTATTAAAATTCGGATGAATGTGTGCTTTGATAGAATTATGCACTAGAGGCTTGTACCTTGTACACGAATGGTGTGATGTTTATGTATATTTAATGATTTGCTCTAGTATGATTAAGAGGCGAATATGTGCTAAATATAAATCATACGAGCTAATTAGTAAAGGATATGTTCAAATTATGTTAGATAGATGTTCCGAATGAAATTTTCTAATTGTAGAATCATGGAGCATTAGCATGTGAAAATACGTGTATGTGAATATATATATATATATATATGTATTGATTAGAGGATCACGTAAATGGTACATGAAATCTTGTTATTTAAGTGGATTATGCAACGTGGGCTTCAATACGCTATCCGTGGACTACGGTGGGCATCCTAAATGTAATTTTTAACATTCCTTTAATGTTTATGGGCTGTAAATCAAAGTTTAGGTCCCAAGCCATTAATGTACTTATATGTAAGTTGTATGCGAGATCTCGAACGAGTATGTAGGAAGGTATGCGTGTATGTAAATGTATATATATATATATATGTATAAAGGTGCGTGTGAGTGTGCGTATGTATGTAGAGATGCAAGAAGGTAGGTATGTATGTAGATGTGTGCGTATGCATGTAAGAATGTGTGTAAGCATAATTTAGATGCGTATAGTATTAACGTTACTAATTATATGCTTAAGGTTGGTATGAAAATAGAAGTTGTATTGTACTCAGTTTTGATCATATTAATGATTTGTGGTAAAACCCAATTGGAATTGTAAAATGGTGAAGATGTTAAATTGTGATTTTGTTGGTGCATGAGATGTTGCATGATAGTTTTGATAGTTAGACGTGAGGTGGAAGTAATGACAATGTGAATTGTTTGAATGTAATAGTTCATGAGATGAATTTGGGAGGAATATGTTTAGGAAACTTGTACATTATGCTTAGAAAGTGGTACGCCCACCAAATGTTTGATGAAATGCTTAGGTGAAAATGGTAAGTGGAATTGTATGCTAACAATGGATAAATATATGTAGACAAATGATAATGATATAATAGATAATAGATCTGTATAAGAATGTGTGTTAGATGAATTGCCAATGGAAATTGGTTTGATAAGATAACATGGTAAGAAACATGAATTAGGATGTTGTAATAGATGATTGATTGTGTTGTGAACGATGAACGTTGAATTGTGTAGATATGGAACGAAGTAGTTAAATGAGTATTTTCATTATGAGCATATCATATGCTTGTGACTAATGAAAGCACTTAAATGTGGGAGCATGTGTATGTGAATGTATATGTGACGATGGTTAGGTGGCTGTGTGGTTGTAAGCCAATTACATCAAGATTTTTGATATGTGTATATTGATGTTTATATAGTCACACATAACAATACGAATAAACAAGGTTAAGTCGTAAGTTATATGTTAACACTATTGACTTCTGAAAGACAACTAAGCGTCTATGCATAAGAAGCATGATTTAACTTATGGTCGTAAAAGTAGGATTTTAGGGAGTTGTATGGAACATGTTAAATCAATACGAGTACTATGAAGGACATGACAAAACATAAGAATTTGAAAGAATGGGAATCTGAGTATATGTTTTACGCTTGTCAGAATTGACTAACGAGAGTCAAATGTGAATGATGCGATCGGTATGATCGTTAACACATACAATTGTTTATGCTAATAGTGATGGAATTACTAAATGTCATTATGGAAAGATGGCAAGAGTTGATCCGCATATCGAACAAAAAAAGAAGAGAATATTTGAATGGAATTTGGCATAAAAGATATTTTGCCACAAGTAAACCTTGCAAGGAATATAAGATAGGATTTCGCTAAGACATGAAAATTTTACGACTAATGGAGTAAATGACTGAAAAATTTAATGGATCCTGCCCCTAGTCAGGCTAACTAGCGTATGTGAGGACTTATTTGAAGGTAAACCTCTAAAGCAATGTTCACGAATTAGAGTTTGTATACCTAGATTCATGGCTCGTGTTATAAGACGACCCTACGAGGTAGAGTGTAAACTAAATTATCGAAAGAAGGGTTGTACCAAGTTATATGTAACTCACACGTGGAATGAGATGGCATGTGTAATAAGCTTATAATCTCGTATTAATGAAACCTTAGTAAGTATATAAGTAAGAGTTAATCCATTGTGGTACATAGTTAGGGAATTGCCTTAGCATTACAATTATTAGAAGGAATTATGTACGTATGACGGCTATGGAATGTGATAACGACACCTCGAGTGTAATATGAGTTACACAAATGTAAGTATTGATCACACGATCATATTGATGGCATGATTAAAGACTTATGTTGGCCCTTGTAACCTAGGGATAAATGGTAAAAGATTAGAGCAAGATAGTAGGTACATGATTTGTATAACCGTATACATTAAGTTGTGTGTAACCATGCACTTATGAGGAATCATCAATGAAAGAAATATTGGTCTCGGGTAAAGATTATATGTAGGTATTGATATATATATATATATATATATATATATATATATATATATATATATACTTAGCAACTATTAAATGATGCATGATTTGTGACTTTATATGAATGAATATGAATGAACAAGTATGAATATTATGATAATTATTTCCCTAAGTAGATGTTAGAGGTATGCGGGAATGATTAACTTGACAGATAAGTTTTGAGAAATCAGCTTGAACAAATGAACAATGATCATGGAATGATGTAATAGGATAACACTGAATCATGCAAGCTTCATTTACCAGGTGTATTAGACAAGTTTTAGAGTAGTAATGGTCGATTCATCATGATGGATGATTGAATGAAAGCATGTTGTCGAAGTTCGAGGTATGTAATTACGAAGGGATACTTTTAGACCAGTCAGAGGGTATGTATTGAGGTTTCGGGGACGAAACCTTCCTTAAGGGGGGTAGACTTGTAACACCCCAAATTCCGTACGACATGTTAAAATGTTTAAGTGCAATACCCTAGTGAAAAGAAATGGTAAATATAAAATTTTACCATTATTAAAGTTTATAGTATTTGACAAATCTAAAATATTATAACTAGGCATGGAAGTTTATTAAGTTAGTATGTAATTATGAAGAAGTGTCTTGTTCTAATAGATGAGGGGGTTAAGTGAAAAGTGTGTAATTGAAATATTTATCAAAAAAAAAATGCCAAGTATGGGTATGTATGTGTGTGCGATCGTGAGAGAGGCCAGGAGAGAGTCTTCCCCCTTTAAAACCCTAACATACTAAATCCTTCAAATTAAAGAGGAGATTGAAGGCTAGTGGAATGCATGGATTAAGAATGATGATCCCCTAAGCATTTCCTACATCAAGTAAGTCACAATTTGTGAAATGATGAACATTGATGAAATGGGTTTTTGATTAATCCGTGTATATATGCGAAATTAGGATGGTAATGAGTTAGAATCATCTCACGAAACTTGAATTATGCTTGGATTTCGGATTATCTTGATGTTTTTATGTAAACCCACTTGTAGGTAACAATGCCATGGAAATGTTGATGATATGTGTGTTTAATTAGTTGTAGTTTTGATATGTGAAGATAAATGTTGTAGATTAATGTTATATAAATCTGAATTAGAGTGGAAATTGTGTGAAAATGTTGAATGTAATGATCTTGCTAAGAATTGGAATGGTTGTGCATAAATTTCTTGTACACTATGCTTGGTAGATGGTACGCACACAACGTGTTCGATGAAATGTCTAGGCTGAATTATTTGGGTTTAAACTTGGGCATTTGTTGAAATTGGATAATAGAATAAAAATGAATATGTTTATGTTTAATTGGTGCCAAGATAACCATATGAATGAACATATGGAATGAAATTTATGTGAAGGCTAAAAGTGATGTTACAATGTTTAGGAACGAGAGTAAAGGAAAGCTTGAGTCATACCCAAGATAAAGTGACGAAAAATCAAGGTAAGTTCTTTTGAACTTTATTTACTCTACTAGTAGATTTACGAATGATATTGAATGATATTAATTGATAATACAATTCGTGCAAATTCCTTTATAGATAAAGATTGGTTAGATGTAAGAGTTTATGTCGAAAAAGGTTTTAGAAGTTATGTTGTAATGAATGCGAAATAGCAAATCCCTTGCGGATTTGGTTATGCTAATGAAGGTTATGTTAAGTCATACAAGTCGACCGGTTCTAGTTGGACAAGTCGAGTAAAGATAAGCTACCACCCGTTTTGAATGGGTGGTCATGAATGCTATGACGAATGCTTGAAATTTAATCCGTTATACGGATGGAAAGAAAGAATTATGTTGAAAGCGATTAACCCGATGTTACCGGGTTGTAAGTGATAAGCTTGAACCTCATCATGAGGGTATATGCCATTACCCATTTAATTGGGTTAATCGAATGCGTAAGAATAATGAAAGCAAATAAACGAATGAAGCTAATATATTGTTACATCGAGTTAAATGAGTATTACGGCTAACTTTTGAAGTCTTGTTATTGAATGTAGGTAAATCCTCACTTTAGGCGAATTGGAGAATTGGAGCGAGCACGTGTCCATGTCATGTTATACCAAACGCTTCCGCTAGATTATTCTCATCCTTTTGGTCCATGACTTGTTATTTTGTCCAACTTTGTTAGTAGTTGTACATTTGTAAAACTTGTCATCTTTGCTTTTGGTAGTTTTATGTCAACGGGTTCGTAGAATGTTATTTGAATGATTATGTTAAAAACAGGGGGCACGTTCGTTTTACGAACGGGTCATGCCCAATTTTTGTAAAAAAAAAAAAAAAAAAAAAAACGGACGTAACACAGAAACCCGTGGTATTTATTATTTGATTTGACAGCGGAAGTTTAACAGGGTCTTTTAAAACTTGATAATACCCAATTATTTTATTTCACAATTTGGGACAAACCCCATAATTTACAGTAAAGGGAATTTCATGAGGAAATCCCTTGTTTTAGAAAACAAGTTTATTTATTTTACTGAGCCACTACTTCAAGCTTGTTAGTGCTCCGTAGCACTTTTTCCTTGATTCACAGTAAGTCACCTGAAACATGTTTAAAAAGATTTTATCAGCGGGGAAATACTGGCGAGTCACTCAATTTTAATAAAATGACTCCTAGTTATAAATTACAGCATAAGAGCGATTACAATGGCTACTATCTTATTTTTATCTGGCGCCGTGTCACACCCTGGTGACGATGGTCATACCACTATTGGGTCCTTTCACCTAAGTAGTGATGATTATCACTGTTAGGTTTGTTTACCTAATCGTGAGAAATTAGTAATGTGCACAATACCCCACTTGCCAGTGATTCAAGATAACCACGACTTAATCCCTGTAATTATAACTTTTGAAAATAATTTGAGGTGTAGTAAAACAATTGATAAAAAGAGAATGACTCACATTGCAGGTTTAAATTGGGCAGAGTTTAGCCTACTGATTTAGCCTTGTAACCTAGTTTAAATGACAATGCATACGAAACTAGGTCAGTAACTTAATATAACATTTACGATAAACTTCACGAAATCAAAACCCTCACGACGAATGACAAAGTATAGCCCTGATTTGGGCAGCACTTAAACATCCATCGGATCGGTTTCAATCGATCGGACATTGTATCATAGCAGTGATCGAGTTAATACCCTGTATTCGTAGCAGCGCCTCGATACCGTAATACTCGTTTTCAGCAGAATTGGGACGTTTTGAAACTGAAATTTCGAACACAGAGGCAAGTCCCATGCACAGGCAATTTATAGCAAGTTTTTAGGTTTTACACGGCCCACGTAAACCTTAGCATCAATTTTACGCGTCCCGCGAGGTCCCCTAGTCTACGTGTAGGGCTAGCGTGTCACGTGTAGATTCGCCACGTGGCCTGGAACGCTTATCCGATGATCTTTGATTTTTCGCGGCCCGCGTAAGCCTAAGCTTACGTTTTACGCAGCCCGCCTGAAATCCAAATATCTTGTTTTCTTGGTTTTTCATGAGTACTAGGGTTTCAGGGGTCCGGGTTTTCACTTACGGATCGTTTTTTGGACATTTTTGCAGGTCCTTACATCCTCCCCACCTTATTTAAAATCTCGTCCTTGAGATTTACTGAAATAAGTGAGGATACTTTCGCTTCATTTTCGATTCCAGCTCCAAGGTGTATTCAGGTCCTCTTTTCGAATCCCACTTGACTTTGACCAGTATCAATCTTTTATGCTTGAGAAATTTGATCTTTCTGTCTTCTATTTGGAGTGGTTTTTCCACAAATTTCAATTTTTCATTTACCTCTATATCTTGAAGAGGTACTACCAGGGATTCGTCAGACAAACATTTCTTGAGGTTAGATACATGAAATACATCATGTACTCCAGTGAGCTCTTTTGGTAATCGTAAGCGATAGGCAATTGGTCCTATTCGCTGGATCACTGAGAATGGTCCTATGTATCTTGGACTCAGTTTTCCTTTCTTACCGAATCGAACTACTCCCTTCCAAGGATAAACTTTTAATAGTACTTTGTCTCCAATTTGGAATTCTAACGGCTTACGTCGATTGTCTGCATAACTTTTCTGGCGATCTCGCGCCGTCTTTAGTCTTTCCTTGATTTGAGTGATCTTGTCGGTGGTTTCTTGCACAATCTCGGGACCTGATAATTGACTTTCTCCTACTTCCGCCCAACAAACTGGAGTTCTACATTGTCGTCCATACAGTGCTTCAAATGGGGCAGCTTCGATGCTTGCATGATAACTATTGTTATAGGAGAACTCAATTAAAGGTAGGTGGTCATCCCAGTTTCCCCCAAAATCTATGACACATGCCCTAAGCATGTCTTCCAGGGTTTGGATCGTCCTTTCACTTTGTCCATCTGTTTGGGGATGGTAAGCCGTACTTAAATTTAATCGTGTCCCCATGGCTTCTTGGAAACTAGTCCAGAAATGTGAAGTGAAACGACTATCTCTATCTGATATAATGGAGAGTGGAACTCCATGTAATGATACTACTTCATCTACGTACAACTTTGCTAACCTTTCCATGCTAAAGGTTTCTTTCATGGGTAGGAAATGAGCTGATTTAGTTAATCGATCTACAATCACCCAGATTGCGTCGTTACCTTTTCTGGTTTTGGGTAACTTAGTAACAAAGTCCATGGTTATTAGTTCCCATTTCCATATGGGCATTTCTAATTGTTGCAGTAGACCTGAGGGTTTCTGGTGTTCAGCCTTAACTTGTGAACAAGTTAAGCACTTAGAAACATATCTGGCTATGTCCTTTTTCATACCGATCCACCAGAAATTATTCCTTAAATCTTGATACATTTTATTATTACCAGGATGCATGGTGTATCTAGATTTATGAGCTTCTTCTAAGATCTTATCTCTTAAGTCTCCTTGCTTAGGTACCCAAATCCTTTTCTTATGGAATCTCCAAATTCCATCAATTCCCCATTCTAATTCCTTAATTCGTCATTTCATTCCTTCAGCACTATCCTCGATTGCTATTTCCTGGACATTCTTCAGTTGTTCCATTAGATCTAATTGTAAACTTAATCTAAGAGCACGAACTCATCGTTGTTTCTCATGATACTTACGACTTAGGGCATCTGCTACTACATTTGCCTTTCCTTCGTGATATTGAATATTACAGTCGTAGTCACTTAGAATTTCCATCCATCTTCTTTGCCTCATGTTTAATTATTTTTGCCCAAATATGCATCTTAAACTCTTATGATTTGTATAGACAGTAAACTTACTTCCGTACAGATAATGTCTCCAAATCTTAAGGGCAAAAATTATGGCTCCTAACTCTAAATCATGAGTCATATAATTTCCTCGTGCTTTTTCAATTGCCTTGAGGCGTACGTAATTACCTTCTTGCGTTGCCTTAGCACACATCCTAATCCTAGCTTAGAAGCATCGCAATAAACTTCAAAATCTTCTGTCCCTTCGGGTAAGGCAAGAATTGGGGCGTTTGTTAACCTTTGCTTTAAAATCTTAAAAGCCTCTTCTTGTCTAGATCCCCATTCAAACTTCACTGCTTTACAGGTTAGCTTAGTTAATGGCACAACTATTTTAGAAAAATCCTTAATGAATCGTCTATAATATCCGGCTAACCCTAGAAAACTTCTAACTTCCATAGCTGATTGCGGGACCTTCCATTTGGTGATCGCTTCTTTTTTGGAGGGATCTACGTGAATACCTTCGTGATTCACCATGTGTCCTAAAAATTGCACCTCTTGTAGCCAAAATTCACACTTCGAGAATTTGGCGTAAAGCTTATCTTTTCTTAACAAAGTTAAGAGTGCATGCAAGTGTTCACAATGCTCGTCCTGACTTTTGGAATAAATGAGTATATCGTCAATGAAGACAATCACAAATTTATCCAAATACGGTTTACAGATTCTATTCATCATGTCCATAAATGATGTAGGAGCATTTGTTAGTCTAAAGGGCATGACTGTAAACTCGTAATGACCATACCAAGTTCTGAAAGCAGTTTTAGGTATGTCTTCCTCTTGTACTTTCAACTGATGATATCCGGAGCGTAAATCTATCTTAGAAAAATATCTAGCTCCCTGCAGTTGATCGAAAGATCATCAATCCTAGGTAATGGGTATCGATTCTTAATTGTAACCTTATTCAATTCTCTGTAATCGATACACATTCGCATCGAACCATCCTTATTTTTCACAAACAACACTGGTGCTCCCCAAGGGGATGAACTAGGTTGTATAAATCCTTTACTGAGCAATTCATCTAACTGCTTTTTCAATTCTAACATTTCGGTGGGTGCTAACCGATAAGGTGCCTTGGCTATTGGTGTAGTTCCAGGAATTAGATGAATTCTAAATTCTACTTCCCTATCGGGTGGTAATCCAGGTAGTTCTTCTGGGAATACATCCGGGTATTCTGGTACTACTGGAATTTTCTTAAGTTCCTTACCTTTAGTGTTAATGATTACCGAAATCATATACACTATTCCTTGTTTTCTTGAATAACTGGCCATTTTCATTACTGAAATGAATTTCAGTGGCTTACGTGGCTTATCTCCTGTAATCACCACTATTTCTCCTGTGGGTGTATGAATTTCTATGGAATTCTTATCACATAGGATTCGAGCATGGTTGGCTACTAACCAATCCATTCCTAACACAACATCGAATCCAGCTAATTGCATAGGTAACAGATTTTCAGAAAATTTATGGCCTAAGAGTTCTATCTTTCCTTTTTGCAAAACCTTATCTATGTGAACAGAATTACCATCTGCGGTTTCTACCGTAAAAATCTGCCTGAGTTTGGTTAAGGGTAATTTAAGAGCTTGGCAGAATGAAGTATTTATGAAACTTTGGTTTGCACCGGAGTCAAATAATGCTTTCGCATAAACGTTGTGAACTAGGAACGTACCAGCTATCACATCAGGGATCAACTCTGCTTCCTGTGTAGTCAACTGGAAGGCTCTTGCATTCTTTTTGGTAGTTCCTTCTACAGGTTTGGCTTTGTTGTTAGCTGATTTGACCAGTTTCGGGCAGTCTGGTCTAAAATGTCCAGCTTCTCCACAGTTGAAGCAGATTGTTGATTTCTTTCTTCTGCAATCTTCTTCTTGATGCCCCGGAATTTTGCAGAAATTGCAATACCCTTTGCATTTTCCAAAATGATTCCTTTTATAGGTACTGCAAAATGGAGCAGTGGAAGATTGCCCTGTTCCCTTTTTCTTAAAATTACTACTATTACCCACACGGAATCCTTGGGTAATCTTTTGAGCCACTTCCTTCTTCCGGTTTTCTTCTCTTGTGCGTACCAGCCCGTCGGTCAGGGTGTTGGCTAATTCCACAGCATCGTCAATAGTGCGGGGTCTCGCAGCTTTAACGATATCCCGAATCTCGCTAATTAAAGCCCAAATATAGCGAGAAATAAGTACCGGTTCTGGCGAAGCCAGAGTTGGTACAATTCTGGCATATTCGAAGAATTTCGAAGTATACCCTCGACAGTCAACATCCACCATCCGGTGGTTTAGGAACTTATTTGTCATTTGTTCTTTTTCATATTCGGGACAAAATTTTCTTTCCCCTAGTCTCTTAAATTCTTCCCAATTCATGGCATAAGCCGCATCGCTTCCCTTGGCTTGTAGTACCGTGTTCCACCATTCTAGTGCCCCTTCTTTAAAAAGATGTGACACATACATGACCTTGTCTTCCTCGGCACATTTACTTATTTTAATTATTGCTTCGGTTTTCTCTAACCAACGCAGTGCAGCAGTTGCCCCTTCATTGCCTGCAAATTCGATTGGTTTACAGGCAAGAAATTCCTTGTAAGTGCAACCAGGCGTTGCAGCTTTCATTTTCTTAAGAAATGGGGCTTGCATCACATCATTATCATTATTATTATTGTTGCCGCCTCCATTTACACTATTACTGAAGTTGTCATCACGAGTACGTTTGCTGGGAGTAGCTGGGGGAGGTTCAACTGGATTTCGGGCAGCAGCAAGGATTGCTGGAATAGCATTTGCTATCCCCTGGGCAACGATGTTTTCTATATCTTGCCTATTAAGAAAGTGATCCTCATTGTTTTGCTCGGATTGGTTAACTTCGTTAACTGGTTCATTGACGGCATGTTCCATCTGATAATTTACAATATATATAAGTTATTGGCACAAAATACATAACAACCAAACGCAATAAAGCAATCACACATAATCACGTTAACACGTATAGCCAAAATTGTTTATTTTGCGACTTTCATCTTTTTTATATATATATATATTAGTATGCATCATTACACACCCGTTATATTACAAAAGTTTTATTTTAAGTTATTTTACATAGTTATATTATTATTATTATTATTATTATTATTATTATTATTATTATTATTATTGTTATTATACAAACACAACCACCACCGCTACCCGAGTTAACCGGCTTTTCAGAAACGGCGTTCCCTCTCTTCGTATTTCCACGAAATTCTCTCCCCTACTTCCCGAATTCTATTTCCTGCGTCCACCAGCTCCTCGCCATAGTGGCGGAGTTCAGCCAAGTTCTCGGTGCTCATATGTGGGTTTGGTGCAGGCTCCGGGTCAAACTGGGGAAAATAGACGTTAGGGGTATTCATGAAGTGCTGAAACTGCCAGTCACTTGTCCACCATTCCTCCAATTCACCGGGTAAAAGTTGTGTTGATGCACAAGAATGTCTGTTGACTGCATCTTCATCAAGTCTTAAATCAAGAAAGTCAAGATTGGATCTTAAAAGTCAAAATTAGGGTTTTATTCTTGATTTCGCTTCAATGTACATTGTTATATGTTGATTTCGCTTCAGTGTCATGAGGTGATTCCACTTCAGTGTCATGAGGTGATTCCACTTCAGTGTCATGAGGTGATTCCACTTCAGTGTCATGAAGTGATTCCACTTCAGTGTCATGAGGTGATTTCGCTTCAGTGTCAGGGACACATAAGCGAAATCAGCCTATCTATAAATACCTCATGTGTGTGAACCATTGGAGTGGAATTAGGTCATTAGCTTGGTAGCGAAACTCTGTCAAAATCATTCTAGAAAGCTAATAAAGAGAAGAAATTGAAAGGAAAAGCTGTTGTTACTTTGCGTGCATTGATTCCGCCTTTACACGTGAATATGAACTGCCTTGACTGATCGTTTAGGGTCACGACACGGTCCAACAAGTGGTATCAGAGCTTCAGGACGAGGAGTTCATACTACTACAGCTGAATCTACAAAAATCTCTCATTTCTACTCACTTTCTTTGATACTTTTTCGATTTGAGATAGTTCCTACGGTTAAAATTGTCTAAAATTCAAGTATAACGTGTAAAACCAACTAATAACAAACCCTAGAAAGTTTCAGATTGAAATACAGACTAAAACTTGGTCAAAATGGTTAAAAGCTGATTTCGCTTTTACGAACATCAGTTAATTTCGCTTCTATGTCACAATTAATCATCTAATTTCGCTTTAACGAACATTACTTGCTAATTTCGCTTTAACGGACATTTTCAAGTTAATTTCGCTCCAAGAGACATAAGTGATTTCGCTCTAAGGGACTAGTCTGATTTCGCTCTTAAGGACAATAGTGATTTCGCTCATACGGACAATCTGCTATTTCGCTCAAGTGAACATTGTGATTTCGCTCGAGTGAACATTGTACTTGATTTCGCTTTTGTGTCACCTTAAGTGATTTCGCTTGAGTGTACATTTGTGATTTCGCTCGAGAGGACATTGTTGTTGATTTCGCTTTTGTGTCACTATTAGTGATTTCACTTCAATGTCAGCATTTGTCAAAATTTCGAAAATTTGTCTAAGTGTTTGTTTGTTTTGTTTGCAGGTGATTTCAAGGTAATTCAAGGACATAAAAAGATGGCAAATTCCGATCCTATTCCGTGGAAAGACGATCGAACTGAAGAACAAAAATATCGATACAGAAAAATGATTGCTGAGAACAAAATAATTAGAATATCTCGTATTTTTCTGGAAGCAAGGAGAGCAAATAGATGGGATCCAAACAGAGAGTGCTATCTTGATGAATATGGAAATATTGCGATCGATGATAGTACGCTTGATATTGAAGCCATAATCCAGCAGTACAAAGAAGAGGATGATTATTGGCAAAAGAAATGGTGGGGAGATGAAGAAGAGAAAAAGAAAAAGAAAGAGTTAATAGATGAAATAGAAAGAAACTCAGAAAATATGAGTTTGGATGAATTTCTTGAATTAATCAAAAAGATTAAAGAAGGAATGACAAAGAATGAAGAATCAAAGATGGATGAAACTTCGAAAAGTGAAGTTGTGTGCCCAAAATGCGAAAAATCCGAAGCAGAAAATTTCAATCTCTTGAAAGATGTGGAGAATTTGACAGGGGAAATTAAAAGCTTGAAGGATGAGAAAGAATCTGATAATAAACAGATGAGAGAAAATTGTGAAAAATTGACGTCAGAAAATGACAAACTGTTGAGTAGTTTGAACAGTTTGACATTGGAAATTAATGACTTGAGAGAAAAAGAAAAAGATTTTAGAAAAATCAAAATTGAAAATGAAAACGTTTTTTGGATAAAATTGGAAAATGAAACGTAAAAGAAAAAGAAAAAGATTTTCAAAATCAAATAAAGATTTTAGAAGATGAGAGAGATATTTTTGGTAAAGATAATCTTGAAAAACAAATTGAAATCAATTCTCATCTTGCTAAAATCATTCAGCTTGAAAAAGAAGCTGAAAAAGCTCGGATTAAAATCAACGAGCTTGAGAATAAATTGAAAGGTTTTGAGAATTCTACTTCACATGTTTGTCCAAAACCGATCAATTATGTTCCAATAAGTGACAATGTCACAAATTTTGACAAAGTCAAAATTGAAGATTGTGATGAAATATCTGATGATGAAAAAGAAAAAAAAGAAAAATATTTTTAGATTTACAAGAAAAATTTAAAAATACTGTTTTGCAATCTACTGAAACAGGTGAATGTTCTAAACAAAAACCTGTTAAGAAGAGTGTAGAACATAAACAAAAAGATAAAAATTTGAAAAATCCTAAAAATGAAAATAAAAGCTCATCAGATAAGTCATCCAATCATTATCAAAAATCACAAAAATCTAAAAATGAAAACTCACAAAATGTTGGTAATAAGTGGTGCAGGTTTGACCACAGTGCTCAAAAGACAAATCCAGCATTGAAGAGGAGAAATGATTATTACCAAGCCAAACAATGTTATGATCTGAATGTTTGGACAGACAGAAGTGGATGGTACGATAACAGAGTGTGCTACACCTGTGGTGTTAGAGGACATATTGCTGTTAATTGCCAGAATCGGAATTTTGAAACAAGAAGATGCTATAATTGTCATATCAGAGGACATTTTGCCAAAGATTGCCCAAGGAGATCGATGGGAAGATCGAGGGTTGAATCTCAGAGAATGGTAAAGAAACCAGTCAACGTCAAGCCCCATGAACAGAAGGTTCTAAAATCTAAAGTTCAGGATCAGACAATTTCAGAAAAGAAAGTTAAACTTTCACAGGGGCAGAAAGACAGACTGCGAAAGAAAAGGAAGAAGGCGAGAGAGTATCTTGAGAAAATTTTGTCTTCGGGTTCAAAGGACAGATTGAATAAGAGTTCTGATGAATCGATTCACTCGACTGCAAAACCAAGAAAATCGAATTCTTCAGATGCAAATCTGAGGACAAACAAGAAGAAAAAGAATGTCATTGGCGATGAATCTGGCTCATCCAAGTCAGATAAGCCATGTTCAGGCAATGATTCTGGTTTGTCAAAACCAGAAGAGTCATCAGTTGAGGTAAAAACTGTCAAACCCAAGGCTGGTCAGGCTTGGGTGAATCTTTTCAATTAGAAAAACCTGACTTGCCGGAGCTTCCAGGTTGGTAAGTGTGAAGCAGGTATCGGCATCATTCTTGAGAAATTCACAGGATGGTAACTGTGATATTTCGATTTACAAGTGGTAAATCAGGGACATTCAGTTGTACTTGATTTTCTACTAATGTTTGTTATTGACAAGGGTCTTAATTGTTAAATCTTTCAAAATGGTTAAAGAAGTACAAGGTGATGAAACCCCAAGTTTGTAAAAAGACAAACAAAACTAATTTTCCGGAAAAACCATTTGATTAAAATAAACTTAAGTGTTTTGAAATCTAAATGGGAAAATAGTTTGTTGTCAGGGGGAGTTCTGATTGTTTATGCCAAGTGGATGGCGAATTGAAGTGATTTGATATCAGTTTGTCACGTTTCTTGTATAGTCTGTTTTTCAAATTTTCCCAGAAAATCAAAATTGAAACATATTTTGATTTTAGGGGGAGAAAAATTTTAAAAAAATTAGAAAATTTGAAAATGCCAAAAACATTGAAAAGCAAAAATGAGTTTTGTTGTGAAAAAGAGGAAATGATAGTAAATCAGTGAACTATCACAGCATGCTAAAGATATGTAATGTCAAATGTGATAAACGGTCTCACTGATGATGTGTCAGTAGGTTTTTGCACATTTAGTAAATTGTGACGAGATATAAACCTAAATTTCAAACTTGCTTATATCGTGGGTAACATCTCTTGGATATATGGGTAACCCCCGAAATCTTGTTTGAAAGGTCTCGTATTTTGATATACTAGGTTTTTATACTCAGTTGATATCTGGGGTATTATTCCGGGACTTCTGCTGAACGGTGGTTCTGACCTAGTCCTCGAATAATACTTTCTGCAAATGCTTGAAACACAGCATCACCCTCAGCATCAATGATAAGACAATAAAATTGCTTAGCAATGCTGTTGTAAAAAAGATCCTCTAAAGGGGACACACCCAAAAGTTGAGTCATGATCTCTCTGCTGAACGATGGTTCTGACCTGAGCTCTCATGATTCTTCATAAATTATTAACCCCTTACAGATATCATTGATGTTATACTTACCTGTAAGACTGAATATTGAGATCTGGATACAGGAGTATATTCTGAGGTGGGATACGCGAATAAGTTTAAGTATCTAAGACATTAAACTCGTATCTCGAAGCAGTTGAACTTTGTGTGAAAATTTAAGTGGATCAGTATACTGACAATCTAAGTGAATCGTTTAAAACTTAACATGTTTAAAGCTTAACGGTGCTAGTGATTTGTTTCATAAACTGATATGATCCTCTTACACAAACTCACAAAAATATTATTTGTACATATTTGTTTACTGCATTTCTTTAAAATCTAAATTCAAAAAGATTTTCGACAACTGATGTTGAAGAGCTGATTTTCAAAATTCCAAGTGCTAAACATGATGAACAGGATTGGGAGAATATGTTAAAAACTTTGAATGTCATATACAAATGTTTTAAAAGTCTGTGTGGTTAGTTTATCAAGGTCATTCATTTGAACTTGATGTAACTAGTATGATTGTTTGTGATAATTGTTTTCTACCAGTAAGTTTGCTAAATTCAATTGTTATAAATTTGTAAAACTTATGTTGAGGTAGAGGTTGTGCAGGTTAACAGGTTTGAACTTCATAATTCCCAATGGAAGCTAAATGTCAAAGCTTGAACCAGATTTCTCAGATTCTAGCATATCGAGAGGGGGAGTCTGTGAAAGGGGAGTCTGGATCAACATTCAAAGGGAAGAAAGAAGTTAGAGCCAGGAGGACAAGATCCTGAAACCTGTGAAGATAGAGTGCTTATAATGAGACGACAGAGAGTTAAAGAAAAGATTAAGACTGAAGACTCAGGAGCTGAAGATTACGTCAACATCCAAGGGGGAGTCTGTTGATGCACAAGAATGTCTGTTGACTGCATCTTCATCAAGTCTTAAATCAAGAAAGTCAAGATTGGATCTTAAAAGTCAAAATTAGGGTTTTATTCTTGATTTCGCTTCAATGTACATTGTTATATGTTGATTTCGCTTCAGTGTCATGAGGTGATTCCACTTCAGTGTCATGAGGTGATTCCACTTCAGTGTCATGAGGTGATTCCACTTCAGTGTCATGAAGTGATTCCACTTCAGTGTCATGAGGTGATTTCGCTTCAGTGTCAGGGACACATAAGCGAAATCAGCCTATCTATAAATACCTCATGTGTGTGAACCATTGGAGTGGAATTAGGTCATTAGCTTGGTAGCGAAACTCTGTCAAAATCATTCTAGAAAGCTAATAAAGAGAAGAAATTGAAAGGAAAAGCTGTTGTTACTTTGCGTGCATTGATTCCGCCTTTACACGTGAAGATGAACTGCCTTGACTGATCGTTTAGGGTCACGACACGGTCCAACAAGTTGCTCGCTGACAATGGGGTCTGGGATAGCAGGTTGCAGATTAACTGGAAGTTGTGCTTCAGCAGGGTAATTAAAGAGGTTTTCATTGGCAGGTCCAAAGAGGTCACAATTTGCCAGTTTGCGATCAAGCTCCTCCTATGGTGGCATTTCTTAGGCTTGCTCTGAGCTTTCCCCAATCTCTTTTCCCTTTCCTTTGTCTTTGTAGGATCGTTTTCAGACCCGAACGAGTCGATCAGAAGAGTTTTTCTCAATACGAAAGGCGGAAACAGACGTATCGAGGTCAATTCAGCTAGAATATCACTTTAACTGTCGATTTTATTGATTTGATAACATTTTACAGTGAGACGACACTTCGGCAGCACTTCGTTGCTCTGACCGGAATCGTTACATCTGATTTCGCTTGACCACCTATATATAAGGTTGTTATTCCGCTTGAAACTGTTTCAAGCGAGATTAGATTCCAAGCGGAATCTAATTCCGCGCGAAAATACCTAGACACCTTTCAAGCGGAATTAGATCATTTCAAGCGAAATTACATTCTATCTCGAACTACGTGCCCTAATCTAACAATCTTAGTACAAGACTCGATACAAGACGAAGTCGACAGACGCATGCACCAACAGTCTTTTGATTCCTCAGTCTTTTTAATCTTCTGGGCAGCTGGCTTCTTTCTCTGCCCGCGTCTCCAGCCTATGATTCTCCTTCTTTTCTTCGGCTTGGGTTTCTCCTGAGCTTGAGCCTGGAATTCCATAGGTTCTTCAGTATCGCCTGATAACCGGAAAAGCCCCCGGAAATCTCCATGTCAGCAGAATAGATAGTGAGATTCTGAAGAGCTTCAGATAACTCATTCATGCTGTTAGCATATGTGAAGAAACACACACAAACTTAAGTTAATATTTTATGTATCAACTTGAATTTTCACAGAATCACAAAATAGCAATTTGAAAAGAAATTAAGTATTTCTAAATACTTAATTAGCTTAAATCAGTGGCTCTGATACCACCTTTTCTGTCACGACCCCCATCCCGGTGTGACCCGGTCCAGGTAACCGCGGGACAGAAACCCGTGGTATTTATTATTTGATTTGACAGCGGAAGTTTAACATAATCTTTTAAAACTTGAAAATGCCCAATTATTTTTATTTCACAATTTGGGACAAACCCCATAATTTACAGTAAAGGGAATTTCATGAGGAAATCCCTTGTTTTACAAAACATGTTTATTTATTTTACTGAGCCACCACTTCAAGCTTGTTAGTGCTCCGTAGCACTTTTTCCTTGATTCACAGTAAGTCACCTAAAATATGTTTAAAAACGTTTTATCAGCGGGGAAATACTGGCGAGTCACTCAATTTTAATAAAACGACTCCTAGTTATAAATTACAGCATAAGAGCGATTACAATGGCTACTATCTTATTTTTATCTGGCGCCGTGTCACACCCTGGTGACGATGGTCATACCACTATTGGGTCCTTTCACCCAAGTAGTGATGATTATCACTGTTAGGTTTGTTTACCTAACCGTGAGAAATTAGTAATGTGCATAATACCCCACTTGCCAGTGATTCAAGATAACCACGACTTAATCCTTATAACTATAACTTTTGAAAACAATTTGAGGTGTAGTAAAACAGTTGATAAAAAGAGAATGACTCACATTGCATGTTTAAATTGGGCAGAGTTTAGCCTACTGATTTAGCCTTGTAACCTAGTTTAAATGACAATGCATACGAAACTAGGACAATAACTTAGTACAACATTTACGATAAACTTCACGAAATCAAAACCCTCACGACGAATGACAAAGTATAGCCCTGATTTGGGCAGCACTTAAACATCCATCGGATCGGTTTCAATCGATCGAACATTGTATCGTAGCAGTGATCGAGTTAATACCCTGTATTCGTAGCAGCGCCTCGTTACCGTAATACTCGTTTTCAGCAGAATTGGGACGTTTTGAAACTGAAATTTCGAACACAGAAGCAAGTCCCATGCACAGGCAATTTATAGCAAGTTTTTAGGTTTTACGCGGCCCGCGTAAACCTTAACATCAATTTTACGCGGCCCGCGAGGGCCCCTAGTCTACGTGTAGGGATAGCGTGTCAAGTGTAGGTTCGCCACGTGGTTGCCACGTGGCCTAGAACGCTTATCCGGTGATCTTTGATTTGTCACGGCCCGCGTAAGCCTAAGCTTACATTTTACGCGGCCCGCCTGAAATCCAAATATCTTGTTTTCTTGGTTTTTCATGAGTACTAGGGTTTCAGGGGTCCGGGTTTTCACTTACGGATCGTTTTTTGGACATTTTTGCAGGTACTTACATTAGTAGAGAATTAGATAATAAACAACAGAGAATTAGATAACAAACAATAGAAAATGAAAAAAAATAAAAAAATTATAATCTAATTTCTCATCCAAATCTTCACTGTCATCAGCCTCTTCTACTTTATCTTTTTTAGCATTTTGAACTTGTTTTTGAATACCTTATGTAGATCCTTATTTTCCTACATAACGTCCGTCTTTAGAAGATGCTTATTTTTTGTGGCATCCTTTATGGTGGGTGGATATATACTTGTTTGATGACATGTTGAAGACCAACGTCTGCTCTAATGTATTGATCCCTTCATGCCATCAATATATCCATCAAGAACAAAGTGACATGATGTCATATCAGTGTCATCAGTCTCTTTTTCTTGAATATTTGTCCATCTCATTCAGCAAAAGATTATAGAGATACCCAACTCAGAGAAGAATCCATTCAGTGAAACTTCATTCAGATCAATACTCAATATAGAAGAATCGAGGTTCTGCATCTGTGGCTTTTTTAACTATTTTTTGGCGTTTTTAAAGTTAATGGTTTCTAGGAAATATGGCGTTTGTTTTTGGTTTTGTGATCAGTTGATTGTGCAGAGACGTCTCTCTTACAGGATGTTTTTGGCGCGTAGTTTAGGTGGAATTTTATTTTATAATAAATGATATTAATAAAGTAGCCGTCTTTTCAGTTACTCTGTATTTTTACTGTTTTTTTATTCAGTTTTTTATGAGTTTTTAGGGTCATAGACTTTCCATCTCCCAAGTTTGGCGTTTTTGAATGGCTTTAAGTAGTTTTTAGCGTTTTTTTTTTACATTTTTAGCTTTTATTAATACTTCTGCAAACTACTTTCATTATAGTTTGGGAGTTTTTGGCGTTTTTACTGCATTATGGCGTTTCACATGCATTATAACTGTTTGGCGTTTTATTAATATAATGTTTTTTTTATTCTAAGTTGAAAAATACATAACAAACAACAGAAAAAGAAAATTAAAAAAATAAAAATAGAAACAATTCATCTTCCAAATCTTCACTGTCATCAGTCTCTTTCTTCTTTGAATCATGTTTGTTGGTAGTTTAGCTTAGCCATGCATGTGTTTTTGTGGCCGCTTGGAAAGACAAAATGACATAAGTTTTTTGTTTGAATATGTATCTTCAAACAACTCATCAGTGTCATTCGTCTTTTCATGCCATTATAATATTCATCAATAACAAAACACAAAAAATGACATAAGTCTGACACAAGTATCTTTTTGTTTATGATTTGTCCATCTCATGCAGCAAAATGTTATTTGAGTCACAGCACCTCAGGGAAGAATGCATTATCCGAAACTTTGGCGTAGAACAATATTTGAATATACAAGAACCGATATTTGCCATTTTTGGCGTTTTACCGAGGAAATAGTGTATCTGAAAGAACCGTCGATTTTTTGGAATCTTTTGATGTTTGAGTGTTTTGGCGTTTTCTAAGATGAATGGTATATAATAGAAAATATGGCGTTTTTTGAGCAGTTGTGTTTGATGTTTTGGGGATTTTGGCGTTTGTAAGATGAATGGTATATAGTAGAAAATATGGTGTTTCAGGTTCTGGGGGTGTGTGTTTTTATGTCTGGGATGTTTTTGTTTATATAGGGATGTGTTTTGGTCCGTAATGGCGTTTTATGCATTAGTATAGCGTTTTGGTATAGAAGTGTAAAGACCTTTTTACCCTTAATGAGCCGCGTCCACGTAATAAAATTGATGTTATTTACGAAAACGCCTCTAGTCCATAGATTGTTTTGATCGGACGATCCATAAGCGTTCTCACCGTTCTCACACTTTCTACCGTTTTCTCTAAATCCCGACCCTCTCTATATATATATATAGGAAAAGTATAATGTACAAAACAGCTTAACGTACATAACGTACGCGACGGAATTAAGCTAGTTCATTTGAAAATCACGCAAGTTATGAAGTTAAAACCCTAATCACGCTTTGTACGCATAAGTGTGCATAATCACGCATGGCAAAATTGTTCAAAATATAATCACGCACGTTGTAAACTTAATCACGCATGTTGTAATTTCGTCGTGTACGTAATGTACGTTAAGCAGTTTTGGACGTTAACCTTTCTCTATATATATATAGAGGGTAGGGATCCTAAGAGAAGTCCACCCTATTTGAGAAACTTGAGAAGCATTCTGGACCACACATTTCCCTAAGCTTTTCGTAATATACACATATGTATAGTTTAAAATTGACTATATACATATATGTGTATGTTGTCAAATCTTGTATTATACAAAATTCAGACTTAAATATTATTATGTTTTCATATTTTTTATAATAAAAAATACAAGAAAATCAGGGGCGGACCCAAGCCCAGCCCAAGGTGGGCGGGTGCAACCCAGGGGAAAAAAATTTAGTGCTAAGTTCCGTCGAAAATCCCGTCCGCACCCCTTGGAATTTTTCGACCGCACCCCTTGAAATTTTTCGTCCGCACCCCTTAGGTAAAAAGTGTTATCAATTTATATTTTAATTTTTTTAGTAAACTCTTATTTAAAAAAAAAATACTACCTAAATTATATAACTTTTAATACCTAACTAACTAAACCCAAATACCCATACGTTTACCCACTTATAATTCCTAACTAGCTAGCCCACTAAGTCTTAGCCCATTAACCAAACCCAACAATATTTTAAACTATAATAAAATAATTAAAGCCCAAAACCTTTAGAAATTCTCTCCCGCTCTCTCTCTCTCTCTCTCTCTCTCTCTTGCGTCCCTACACTGCCAACGAACAACCTCACCAAGCGACAACAGTCGAGCAGCCGGCGACCACTGTAATCAGCCACCATACCACCGTCGTTCGACACCAAATCTAACCGGAATCCGAACACGGGTAAGTTTCTTTGTTATTTTGATGATTTTGGTTGATATTATAGGAGAAAAAAAGGGTAATAAAGTTGTTAAATAGGTTTGAAATTTTGTGTGTTTTGACGTTGTTTATGGTTGTTTAGATGATTTTTAAGGTGATTATGTTGTTTATATATTTTTAGGGTGATTACAACTTACGTTATGATTTCTAAGGCTTGAATAGTTGAAAAATAAAATTGAAATATTATGTTATGGAGCGATGAACTTATGTTATATAGAGAAAGAATTTCTTAAGAAATTAGCTTTAAATGATGTTTTGGATAGATTTTAAAAAATGAAAACCCGTAGGGCGTCGACGTTTTAATTATGTTTATAACAAGGTTTGACATGTTTTTTTTATGATTATATAAATTTAGTTTGATGTTCGTTTGTTTTACATGACCCGACCCGACCCGATACGAACCGATTTTTTTACTTATATACCTAGGGTCCTAAAATTTTTAAAAATGTTTCGCACACCCATGAAAAAATTCCTTAGCTGATTCTAAAGAGACTTTTTGTATCTTAAGTCAATAATTATTTTTAAATCCAACTGTACACGCAAATTGAAAAAAAATCTTTAAAATTTATACCCTTCTAAAATAAGAAATATAAGTTTTTCATCAGATCTTTTAACATATACACATTTAGAATCATTGTATTCATGTATGATGTATCTACATAATCTCATGGTATTTAGTCTATTAAGTCTTGTCATACGCGTTACGCAACTAGATAGACTTGAATGCAGCGGCGGACCTACCTCTTTGGTAGGGGTAACCCCCGCTACCCCTTGGTCGGAAAAAAATTGGAAAAATTAGTGTAAATTTTGGAAAAATTTGACGTTTTTTCGATTTCATTACGGCTTATTTATATAATGTTACCCCTTGGTCGGAATCCTAGATCCACCACTGCTTGAATGACAATTGTGGCAAATAATGCAAGCTGGTTCGATGGTGAAATGCAAAGGAAGGTTCAAAGGACCATGGTTTTGATTGATATCGTGGCTTGACTAGATCCATATTTTGATTAATCCTAGACTTTTACATGTGATGTGAGTGCATCAAGACGTTGTGCATATGTTGTATATATAACTTACTTATATATTGAGTCATAAATAAAGCTTATTTGTAGCTAATTATTAAGTTTAACCTGTATATCAGACCACATTCTATGGTACACCGTACCGGAGCGATCCGAAATGAGCCTACCCTTGCTTGTACCGAATTTTAAGTACCTAGCGAATTGCGATTCCCTTCCACGTTCCCATACCAGGGCGTACCGCGAACCATGTGACTATGGTTTGAAGTGCTGTCGATTTCTGGCAAAGAGTTTTTGTGTCTAGATTGCAAGAAATGAGGATGCTCCAATAATCCTCGATTTTGCAATTTGGTTTACCCCTTTTGTCGTTACCAAAACAACCATTTTTATTCTGAAGGCACTATTGTTGCAGGTCTTGGTGGTGCTTGCTTTAGAAGGAAAGTTGGTTCAGTGCATGCTACAAGTTGGGTAGTACCAGTCAAGGCAAAACACATTTGTGTTCATGATCCAGTAGTTGTTTTTCCAAACAGCATACCGTCTTCACCAGATACATTTATACGACTTTTGGATATTCTTGTGACTACCAGGCGTTGGGGAAGCAGTGATCTTATTCACTGGGCAGTAGTAAGTGGCCTGGATTACTATCACTGCCAATTTTCATGTTTTGACTTGAATATGTCAGCAACTTTCTCGTGCATACCCACATTTAAATCTTCATCCCCAATTCCATTCTTCACTTCAAAAAAAATACCCTGGCCCCTTGTTGAATCTTCAAATGCTTTCATCAACTTACTTGCAAGCCTAACAAATGAAGTGTCTTGGGCCTCCGCTACCGAAGCAACAGACGCCACAATTCGCAAATCCAACTTAAATGGCTGCCCACCTTCTTGTGTATGATTATCTTTTGCAAAATTATTCCAGCAATTAATGGGATTATCTTCTACCTGCTTAACACCATTTGAACTAAAATTCCCCCGATTATTTGGCATCTCCTTCTTCGTAAATTTGTCAACCACTTCAAACTTATCTTTTTTTATTTTTAAAAGTCATATCTTTCCTCAAAATTTGTAAGATTTGTTTCGTAAAAGCTGGCGACAATAATGGAGTCTGTTTAGGGGGCAAATTCTGATCACCTTCCACTGGACTACAACCTGTGGTGTAATCTGAAAAAGGAGAATTGATATCATGAAAGGCCGATAATTCCCTTTCAGTAGCTGGTGTAAACTGTTGCGACACAACTGGAGATACCTCACCACCGATAGCCACAGTATCTACACCGTTGGTCACCATGGTACCACCATCTGCTAGCACATCACCACCGACGATGGCGTATTCACTAACAAAAAATTCATTGACGATTGTCGCCGCAACAGTGTTTGCAACTTTGTCATGAATATATTCACCCACAATTGATCTATTAATCCTTACATGAGAAAAAACATACCAGACTCATCATTAGCCATATAATCATCTTTTCCTACCGAGGTCTTCAGATCCCCCCCATCCCCATACTCGTGGTATATGGGTGAAGATGTATAGATAAAATCATCATCGGAATGATACTCCTCCTCCCCAGAGTACTCGTCCCCGACGGGTCGTTCTGGTTCAATTTCATCCAATGCTGATGATGCCTTAAGATCTCGGATTTGTTGCTTGAGTTGCCAGATCTCGTGCTCTAACTCGAGGTCGCGGACTCGTTGTCGGAGTCTCTTGATCTTAAGAATATCCCGTGGATCACGGTTTCTGATCTCGTTGCCTCGCCCGGCGAATCTACGGTCACGGTTTAATCGATCTCCACGAACACGTGAATCACCAATGTTCTTGTCGATGCCTCGGTCGGCGACTCTTCGAACAGGAAAACACTCGCCTTCACGTAGAGCCATTTGATAAACCATAGCTCTGATACCAACTGATGCCGTTTCGGAAGCGATCAAATGGCTCAAGAACGATTAGTTAACAAACTCTCTATTTCGAACCAAAGGTTCCAATAACAAAGTTCTTTTATAATCGAACTCAATCAAAAACTGAATAAACAATAAACCCTAGAGCCCAATTTATAACTATGAAAAAGATAAAATAGGAAATTCAAATTTTAAATAAAAATATAAGATATGCTGATATGCTCTTGCATCATAATAGAAAGAGTAATTATTTAATTTTCTAATACATTGCACATTGTTAGAAGTTTGCATACTGTAATTGGGTTGATGGATTTATTATTTTCAACTCTATTTACGAATGCTTTGCTTTTTTATCTTTATCATCCGTAATTACTAAATTTCATCTTTGTTGATCAAACTAGTTATCTAGAAATAAGAACTCTGACAGAGGTTTCCTTAGTCTCTACTAGCTTTTTAATACTTATAGTTTTATAAATTCTATTGTAACTAGGTATTTTTGTTTCCCCTAAAGTTGTTCAGATCTATGCCTATCTTGATACATTATCTTTAAAATATATTGTTTGACTGCAAAAGTAAAAAGAGGATTCAAGTTCAGGAACCAAGTAGCCCTGGTGCATGGCTTTTTAGAATCACAATTGATCAATTATACTCTATTTCACCTATAGTTAGCAAAGGCAAGAAGCGCACTCAAGGTGCTAAGGCTCCGCCTAGGGCCTAGGCAAAAGGTGCAAAAAAATGTGTGGGCCTGAGAAAATAAGCATTCACTTAAATAAAAAAAATAAAAATAAGGTATATTATGTAATGGAAAATAAAAAATAAAATATATTATGTAAAATATATCAGTTTTCCTGTATTCTCATCATCATTTGTGACAACAGAATTCAGAATAACACCAGAGAACGAATATTCAGGTCCCTTCTACTCGCTGCTGGATGTGTAAGGATGATGATGAAACAGTGGACCACCTCTTCAGGTAGTGTCCGTTTACTCAGGCGGTGTGGGATGCCGTGTCCAAGTGGTGCAAGCTGAACTCAGTTTTCTTCTTTGCAACACAGATCTAATTAACTTTCATTGGGTTGTGATGGGAACAAAGGCCTGGAGGAAAGTAATATACACTGTCATTCAAGTTGTTGTTTGGGTGATTTTGGAAGGCTTGTAACACGGTGGTTTTTAAGCAGCAACAGCATAACGAGATGGGGTGATAAGAGGAAATAAAGGTGTTGAGCTATTTATGGTATCAATGGCAGAATTTTGAGCTTTCTTGTATGAACTTGCGGGGGTAGTATCTGTATGACGTGTTTGGTTGTATTGGGTCAAGTGTTGTGTCCCTTTTTTTCTTTCTGTTTCTAGCTGTACATTTGGTGGGCTGACACCTTTGTTAGCATCCTTTGGTGGTGAATAAAATGGTTTTTTGTTGGCCGTTCAAAAAAAAAACAGAGAACAAAAAACTACAGCTCAGAGAACTAATTAATTAGAAATAAATGCTGCAAAATTGTCAAATTAAATCAGAGAACATAAAATATTGTTAATGTATTTAGGATAAGAGTAGCTAGCCTAGCCCTAAATGTATTTAGTATATGCAGGTTCTGTGAGTAGTAATGGCTAATTCACCATATCCGAAATAAACGTTTAGTGATATAATCGATTGCCAATAACCCTATAAATACTGCAGATAATGAGAAATAAAAAATGTGGATTAGCTATCATTTATCACACATGGGAATTAGGCTGCGCTAGGAGCGCATTCAATGCGTTTCGCCCAGAAAATTGCCTAGGCACCAAAATCGACAGCTAACTTATATATACAACTAACTGATTATGTATATTTATGTTGAAGTTTAAAAGTTTGATTCATGGAGTCGTCCTTTAAAAAGAAAGGGTCAAATCAGAGATTTGTATAACACTAATCACGAACAAACATACCTAACATTTTGGATGCTATTAAGAAACCTAAAAGCATAACTAGATTGGCATAATCAAAAAAGTAAAAGTTGATCATGAACTCTCCAATATTGGTTAGGACTGTGTTTGCTAACAAACTGTGGAACTGAAAATGCTATAAAACAACATGACATCAAAAAAAAAAAAAACATTTCCTATAGATGCAAATACATTCCGGCAAACAAAACATATCTAACCTAAGCAAGCTGCTTGCTGGGTACAACAAAAGCATCACTGTAAAGACTCTTATTTTTCCTACTACAACTTATCAAACAGTTCTGTTTATGATACAACTGTTTTATTCCCTTACGGTTCATTGAGGCATTTCATCAAACAGTTGGAGTGCATTAATCAAAGAAAATAACTATGGTCGGTCAAATCAGCCCCATATATGACAAGTTTCACACCAAGTAACTGAACTAAACAAGATCTAAACAATCCTAAACAAAAAAATCGCCTGAATAGAAGATGATGTAAGACACAAACAGCAACTAACCCAGAAACAAACAGAAATATATTAAATTAGACAAACCTGATGTCGATGAGGGGCCTGATAAAGCAGTGAGTTTTGATGGTCGGACAGTGAGGGCGTAGGAACTGAGAACGAACAAAGAGGAAAACAGGCCGCGTTTGTTTGTGATTTTTACAAGTCTGTTCAAGAGGGAGGGGTTTTAAGCCGGGTATTTCACCGGTTTTTGTAAAGAGTTTGTGATTTTTGATTATACTCTCGGGAATGCCAATCACTGGCCGTTCAAGGCTTTTATACCTATAAGTAAAGTTACGCGCAACTTTGCAAGTTAGAGGGACTAAAAGTTTCAATATGTTTAATTATACCTCTGAATGACCTTTTAACGAACCCGAAGCATCGTGATGTTTAATAAAACTTTCGAGAATACCTAATATGGATTAGATGAGGCTTCAATGCTATTAAATGATGAGATGCGCAAGTTTGCGCAATAGAGGGACCTAAAGCGTCAACTTTTGAATCTACGTCTTTCGGTGACTATTTAAGCGAATGAGAGCGTAGTAATATTTAATTATATGCTTGGGAATGCCCATTATGGGCCATGGAAGGCTTGGATGTCATTAAACAGCATTTCGCGCTACTTTGCGCAATTAAAGGACTATTTGCGTCAAACGGCAAAAGTATGCCGATTCATGGGGTAACGAACCTTCCAGAATATGACCGTGAGTTAAACATACCCTATTTATTCTTTATATAGCTTAGATATAGGCTTAGAGGTGTTTGGTGCGCAAAAACAAACTTTTACGTCATGCAGTGACTAAAAGTGTCAAAAAATGCACAAGTTTGCATTTTCGCGCATATCTGACATTCTGAGTATACTCGGACACCCAAAAATTTATGTAAGCACTAAAATATTTTATTTTAGTGTTTGGCTCGATAAGATTCCATTCCTCGCGTTATTTGGATCGTTTTTCGCGTCCGTTCGTGTTTCGTCGTAATTAGACGAACAACGTGACCGTACAACCAAACGAACCGACATCCAACATGTTTCATGTCCCCTATGTTTAAACATCATAGTGGAGCCTTAAAATGAGGTTAACGGGCCTTTGACGTGCCTAAAATGACTTTAAAGGCTCACATGGACCATTTCTGTCATTATTTGAAAATGCTGTTGCTGGGCTGGACTGTCAGGCGGGCCGCGTAAGGCCACACAGACACTCACGCGGGCCGCGAGACCTGATCAGATACAGAAACAGCTGCAGAAAGCCTGTTCCAGCTGTTTCCAGGTGTTCCAAGTGGTTTTTTCTTCATTCTATGGGTTCTTTTGGGCGCCCATAGATTGCCAAAACAGTGGGTAAGATGTGTACTGTCCAGATTGAGGCTCGTTTATCAAGAAATGATCTTAACGGTCACCCGAAACCTATAAATACCCCACCTCATTTCCTTCAAACCCACACTTGATTTCTGAATTCTCTAAGTTGGAGACCTTGCTCTTCATACCTGAGAATTTAGGATCAAAACCTCCTTGCTTGAACCCTTTGTAAGTGTCTTTTCGCGCTTAGTTTAAATTTCTAGCGTTATAGCCGAAAAGTCAAGCGTTTTGATAAACGCTTTGACTTTTAAGCGGTTAAGCCATTGTTCGTAACGAACATGGCTACGTGACCATAATTAGTTAGGTGTTAAACCCTCAAAAGGGCACCTCCTAATTACCACATTTACTTAGTTAAATTGTCGGGTCAAATAAAAGTCAATCGGGTTAAGTTTTAAATAAAATTCATAAATATTAATATAAAAACCATAAAATAAGTTTTCTCTCTTTAATAACTTGGTAAATACTTGTTGAACATGCCTAAGCATGATTCAACCCGACAATTCTAAGTATAGGCTCGGTTTGGAACCGAAAGTCGCAAAAGTTGACTTTTGCTTTGACTTTCAGTTCTGACCCGATTTAGCTTAGTTTAGATATGCCTTAGGATTCCTTTAGGACTAGGTTATAGGTTAATGTAACCCTCTGAGGTTATACAACTTGGATCCTTAGTTATCCTATTCATTGCATGTTTCCGTTATATGCTTAAATGTTGACCATTATGCCCTTTTGACCCCAAACTTTTTGCAACTGATTTTATATGATAAATAAAATATTTTAAGCTTTCTGGGATGATAAAAATACCAGTTTTTCTTTAAAAACCCGGAAATCGCTTAAAATCGCATTTTTACGCGTTTTAAGCGCATGGTATGTATAAAAACTATTTTACTTGATACCTACTGCTATTTTTAGTAAATTTATATACTTTAACTGTAAGCAAAAGTCTAAAACTCAGATTTCTAAATTTGACCTTTAAACATTATGTGAAATTACCAAAATGCCCCTTAGGTGCATAGTTTGATTATAATCAATAAATTTCACATATAAGTAATACCCTACTGATATAACTTATTAAATTAAGTATTTTTACTGATCAAATCAGACCTGAATCTCAGATTAATGTTTAACCTCTTTTATAACCTTTAAAATGACCAAAATACCCCTCTGGGGCATAAATTGGTTTTAAATTCGTTTTGGGCATAACGGAAGGTATCTTACTGATATCACAACATGTTTAAGGCATAGTAACTTAGGAAACTTTCATCTGACTCATTTGATTACTCGTTACGCACTTTTCGCGTTCGGATCGGCTTGTGTAACTAGTTTGCATATATTAGCCGAAAAGGGTCAAACCATATCGTTTTTGTCTCGAAATCCATAATGTGTTTAAGTTACCCATATTAAACAAGCATACAAGCTTGTCGGGTCAAAACCACATTCTAAACCGGTCTTCGCATTATCATGCGTTTGAACCGTATCTTCCTTTTGAAAACTAACCGGTCTAAGTCTAGGCTTAATTAAGACCCGTTAGGATTCTAATAGGTTATTACAAACCTTCGTTCCAGATTAGGAGCCCAGTATAAGATATATGTACTTGCTGATTTGATATACGGCTGGGATTGAATTTATATTTAGCTCAGGTAAATACTTTTAACTTATTTTCCCTATACGGGCTTGGGGTACGGTATTATAATACCGCTTGGTCGGGTATGAAGTCGTACAATCAGATATTTATTAAAAAGATGCATAACCCGTTTTATTCTGTCTTGTTTGATGCAATGCCTTTGGGGGGTTAATGACCGTGTCCTGGATATCCTCGGCTCATTCGTTAGAAATTGCCACGACTTAAGCACGGGGTGTAAGCGTACACCTGACAGCTGCGTATGTAAAAAGGTAGTCCACAAGAAGGGTATCTTCATACCAAGTGGTGTGTCTATTAATCTTATTAAACCGGCCCTACAAACCGGGTCCTAAGTGGACGACAAACATGTAAAACTGTATACAAGTTTATTCTTAAATAATTATCCCTAGTTATAAAAGATATTTGTGCCATGTGCATTCAAACTAATTTTCTTAAACTCTTTTCAAAATGAGTCTGTTAATTGTATTTACCAGTGTAAACTGACGTATTTTCCAAAAAGGCTAAGTACAGGTACTATACGAAATAGGCTGGCTACTCCAGGCATCAATAATCAAGTCTCGCAAGCTCTAGATGTTAAAGTCTGTTGAACAATGTTTCAATTTATTTTCGATCTGCCTGTGGATCCTTTACTTTCCGTTTGTAATACTTTGACATTACTTTATATCGGATTGTAATATATTTATCTTTTGCTTCCGCTGTGCATTTAATATTGTGTTGTTTGACTATGATGATATCAACTACGTCACGATACTCCCCACCGGTAATACGTGGAAATATCGGGGTGTGACAGGTTGGTATCAGAGCCAACATTGAGTGAATTAAACACTAGTCTTTTGTGTTTAATCTCAGTGACACAGTAGCACATTCCTTGACTTTCCGAGTCTAGACTTAACATAGGAATACCCTCATCTCTATTCGGAGAATTATTGCTTTAAATTCTATATTTTTAATACGTCGCTAAGCAAAGAAGCCATAGTGGAAATTCTCCCCAATTGAAGCCTATGGAAGGCCGAGCTTCATGCTACGACTAGGATAAACGTGTAACCAAGGAGAAAACATTCAGAAATAATATGAAGAAGAAACTCCTTTTACTAAAGTCCGTTTCCTTAGTAAGTCCTTATAAGGGCATACTTATCTTTCATCCCCTTCATGGACAACATCATTCTTTCAAGCCTCTTTTAGGGCAATTCTGTAACTCCTTTGGAATCATTGGATTTTTATCTAAATTTTATTTATATCATTATGTATGAACATGATAATAACATTCCTTTTATAAGATCTACCATTATAATAAAATGGCAAAATCTAAAAAGAACAAGACCTAGCCCATGTGTCATTTTGAGAACAGGGCCAAGATGGCAGTTCCTCAATTAGATTCAGATCCTTGTTAATATCTCGATTTAGGATTGTTCTGCGTTAAATACTAAAAAGAATCTTAAAGGTAAACCTAGCCTATATGACAAGGCCAAGATGGTAGAACCTATTCAAAAGATTCAAAATCCTTGCTAACATTTGTAAACATGTTAACATTCTTGGCAAAAATGTGATTCGACAAAATCACATAGGTCACCTTTGATTTGGATTATTCCAATTCTCACTTATTTATATAATTATCCCTTAAGGATAAAATGCCTACGGGCTATAATTAACGTCCTCTAAGACTAAAGACAGAGGTAGCCTACAACTCCCTGTCAAGAAAAGGTAATGAACTTTGATTCAAACCTTAATGCCTCGATTCCATAAAATCTGGGCTTATAAACTAAACTTGTCCACATGACTAGGCCTTTTGTGCTATTACTAACTTATAATTTAGGATTATAATGAAAATCCTGAATTAAATAAATATCATTCCTTTCCTGCCAGTTTACATATTAAAAAGAACCTTAAAGGGTATAACCTAGCTTGAATATCATTAGAGACCTGGCTAAGATGGTAAAACCTGTTTAAAAGAGATTCAGATCCTTGTTAACATCTGAAAACATGTTAACACTCCTAACAACGGTGATGCGATAAAATCACACTTGTCATTTTTATATTATGAACTTCCAAACCCCTTATTTTGCCTAAATGATCAATAGGAATCATGACTAATAAACGTCGAACATGATGTACACATCAAAACATCCATTTGGGATGAATACCTTCGGGCAGAGATGTATACATGAAAAAGATAGTTTTATTTCATAACTTCTTGTCAGACAATGAACTATGAAATTTTCCGATCCAAAGGAATCATCGATTATGTTTTAAAATTTCCCTAGTGACAAGGCCTCTGTGCCATCAAAAAGTCCTTTGGAACAAGCCCTTGTGCTATAAAATGTCGGTATAACATTGACAGTCGTGACTTATGTCCCCTATCTAATAAATATGAAGGATTATATTCCGTTTAAATGCCAAAGATGGTTTATTTAAAAACCTAGGCAAAACATAATCAAATAAATTAAATACTATCTATTGGCCTATATGGTTTATTTACACCATAGCTATTTAATCATCAAATTCGACAATTCACCATATAATTAAACCAATTATTACGACTTGGTTTGTAGCCTTCAAAGCTTCACCATGGCTGACCCATCTGAAGCTCACAATCATCTAGTTGATCAAGATAATGATGCAAGACTGAACTTAACAGGCACCGAGTTACAGGCTATGATAGATACAGCCGTGAACAACGCTGTGGACCGTGTATTAAAGGATCATGAGCGAAAGTGCGATAATACCCCGAATAAGGGTTACAAAAAGGGTAAGACCGGTTCAAGCTATAACCAGTCCAAGCTAAAAGAGGCAAAACCCGAATGTAAAACCTGCGGGAAGAAGCACTTCGGAAAATGTTTCTATGATCAGACCAGGGGATGTGTCATCTGTAAAGAGATGGATCATAAGGCCCATGAATGCAAGGACTTGAAGGACAACCAGCAGTCAGGTAAAAAGACCAGATGCAAAACCTGTAGGAAATACCACCTCGGGAAATGCAGATTTGAACCTAAGCCTCTATACTGTGGAATCTGCAAGTCCAGGGAGTATAAGACCTTGGATTGCAAGAAGATAGAAGAAGCAACCTGCTATGGTTGCAATGAAAAAGGGCACATCGAGACAAATTGCCCAAATAAAACCAAGAAGCCTGGAAAGGCTAAGAAGACCAAAGCTGGAAGCTCTCCAATGGATACTCAAGAGGCCGTTCAGGATGACAATGTCACAATAGGTACTTTCCATATCAATGACGCTCATGCTAGAGTATTATTTGATTCAGGTTCAGATAAGTCCTTCGTAGACAATAGATTTTGTAAATTATTAAATCTGCCTGTTAAAACTCTAAGCGTTAGGTATGAAGTAGAATTGGCCGATAGTACCTCAGAGACTGCTTCAGCAGTATTAGATGGATGATTTATATCCATTAGGAATCATTTTTCCACTGTCCTTGTTTCCATTAAAATAGAGGGACTCGATATAATAATAGAAAATGGGTTGGTCATCCTGTAACCAAGCCCATACTTTATGCGATAAGAAGCAAGTAGTTATCAAGACTCCTTATGGTGAGCCTTTGACAACTCAAGGAGACACTGGGTATGGATTGCCTAAGCACTTGTTGAATTTGGTATTTGATACCAAAGATTCGAGTATGGAAAACTCAGAAGAGGCAAACAACAGTCGCGATGCTAGAGATGCGACAAATGTTACTGGTGCGCCAAATGCGAACCTCAATATTAATGGAGTTAATCTCCAGAACTGTAATTAACATAGCTGTTAGGAAGGCTATGAGAAAAGTCATGAAAAAGTTCAAGAAGCCGAATGATGTTCGCTTTAAAACACATGTCGCTGCTCATGAGAAGAGCTATACTCATACTTCAAATGCGAAGAATAACCCAAACAAAATCATATGTGGCAAGGAGCCCATTCCTTTTAGGATGTACTTAAAAGTACTTCGTCTCTTGGAAGTCAAGAGACTTCAATAGTAAAAAGGGGCCATCGATTTCAAGAAATTGTTGGATGAAGAAGAAACCACTACGTATATCAGCAGATATGCTGGAAAGCACACGGTGAGGTGTGCGTCACAGTCATTCGATGGCAATACCCTTGATTAGTGAGGACATTAATGAAATCCCCAAGAAAGATCCTCTTATACATTGTGGGATGGTCCAAGTTTTAAGGACCTTATTAGAAAAACCTAGTATCCGTTTAGCGAAATGGGAAAAGATGGAATAAGAATTTTATGACCCTCACCATAAAAGTTCTAGACTGTCGACAATATGTTACAAATTTTAACTCATTGGCTGAGATTGTGCCCTATCCAGTTTACCTAAAAACCTATGCTTAATGCAATAATTACTGGTGGTTAGCAACGGCAATAAGAAGGGCACATTAAGGATTCAAAGCTCGCTCATTATAAATCCATTATGGATTTACCTCAGCTACTCATGTTTTATAGATTAAGAAATAACCAGTCAACGCTGAGACTGCCCTATATTTGTCAAAGATTTTGTAGCTAAGTTTAATGGGATTAAGAATGGAGGCGTTTAACCCTCCTGATGAATGATTAGAGGCAGTTTACATTAATGAAGACATCAGATAAATCCCTTATTATGATTTCATTGCTAGGAGTTACGTTTGGTTTCAGGTGCTGCTAAGTCTTTCATAAGACCATAAGTTTAGCAAACCTTTAGAAACTCTCCCGTAAAAACCCCAGATATTAACTGTAAGGTAAAACTTACAGGCGAAATCATAAGAGCTATTTCTTCTGTTCCTGTCAGAAACCTTCAGTCGTAGAATTTTAGAAGTATCCCTTCTCTAGAGGAAGTGAGTCAGCATATATAGTTGATATTTCCTTAATCACTATCGATTACGAATACCAGATGGTATGATAAAAGCGCCATATGAGGATTTGTGTATCTTAATATGTTCCATAGATTGCTTCCATGCCTGATCAGTATGGAGGTTTAATGCATGGGACCACAAAGATATCTTGATGGTCATATGGTACTAAAGTCAACTAATGGTATTCAAAGAAGATATCCAGAATGGAATTGTCTAAGTAAATGTTCCAGATCAAGGAATTCGTGGACTCGTAACGTAAATGTGTCACTTATTTGACACAAGTAATGATGGATGAATTGGAGCCTGAGATTTGTAAAATCTCTGTAACCTCCTTGTATCTTGATTATCTTCTCCTAAGATTACCCTGTTTACCCCTGAGAGGCAGGTGGAGTTAAAATTTATATCCCATTTAAGGCTGTATTATTATGAAATCTCCAAGACGGCTAGTACCATCATTGGAAGAATCGAAACTCTGATTAACTAAGTTTTAAAATACAGGGTTCATATAGCCTAACTCAATATCCTGAGAATTCGGTATAGTTAATTATGAAAGACGGTTCATTTTTCTTATGCATTGTTTACTGCAACCCTAATTAGGCAAAGATTAAGAATCACCATCAGCTGCCCAGGATCATCGATTTGTTCGAATAACTGTAAGGATTAGCTATTCCTTAAGATTAGTTTTGAGCAATGGTTGGAATAACCATCTCACCTTAAGATAAGCTTTTCTATAATAGTTGTTATATAAGTATCAAGGTGGCTCCTTTGGAGACCTTGTATAGATGAAATATCAAAACATCCGTTGGATGGACGAGACTTTGGGAAGTCCACTTATCAGGATCTAAAAGTTGCATTGGAAACAACGAATAAGATCATACAAATCCCTAATCATCTGTAAGTTGCCAGTATTCGGCAGAAAATCAAGAATTAATGAAAGTAGCAACCCACCTAAGTTCTTGTTAAGGAATAAGGTTCAACAAAAGATATCACCCAGGAAGGGTGTGCCAAATTTGTTAAAATATCAGGCTAGTTAAGCTCTAAATATATAGAATCATTCGAAGGAAATCAAATGTATCAAGAACAAGTAGCTTATAAGCTAAAACCTATTTAAGGAGCTTGGCGGAGCTCGCAATACATTGCACACTAGTGACTTAAGGATGTGTTTCGCCAATAAGTCGAGAAGCACTATCACATAATGAGATGCAGATTTATGATGTGATGAGCATCCTGTATCGATTGAGGATCGACAGGTTAAGAAGCTCCAAAAGGATACATGTACCTAATATAGGGGTCACTTTGGGAGCTTGGAAAGACTCCAGATATGTTATAGAAGTTAAGTCCATTATGCGACAAAAAGTACTTCCAGCATTTTTGCAAATCTCGAGGTCGATATTTCTTTTAAGGGGGTGAGGATGTAACACCTCGTAAAATCACGTCCGATGATGTATTGACACGTGTAATAAACCCTAATAAAGTCAAACCTTGAATTTAAGGGACTAATTTCTCGAAAAATCGAAAAAATTGATTATGAAATAACAGGAAGTATTACCATACCTAAAATAAGCTTCTAAATAGCCTTCTACGGTTTTATATTCACAAATGAGCCACTTGTTGATCAAGTATAGCCGTTTGTGTAAATAAATTGAAAGTGTGCGCAATAAAGGGTTAAAAGTGTCAACATGTTAATTCTTACCTCTGAGTGACCTTTTAACAATCCGAGAGCTTCATAATATTTGATTATACTCTCGGGAATGCCAATCACTGGCCGTTCAAGGCTTTTATACCTATAAGTAAAGTTACGCGCAACTTTGCAAGTTAGAGGGACTAAAAGTGTCAATATGTTTAATTATACCTCTGAATGACCTTTTAGCGAACCCGAAGCATCGTGATGTTTAATAAAACTTTCGAGAATACCTAATATGGATTAGATGAGGCTTCAATGCTATGAAATGATGAGATGCGCAAGTTTGCGCAATAAAGGGACCTAAAGCGTCAAATTTTGAATCTACGCCTTTCGGTGACCATTTAAGTGAACGAGAGCATAGTAATATTTAAGTATATGCTTGGGAATGCCCATTATGGGCCATGGAAGGCTTGGATGTCATTAAACAGCATTTCACGCTACTTTGCGCAATTAAAGGACTATTTGCGTCAAATGGCAAAAGTATGGCGATTCATGGGGTAACGAACCTTCCAGAATATGACCGTGAGTTAAACATACCCTATTTATTCTTTATATAGCTTATATATAGGCTTAGAGGTGTTTGGTGCGCAAAAACAAACTTTTACGTCATGCAGGGACTAAAAGTGTCAAAAAGTGCACAAGTTTGCATTTTCGCGCATATCTCACATTCTGAGTATACTCGGACACCCAAACATTTATGTAAGCACTAAAATATTTTATTTTAGTGTTTGGCTCGATAAGATTCCATTCTTCGCGTTATTTGGATCGTTTTTTGCGTCCGTTCGTGTTTCGTCGTAATTAGACGAACAACGTGACCGTACGACCAAACGAACCGACATCCAACATGTTTTTGAACATGTTTCATGTCCCCTATGTTTAAACATCATAGTGGAGCGTTAAAATGAGGTTAACGGGCCTTTGACGTGCCTAAAATGACTTTAAAGGCTCACAGGGACCATTTCTGTCATTATTTGAAACTGCTGTTGCTGGGCTGGACTGTCAGGCGGGCCGCGTAAGGCCACACAGACACTCACGCAGGCCGCAAGACCTGACCAGATACAGAAACAGCTGCAGACAGCCTGTTCCAGCTGTTTCCAGGTGTTCCAAGTGGTTTTTTCTTCATTCTATGGGTTGTTTTCGGCGCCCATAGATTGCCAAAACAGTGGGTAAGATGTGTACGGTCCAGATTGAGGCTCGTTTATCAAGAAACGATCTTAACGGTCACCTGAAACCTATAAATACCCCACCTCATTTCCTTCAAACCCACAATTGATTTCTGAATTCTCTAAGTTGGAGACCTTGCTCTTCATACCTGAGAATTTAGGATAAAAACCTCCTTGCTTGGACCCTTTGTAAGTGTCTGTTTGCGATTAGTTTAAATTTCTAGCGTTATAGCCGAAAAGTCAAGCGTTTTGATAAACGCTTTGACTTTTAAGCGGTTAAGCCATTGTTCGTAACGAACATGGCTACGTGACCATAATTAGGTAGGTGTTAAACCCTCAAAAGGGCACCTCCTAATTACCACGTTTACTTAGTTAAATTGTCGGGTCAAATAAAAGTCAATCGGGTTAAGTTTTAAATAAAATTCATAACTATTAATATAAAAACCATAAAATAAGTTTTCTCTCTTTAATAACTTGGTAAATACTAGTTGAACATGCCTAAGCATGATTCAACCCGACAATTCTAAGTATAGGCTCGGTTTGGAACCGAAAGTCGCAAAAGTTGACTTTCGCTTTGACTTTCAGTTCTGACCCGATTTAGCTTAGTTTAGATATGCCTTAGGATTCCTTTAGGACCAGGTTATAGGTTAATGTAACCCTCTAAGGTTATACAACTTGGATCCTTAGTTATCCTATTCATTGCATGTTTCCGTTATATGCTTAAATGTTGACCATTATGCCCTTTTGACCCCAAACCTTTTGCAACTGATTTTATATGATAAATAAAATATTTTAAGCTTTCTGGGATGATAAAAATACCAGCTTTTCTTTAAAAACCCGGAAATCGCTTAAAATCGTCTTTTTACGCTTTTTAAGCGCATAGTATGTATAAAAACTATTTTACTTGATACCTACTGATATTTTTAGTAAATTTATATACTTTAACTGTAAGCAAAAGTCTTAAACTCATATTTCTAAATTTAACATTTAAACCTTATGTGAAATTACCAAAATGCCCCTTAGGTGCATAGTTTCATTATAAACAATAAATTTCACATATAAGTAATACCCTACTGATATAACTTATTAAATTAAGTATTTTTACTGATCAAATCAGACCTGAATCTCAGATTAATGTTTAACCTCTTTTATAACCTTTAAAATGACCAAAATACCCCTCTGGGGCATAAATTGGTTTTAAATTCGTTTTGGGCATAACGGAAGGTATCTTACTGATATCACAACATGTTTAAGGCATAGTAACTTAGGAAACTTGCATATAACTCATTTGATTACTCGTTACGCACTTTTCGCGTTCGGATCGGCTTATATAACTAGTTTGCATATATTAGCCGAAAAGGGTCAAACCATATCGTTTTTGTCTCAAAATCCAGAATGTGTTTCAGTTACCCATATTAAACAAGCATACAAGCTTGTCGGGTCAAAACCACATTCTAAACCGGTCTTCGCATTATCATGCGTTTGAACCATATCTTCCTTTTGAAAACTAACCGGTCTAAGTCTAGGCTTAATTAAGACCCGTTAGGATTTTAATAGGTTATTACAAACCTTCGTTCCAGATTAGGAGCCCAGTAAAAGCTATCTGTACTTGCTGATTTGATATACGGCTGGGATTGAATTTATATTTAGCTCCGGTAAATACTTTTAACTTATTTTCCCTATACGGGCTTGGGGTACGGTATTATAATACCGCTTGGTCGGGTATGAAGTCGTACAATCAGATATTGATTAAAAAGATGCATAACCTATTTTATTCTGTCTTGTTTGATGCAATGCCTTTGGGGGGTTAATGACCGTGTCCTGGATATCCTCGGCTCATTCGTTAGAAATGGCCACGACTTAAGCACGGGGTGTAGGCGTACACCTGACAGCTGCGTATGTAAAAAGGTAGTACACAAGAAGGGTATCTTCTTGTGGGTATTATACCAAGTGGTGTGTCTATTAATCTTATTAAACCGGCCCTACAAACCGGGTCCTAAGTGGGCGACAAACATGTAAAACTGTATACAAGTTTATTCTTAAACTCTTTTCAAAATGAGTCAGTTAATTGTATTTACCAGTGTAAACTGACGTATTTTCCAAAAAGGCTAAGTGCAGGTACTATACGAAATAGGTTGGCTACTCCAGGCATCAATAATCAAGTATCGCAAGCTCTAGATGTTAAAGTCTGTTGAACAATGTTTCATTTTATTTTCGATCCGCCTGTGGATCCTTTACTTTCCGTTTGTAATACTTTGACATTACTTTATATCGGATTGTAATATATTTATCTTTTGCTTCCGCTGTGCATTTAATATTGTGATGTTTGACTATGATGATATCAACTACGTCACGGTACTCCCCACCAGGAATACGTGGAAATATCGGGGTGTGACAGTAAGGATGATGATGAAACAGTGGACCACCTCTTCAGGTAGTGTCCGTTTGCTCAGGCGGTGTGGGATGCCGTGTCCAAGTGGTGCAAGCTGAACTCAGTTTTCTTGTTTGCAGCACGGATCTAATTAACTTTCATCAGGTTGTGAGGGGAACAAAGGCCTGGAGGAAAGTAATATACACTGTCATTCAAGTTGTTGTTTGGGTGATTTTGGAAGGCTTGTAACACGGTGGTTTTTAAACAGCAACAACATAACGAGATGGGGTGATAAGAGGAAATAAAGGTGTTGAGCTATTTATGGTATCAATGGCAGAATTTTGAGCTTTCTTGTATGAACTTGCGGGGGTAGTATCTGTATGACGTGTTTGGTTGTATTGGGTCAAGTGTTGTGTCCCTTTTTTTTCTTTCTGTTTCTAGTTGTACATTTGGTGGGCTGACACCTCTGTTAGCATCCTTTGGTGGTGAATAAAATGGTTTTTTGTTGGCCGTTCAAAAAAAAAAACAGAGAACAAAAAACTACAGCTCAGAGAACTAATTAATTAGAAATAAATGCTGCAAAATTGCCAAATTAAATCAGAGAACATAAAATACTGTTAATGTATTTAGGATAAGAGTAGCTAGCCTAGCCCTAAATGTATTTAGTATATGCAGGTTCTGTGAGTAGTAATGGCTAATTCACCATATCCGAAATAAACGTTTAGTGATATAATCGGTTGCCAATAACCCTATAAATACTGCAGATAATGAGAAATAAAAAATGTGGATTAGCTATCATTTATCACACATGGGAATTAGGCTGCGCTAGGAGCGCATTCAATGCGTTTCGCCCAGAAAATTGCCTAGGCTCCAAAATCGACTGCTAACTTATATATACAACTAACTGATTATGTATATTTATGTTGAGGTTTAAAAGTTTGATTCATGGAGTCGCCCTTTAAAAAGAAAGGGTCAAATCAGAGATTTGTATAACACTAATCACGAACAAACATACCTAACATTTTGGATGCTATTAAGAAACCTAAAAGCATAACTAGATTGGCATAATCAAAAAAGTAAAAGTTGATCATGAACTCTCCAATATTGGTTAGGACTGTGTTTGCTAACAAACTGTGGAACTGAAAATGCTATAAAACAACATGAGATCAAAAAAAAAAAAAACATTGCCTATAGATGCAAATACATTCCGGCAAACAAAACATATCTAACCTAAGCAAGCTGCTTGCTGGGTACAACAAAAACATCACTGTAAATACTCTTATTTTTCCTGCTACAACTTATCAAACAGTTCTGTTTATGATACAACTGTTTGATTCCCTTACGGTTCATTGAGGCATTTCATCAAACAGTTGGAGTGCATTAATCAAAGAAAATAACTATGGTCGGTCAAATCAGCCCCATATATGACAAGTTTCACACCAAGTAACTGAACTAAACAAGATCTAAACAATCCTAAACAAAAAAAATCGCCTAAATAGAAGATGATGTAAGACACAAACAGCAAACAAAATCTAACCCAGAAACGAACAGAAATATATTAAATTATACAAACCTGATCTCGATGAGGGGCCTGATAAAGCAGTGAGTTTTGATGGTCGGACAGTGAGGGCGTAGGAACTGAGAACGAACAAAGAGGAAAACAGGCTGCGTTTGTTTGTGATTTTTGCAAGTCTATTCAAGAGGGAGGGGTTTTAAGCCGGGTATTTCACCGGTTTTTGTCAAGAGTTTGTGATTTTTGAATCAACTTAAGTTTTTTTCTCTTTTTTATAATATCTAAAGTTTACCCGTGAGTTGCGGGCGGTATCAATATAATATTGACGCTCGGTATACCTGTAAGGGAGAGAATAACTAACTTGAAGTTCAGGAACTGTATGATAACTTTAGCATTGTACCCCGCACGTTTTAAGCAGCAACAACATAACGAGATGGGGTGATAAGAGGAAATAAAGGTGTTGAGCTATTTATGGTATCAATGGCAGAATTTTGAGCTTTCTTGTATGAACTTGCGGGGGTAGTATCTGTATGACGTGTTTGGTTGTATTGGGTCAAGTGTTGTGTCCCTTTTTTTTTTCTTTCTGTTTCTAGTTGTACATTTGGTGGGCTGACACCTCTGTTAGCATCCTTTGGTGGTGAATAAAATGGTTTTTTGTTGGTCGTTCAAAAAAAAAAACAGAGAACAAAAAACTACAGCTCAGAGAACTAATTAATTAGAAATAAATGCTGCAAAATTGTCGAATTAAATCAGAGAACAAAAAATACTGTTAATGTATTTCGGATAAGAGTAGCTAGCCTAGCCCTAAATGTATTTAGTATATGCAGGTTCTGTGAGTAGTAATGGCTAATTCACCATATCCGAAATAAACATTTAGTGATGTAATCCATTGCCAATAACCTTATAAATACTGCAGATAATGAGAAATAAAAAACATGGATTAGCTATCATTTATAACACATGGGAATTAGGCTGCGCTAGGAGCGCATTCAATGCGTTTCGCCCAGAAAATTGCCTAGGCACCAAAATCGACCGCTAACTTATATATACAACTAACTGATTATGTATATTTATGTTGAAGTTTAAAAGTTTGATTCATGGAGTCGCCCTTTAAAAAGAAAGGGTCAAATCAGAGATTTGTATAACACTAATCACGAACAAACATACCTAACATTTTGGATGCTATTAAGAAACCTAAAAGCATAACTAGATTGGCATAATCAAAAAAGTAAAAGTTGATCATGAACTCTCCAATATTGGTTAGGACTGTGTTTGCTAACAAACCGTGGAACTGAAAATGCTATAAAACAACATGACATAAAAAAAAAAACATTGCCTATAGATGCAAATACATTCCAGCAAACAAAACATATCTAACCTAAGCAAGCTGCTTGCTGGGTACAACAAAATCATCACTATAAAGACTCTTATTTTTCCTACTACAACTTATCAAACAGTTCTGTTTATGATACAACTGTTTGATTCCCTTACGGTTCATTGAGGCATTTCATCAAACAGTTGGAGTGCATTAATCAAAGAAAATAACTATGGTCGGTCAAATCACCCCCATATATTACAAGTTTCACACCAAGTAACTGAACTAAACAAGATCTAAACAATCCCAAACAAAAAAAAATCGCCTGAATAGAAGATGATGTAAGACACAAACAGCAAACAAAATCTAACCCAGAAACGAACAGAAATATATTAAATTATACAAACCTGATGTCGATGAGGGGCCTGATAAAGCAGTGAGTTTTGATGGTCGGACAGTGAGGGCGTAGGAACTGAGAACGAACAAAGAGGAAAACAGGGCGCGTTTGTTTGTGATTTTTGCAAGTCTGTTCAAGAGGGAGGGGTTTTAAGCCGGGTATTTCACCGGTTTTTGTCAAGAGTTTGTGATTTTTGAATCAACTTAAGTTTTTTTCTTTTTTTTATAATATCTAAAGTTTACCCGTGAGTTGCGGGCGGTATCAATATAATATTGACGCTCGGTATACCTGTAAAGGAAGAGAATAACTAACTTGAAGTTTAGGAACTGTATGATAACTTTAGCATTGTACCCCGCACGTTACGGTGGTTTTTAAGCAGCAACAGCATAACGAGATGGGGTGATAAGAGGAAATAAAGGTGTTGAGCTATTTATGGTATCAATGGCAGAATTTTGAGCTTTCTTGTATGAACTTGCGGGGATAGTATCTGTATGACGTGTTTGGTTGTATTGGGTCAAGTGTTGTGTCCCTTTTTTTTCTTTCTGTTTCTAGCTGTACATTTGGTGGGCTGACACCTCTGTTAGCATCCTTTGGTGGTGAATAAAATGGTTTTTTGTTGGCCGTTCAAAAAAAAAAAAACAGAGAACAAAAAACTACAGCTCACAGAACTAATTAATTAGAAATAAATGCTGCAAAATTGCCAAATTAAATCAGAGAACATAAAATACTGTTAATGTATTTAGGATAAGAGTAGCTAGCCTAGCCCTAAATGTATTTAGGATATGCAGGTTCTGTGAGTAGTAATGGCTAATTCACCATATCTGAAATAAACGTTTAGTGATATAATCGGTTGCCAATAACCCTATAAATACTGCAGATAATGAGAAATAAAAAACGTGGATTAGCTATCATTTATCACACATGGGAATTAGGCTGCGCTAGGAGCGCATTCAATGCGTTTCGCCCAGAAAATTGCCTAGGCACCAAAATCGACCGCTAACTTATATATACAACTAACTGATTATGTATATTTATGTTGAAGTTTAAAAGTTTGATTCATGGAGTCGCCCTTTAAAAAGAAAGGGTCAAATCAGAGATTTGTATAACACTAATCACGAACAAACATACCTAACATTTTGGATGCTATTAAGAAACCTAAAAGCATAACTAGATTGGCATAATCAAAAAAGTAAAAGTTGATCATGAACTCTCCAATATTGGTTAGGATTGTGTTTGCTAACAAACTGTGGAACTGAAAATGCTATAAAACAACATGACATCAAAAAAAAAAATAAAAAAATAAAAAAAACATTGCCTATAGATGCAAATACATTCCGGCAAACAAAAAATATCTAACCTAAGCAAGCTGCTTGCTGGGTACAACAAAAACATCACTGTAAAGACTCTTATTTTTCCTACTACAACTTATCAAACAGTTCTGTTTATGATACAACTGTTTGATTCCCTTACGGTTCATTGAGCCATTTCATCAAACAATTGGAGTGCATTAATCAAAGAAAATAACTATGGTCGGTCAAATCAGCCCCATATATGACAAGTTTCACACCAAGTAACCGAACTAAACAAGATCTAAACAATCCCAAACAAAAAAAAATCGCCTGAATAGAAGATGATGTAAGACACAAAAAGCAAACAAAATCTAACCCAGAAACGAACAGAAATATATTAAATTAGACAAACCTGATGTCGATGAGGGACCTGATAAAGCAGTGAGTTTTGATGGTCGGACAGTGAGGGCGTAGGAACTGAGAACGAACAAAGAGGGAAACAGGCCGCGTTTGTTTGTGACTTTTGCAAGTCTGTTCAAGAGGGAGGGGTTTTAAGCCGGGTATTTAACCGGTTTTTGTCAAGAGTTTGTGATTTTTGAATCAACTTAAGTTTTTTTCTCTTTTTTTTTAATATCTAAAGTTTACCCGTGAGTTGCGGGCGGGATCAATATAATATTGACGCTCGGTATACCTGTAAAGGAAGAGAATAACTAACTTGAAGTTCAGGAACTGTATGATAACTTTAGCATTGTACCCCGCACGTTACGGTGGTATGAGTATAGTACTAGAACTCGGTACACACTCGCTAAAGAACGAGAAAAATATGTTTATTGAAGTTTAAGGGTTGTATAAAAACTTTAATTTAACGAAGTAAACACCCTTTATAACATGAATTTAAATGCGAAATCAACAAAAGGTGGGTTGTAAAGGAGTCGTGTTTATGGGTTGAACCTGATAAGGAGTTATAAAAATTTATACAGGTCCAAAAATCTTGTTAGACGCATAAAAACCAAACATGATTTGGGATTTGTAGATTGATATAAACAAAACTGGTTACTTGTTATCTTTTCTATAGAAAAACACAAACAATAAAGGTTATTGAATTTTAATAATACAAAGTTTCACCAGTTGGCCGATAATAATCTCAACTTCAAAAATTCACTCTGACAATACCAACTTATAAGATTTTGGCCCACATCGATTCTTTTGTAACTGGGTTGGTTTTTTATGACGTGTACACTGATGTGTAAAAAAATGAGTTGGTTCATTATGTGGATGATGACGTGGATATTGATATGAAAAAAATATTTTTTAAATTATATATATATATATATATAGGGAGGAGATCATGCGAGAACCGCGAGAACCAATGTGACCCCCCCCCCCCAAAGCTAAAATGCTAAAAACTAAACCCCCAAAAAACCTTTAAAAAATCTAAAAAAAAAAAATTATATTTTTTATGCTCAAATCGCTACTTTTAGTGGCAAATTTTTTTTTTTTAATTTTAATTTTTTTTTTTGCTTCGAAAAGTAGCGATTTTTATATAAAAAATATTAAAAAAAAGTTGTGTGATTTTTAGCTATTTTTAGGCATTTTTGGTTGTGTTCACATTGGTTCTCGCGGTTCTCGCAATAAGAGGTGGTTCTCGCATGATCTTCTCCCTATATATATATATAGTGAAAGTGTAAAATACAATATCCCTTAACGTACATTACGTACGATATAGCGAAATCGCATGTTATAAAATAGCATGGATGAAATCGCATGTGATAATTTTGATGAAATCGCATGTTGTTTACTTGTAACAATTTCGCATGTGATAATTTTGATGAAATCGCATGTTGGTTTTTTGTAACAATTTCGCATGTGGTAATTTTGATGAAATCACATGTTAAAAAACCAACATACGAAATTGTTACAAAAAACCAACATGCGATTTCAATGTGGGATGAAGATCTGACGGCTGAGATGATAGCGTACGTAATGTACGATAAGGGCATTTGTACGTTAACCTAACCCTATATTGTTAAGATCTGAGTTTTCAATTGATTGTGTTTTATGTTTGATTAAGATGAAAATGAACAAGTAATTGCAGCGGAATGTAAATGGAAATAAACTTTCACACACAATCAAATAGGAGAACTGTTTTCAACACACATTTTAACATAGAACCGAAAGATTGAATTTATTTCAAGCTTCAATTACAATGCATGCATGTATCACAAACTCCCCCTCAGCCTGAGCTCAGTAATTGTTCGTACAAGAAGACAAGTGGTGAAAGAGCCAATAGAACAGTACAGGGTACTGTTCTATTTATAGGCACGAGCAAACCACTGAAGCATCTTGGCTCACGTCACCATGAAAGTAACATCTAACCTCCTAACAAACTCTAACTACTGATCTAATACAAACACTGTTTAGCTAACTACTGATAACAATACATTACAAAGGAAAGACTAACTACTGCATTCTCCTTCCACTGTTGTGACTCCAGCAGTACTTGTATCATCAGCAGTGCTTGATCCATAACAGTAGATTGATCAACAGGTCTTCAGTCTTTATCAGTCTTTATACATGATCAGCAGTTGTTTGTAGAACAGCACTTGTATACGGACAGTGGATAGAGGCCATCAGTTGTTAGAATCACTTTCAAGGGGAGAGACTTGTATACATCCACTGCTTATTCTGGATCCACTGCCCTGATCCAGTTTTGGCTTTAATCAACTGTTCCTCTGGTAGGGTTCAATCTCAACAATCTCCCCCTGGAACAGATGATGCCAAAACTCTTCATTATTGTTGAACTTTATTGCCTCATCAACAGCTCTATGACTTGTCCTTTAAATTGTAATTCAAAGTCCAAAGAGTCTGTGTCATCCTCATCCCTGCACAGTGTAAGATCAAGGAGATCTTGCAGATCTTCAACACCCAGGCCCAAAGCTTGTTCCCTTGATATTTTCTTCACTTCACCACTGGACTTGATCAGAGTCAGTACGTGGGTCTGTTTGTCAGATTTCCACTTTAGTACTTTTGAGTCCAGTGGGTTTCTTGGGAGAGGCTTTATTTCAGATGAGTTTGGAGATGGTGGCCTGGTAATAACTGGCTGAGCAGTGGTTGAAGTTTGTGCAGATTCAAGTCTTTCTTCAATCATCCGCTTAACCCCTTCTTTCACAAGGTAATCCTCTGCTTCTTTATCTGCTGCTGTTACATTATCCATCTGCTTTTGTTTCCTTCTTTGGTAAAGGATGGCAGCATGTACAACAGTGGATCTCCTGAATTGTTGCTTTTGTGGCACAGCTGAAACCTCTGCTTCAGGATAATTAGGCTTTTGTGGAATGTTAGGATTTTTCTTCCTTAGTTCTTCCAGCCTTTTGTAAGATGCAAACACTTTATCCTATGTCCATCTTAACCCTTGATTCATTGAACCAAAATCAGCTGTAATCAGCTCTTCTTTCATCCTCTTCAGCTGCAGAGTCCTTTCTGGTACATTTTTCTTAAACTTTTCCCAGATAGGAGGGGTTTGCTTTACCTTGTTCTTGATCATATCTTGAATTCTGGCTGCTTCACTTTCAAGCTCTTGAATGGTCCATTCTTTGTACATGTACCTTTCTCCATTGTATTTCTTGTAAGCCATGATGTTACCAAGATAGTCTTTTCTCAAGGTTTCATCTGCTCTTTCTGACAATTGCTGACAAAGATTTTTAGAAAACTGCTCCAAAGTTCTGACTTGTGTGAGCAGAAATTAAAAGTATCTTTGGATTTCTTTGTCAGATTTTCCTTGTGAGTTTCTTTTAGAGATATCCTCTCCCTGTTGAGCCTTTAGCTTCAAATATTCTTCAATATTATGTGGCCTTTGATATCCTTGAATAGATGGCAAGCTCCTTTTTTTCAGGATCATCTTCTAAATAGAAAGATTTGATCTCTTCTCTGACAGCTGCAAGCTCTAAAGGATACTGGACAGCTGCAGATACAATGGCAGTGTTTGGGTTAAAGACTTGTGCAGAAGAGAGTGGAACAGGGTTTGGAATAGTAGCAAGGATACTAGACAGCTGTAGATACAATGGCAGGATACTGGGAATGGTTTGCAAAAGATGTGGTGGGCGCCAATGATGAAACACTGTTTAACACTGGAGGTTAACTAGCTGGACCGTCTCTTATGTGGGTTCAATCTCCTTCTCTACTCGCCAATGACTAAGGTCCTGCAAAACAGCAACACTGTTAGCTCGTTAAGAGGGGAATATGGGGGTTTCCCTCTTAACCGGGCTCCGACGTAAGAATAAGTACTGCTCTGAGGAAGATATAGTGTGTGTTGTGGGTGAAAAGTGAGGAGAACAGAATGGATAACCTGAATGATGAAGGGTCCTATTTATAGCCGGAGGGTGAAGGAGGGAGGAGCGACCTTGCCTGCTGCTATCGGGTGCTAGCTGTCCGACCAAGGGGAATATCCTCTTGGTCTCCTCTGCTGAGGTCAGAATAGTGGTCCATGTGGCGCGCCGATATTCGTCCATGCTGGAGAAATCGTACTGCTGCTGTCGGTCTGCCCCCAGATTTGTCGCAGGTCTACGTGGCGCTCGATTACTAGTGACACGTGTCGTCCTTTATGTCGGAAGGAGCATCTTTGGTGCAATCTTGACGTCTTCCAGAAGCTTCTGGATTTACTTGCTGATGTAGGCGCCATGTTGGATGGAAAAAGTGGTGTGGTCTCTGACATGTGGACATGGAATTGGGACATCAGCAGACAAAGATAACGATGGTCAACTATGGCGGCATGGTCATCGGAGAAACCGTAGAGATAAAAATGACATGCCTACAGGTAATTTCTCTTTTAACATTACAACAACCTTTTTTTATTCAAATTGGTAAATATTGTAAATAGTTATGCAAATTGCAACAACCTTTTTTATGCAAATTGGTAAATATTGATTATGAAGTAAGGCTTAAATTTTTGAAAGTTTGTATTTTTATTATGATTATTATGGTATTGTTTGAGAATAGTAGCAAGTAGAAGAATTGGGGAGATATGTAATTGATTTATGATATTAGAAATGAGAAATATGCAAATATTCATTTAATAGTTCATTAAGGGTAAAATAGTCATTTAACAAGAGTTTTTAATGAAAAGGGGAAATATGTAATATATATGAGTTAGGGAGGGGAAATATGTAATTGTTCTTTTTATTTGAGGAAATACGTAATAAGTCAGCTTAAGAGGAGGAAATATGTAAAAATCCTTATTTTGTATTATTTTACTCTCTTAAATAAGGGTATTTTAGTAATTTCACGTCCATTTAACGCAAAAAACTAACTCTCATCACAGAAGAAATTTCACTAAACCACAAAACCGACTATCCGTGC